>CM035419.1:40032297-40554797 GCA_020310875.1 Ceratopteris richardii
TTTCCACATAGGACATGCAAGTACTCTCTCTCTCTCTCTCATTCTCTATATATCTCCCTCTCTTTGTCTCTCTTGGTGATCTCTATCTTGAAAATGGGATATCTTTAGAATGTGGTGATTTTCTTGTAAATTTATTTTCTCTATATCGCTCCATTTGTCTCATTTAAATATGAATTTATGTCTTCTATGTCCTATTAATATGAAAAAGCATAATCAATTTGTGCCACATGAACAAGCTAGAAATAGAAAATATCAAAGAACGGGGCACTATATTATGCCCAATATAGTGCCCACGTTTGGTATCAATTATGGAATGGAAAAAAGTTGAAAAAACCATGTATGAGAGAACTTGATGAAGAATCCTTACAAAAAGCAATTTTTCTAAATACAAGATAATATAGCAAGATCATGATCATAGCCACAAACTTTAGGTATAGGATAAACTACAAGGAATATATATAGTTTGCACTACATTCATTTGATTGCACACATGGTTGATATTTGTACATATAGATTCATAAGTTTTAAATGCCATCTTGAACTTAATAGAAAAATGGAGTTTGGTAACTACATTTTTATTACTTTTTTTATCTCCTTTTTATTTACAATAAGTGTGGTATATACATAGACCCTTGTATGGAAAAGAAGTCCATTGACTTGAACCATGGAAACACCCCGTGGGCATATTTGAAGGGTTTTCATCCAAATAATCATTTAACAAGTTTGTGTCTTGAAGACTCCTAGGAGTTAATGAAAAGCCGAGTATTAAGATCCTTATTTATTATTGAATGTTCTAAGAGGGAGAAAATTATTTCTCATTAGGACATGTAATTTCTTGCACCATCCCCTAGGTTTCAATGCTTATGATCTGTAAAAATGTGAATTGTTATGTGTGAATGCATCTTGGATTCAACATGAAGGGGGTGGGAATGAGAGAGAAAATATGATTTTTTAGTATATCTTTATGTAAGGTGCGCACGAGAAATCATAAGATGGACAATGATGTCATTTAATGTTCATCAAGGATAGATTAAGGTTTGTGAATAGCTCTGATAGCAACTGTAAAGATGAGAAGCACAAGGTCTTTATGCGCACAAGAGTTATGGTGATACAAAGATAGAGAGATAGTGATGCAAAGATAGAGAGATAGATAGATGGAGAGAGAGAGAAGGTCTCTCATAGATATGTGGACGAAAAAAAATCTCATAATGTTTGCCTTGGTTCATTCATTGAAATGTGCAAAATATATATAAAGAGAGGATGGCCTTGGGCATTAACCACACTCAAGCGTTTTGGTGTTAATGATAAGGTTTCCTAAAAAGTGGGCTAAAAAGGAGCACTAGTAAGTTGGTTACTTGGGAAAAGAGAATTTGACATTTTCATAAGAAGAAGTTACAATCCCCCACCCAACCCCCTTTTCCTTAGAATAGGAAAACACTAGTTGTTGCGTAGTTGACTGTCATATTGGACATGCCTCATTGGGCATTTACATTGGGAGTTTTAGTATGCCATACTATGCTATCTCATTGGGTTTGTTATAACACACTATGTTTGATCTACCACATTGGGTGAGTTTCAAGTGTGAACCTCATTGGTTTTTTTGTGTAAAATCTAGTATCTATCACATTGCATTTGTTGTCCTTCATTGAACTTGTGTGAATCATTGGGTTTTTTAATTTTTTATTGCATTAGGTTTCACCATGTCAAGCTCATAGGGGGCTATTCATCTTCACATTGAATACTGTCGAGAACTATATTAGATCAATATCATTATTATCCACCTTTTGATTTTCATCCTCATTGAAGTATTGATGATTGCAAACAAACTTATTGGTCGTTTAGATTTTTTAATCTATGCTTTGATTCAACATGTTTTTTGCCCCATGAACAAAGACTTTTGGAAGGTCTTACCATAGGCTTTATTGAGGCTTGGAGTGTCTAATCCCTTACAAAAGGTTTAAAAAAATATTTACAAAATATTCTAGCTCACTACATAAAGGGTAACAAGAGCAAGAAAATTAATGTTGATGAAGGGCTTTGTACTTTTTGTGGCAAGGCAGAGGACTTAACACATCTTTTCTTGGATTGTACTCATGCTTAGAACTTTTGGCTTCTTCTTCAACCATACGTGGAACTTTCTACGAAACAGGTTCTAGGCTTTAAAGAATTCTTACTTGGTTACTGCTACAAGATGGATCTTTTTGTATGGAACATTTGGAGGGGTATTATCATGTGTTTTATCTGGAGGAGCAGAAATCAATCTGTCTTCAATTCAAGCGAAAAGAATTTCTTGTATTCTTTGAGAAAAAACTTGTACATGTTAAGAATTGCTCGCCTTAAGGCCATTTGTGATGCCCCTATTGATGATGCCCATGTTTTCAGAATAATCAAGGAAAAACCCTTTAATAGTTGGAGACAGAGAATTCTATCATTCTACTCGAGTGAAAGATTTCAGATGGTCTTCTCTTTGGGCTGAGTTTTTTCTCCCCTTTCCTCATATATGGGGTCCTACCAGTTCTGATTTTTGACGGTCATACATGCCCATCATGAAAAAAAATTAGTACAACAGATAATTAATGCTACCCTTCAATTGAAGGCATAATGAGATTTTTGCCCTTCAAATTATAGTGGTATTTAATCATAACCCTTCAACTTAATTGTGATTTGCACAAAAATGAAGGTTTACACATAAATCGTATCTATTCCATGGGATCAAACTAAAATTTGCACACTTTTGGACACCAAACTAAAACTATGCGAGTTTTTTATTCTAGTCTTGCTCAGTTAGATAATGCTATGAACCAGCTAAGAACTGAACTTGGAACTTGTTTTGAAGTAAACTTTGACCAGCCAAACAATGACATGAACTCAACCAACTAATGGTAATCAGAGTGTTGAAATAGGCATAGTAAATACAAGCTCCTGATAGTCATGAATAGTAGTGATGATTCCCTGTCAATATAAAAGGTTGTAAGAACCTACACCATTTCATCTCACACCTTTCCAAACAAAAGAGTTATATATTACACTGCAAACAAGTAAAATAAAACTTTTGCAAAGCCACACATTGGGCTTGTGTATCATACTGACGTTCCAAATGCATGTGAAACCTCATAGGTTCTACACATATCACCCAAAACACTGTATGAGAAACATTTTCCCTCAGAGTTCTAATTGTACAAGACTCCAGATATAAGCATACTAGGCACTTCACAAATTGTACCTATTAATCTCATCTTAATTACTTTAAGAGTAGGTTGTAGCCCATTTTCCAAACACACCTTAGTCAAATCAGTGAACATCCTAATAACAATACACAGATGCATACACATAGATACACACTAACATAGATGCACACATTCTTGCACACACACTTTCCATACAATGCAACACACACATAAGAACATAAATAGATGCACCATGCATGTATATAGTTACACACACAAACATAGTTGTAAACATGATTGCTTAGACACTTTCAATACAATACAAAGTAGTTTATGCACAACATATAGATGCACACATACACATAGCTGCACACATATTTGCACACACACTTGCAAAACATAACAACACACACATATGAAGACATATATATTCCAACACACACTTGCAAGTGTTTAAGTTAAATTCAATCTGGATTCTTGGGATAGTTAGGGGTCTTTAAACAGAGGCGTTGTTTGTATTTTCCCAAATCTATAGATTAAGAGTATACTACTTCCTAGTACTGTTTTGAATATGTTCTTCAACACACTTCCACACCAGATAGTTAACTGTATAACTTCTTCCCTTATCGCGTTAATCAATTTACTTAATACTTCATTGAACTTCACTTAATGAGTAAGCTTAATCAATAGAATTGACAACAGACTCAGATTACATAGAGTTTCGGCAACAGTGCTTCGCTTCCGGCTCTTGCCCAAACAAACAGTCCGACGACTACTCCTTCTGCCTCACACGACTCTTTCATTAATCTTTCCAACCTTTTCATCATGTGTGCGACTTTTCAGGATATATATTACAAAAATTATGAGTTCCTTTTTGGCAGCTTACACTGGCACGCACGGTGGACTCCAATCCTGTTGAGCCCATAAAAGTCATATTGGTCAAAGTCAATTGCAATCAATGTGAACCAAAGTCAAAGTCAAAAGGTCAAAGTCAACAAAGTCAAGGTCAAATTCAACAAGTGCAAAGTCAAAGTGCTAAAGTGCAGGTGTCAAAGTGCACAGGTAGTGCACAATTAATTGTCCACAAAGGGTAAATTGGAGAAAGTGGGTTGCAGGTTGCAGAGGTATTTCTCTAATTTCCCTCAGGTTCAAAGTGTTTTTTTAAGTGTTTTGGAAGGTTTAGGTGAACCCTCCCTTATATGCACATTTGAAGAGTTAAAAGGAAAATGTGAAGGTATGTGAAGCGGCAGTGTACGCACAAGTGAAAGTATAGCCCCCCAATTAAAATTTTTGGTTTTAGCTAAAGTCACTACAGGACAAAATAGGGAGTCGTTGGCTGCCGCTGGTGAAGACAATCGTGGGACATCAAAGTGAGCACCAAGAGATTATTGCAGTTATGAGCATACGTGAATCCACACACTCAAATCAAGGCAAGTACTATTCTTGGACAATCTTAAGTGTAGGCAAGAGTGATCATAGTCTAAGTGAAGCAAGAGAGAGAAATGCAAGAGACACACACTGTGCGATGCAAAGAAGTGAAGTGCAAGGTGTGCATGAAGAGTGACCAAGGAAGTGTGTAGAGGAGAGTGCTAAGCTTGTCCCCCAAGGATCCCAAGGTCTTACTGAAGTGTGCACGCGTTGAGAGAAGGTATCCATCCTCACCTGTAGTGGAAGCTTGGTGCAAGGTGTGCACAAGAGCAGGCTTGGAGAAGGTGGAGGTTTGGTGCAGAGGAGGCCGACAGCAACAAGTACCTTGGGTATTTGGTATTTTGTAATTGAGCACTCTGTGGGATTTCGCACAGAAGCATTGGTTGTACTGTGCTTCAACCTTGTATTTGTCTTACCGTAATCAATCAACAGAGGCTTCCAGTGTGTGTATTTTCTCTTCTGGTCTTCCGCTTTTCTCCTACAAACACTGAAATCCCTTCTTGTCTAAGAATCCCCCAACAAACTTTGGCACACCCGGTGGGATTTCCAAGGAGATTTGAGCATAGGAGAAGATATATTACAGTTTGAGAGCAATATTCCAGTGTCGACAGTACTACTTCAGTGAACTAAGAGGTACATATTCTTATCAATTATCTCACACTAAGAAGACTATGAACAGCCCATGACGGCAACCTGGTCCCAAACATTGAGGGTCACCCGCAAGCAAACAAGAAGGAAGGTCGTTAGAAGATCATCTAGTCCACTTTCATCAACTTCATCAGTAAGGAGCATGGCTGGTCAAGGAGACTTGGAAACCTTACTATCAAGATTAAATCTAAAATTTCCTTCTTTCAAAGGCCTAGCTCAGGAAGATCCTGACGAGCATATTAGAAGGTTTTTGGCACTATGCAAAACTAGAGGCTTAATGGGTAGGGAGGATGCCTTTTTTATACTCTTCCCTGCCACATTAGAAGGATTAGCAGATAAATGGTTCAGCTACTTTGTTGATAATCATTTTACAACTTGGGACCTAATGAAAGATGCATTCAAGAATCAATTCCAGCATGGAAATACCGCAGAGATCATCATCCAGGAATTAGAGAATTTGAGATTGGGTCCAGGTGAAAAGTTCTCAGAGTTTGTGACTAGGGCCAAGGCACTAATGGCTAAATTACCAGACACACCACATGATTTTTTTGTTAAGAAATGGTTAGCTAAGCCACTTCTAGTGGCCACACAATGTAATATCAAGGAATTAGTGTTGCCTACAGCCTCCATAGAGGAATTCATGAACACAGCTACACGATTGGAATAGATAAGGCAACAGAATGGAGAAACGTCTTCTCAACTACCATATTCTACAGAAATGGAGGATCCGGTAATCCAGCTAAGGAAGGAGCTGGAGGGCTTAAAAAGGAATAAGCCCCAAAAGGAGGAGGAGAATGTTGTTACTCAGTTGCGAGGGGAGATTGAAGCAATTAAGCTCCAAAAGGAGGAGGAGGCCCAAGCAGAGGAATTGGCTCAGCTGCGACAGGAATTGCAAGAACTTAAGGGAGGTAGCATTAAGAGTGGACTTTGGTGTTCCATGTGCAGCAAGCAAGGGCATATAGTAAGTGAATGTCCTCTCTTGAGTGTGACTTGCCAGTTATGCAGGAAAGCTAGTCATGAGGCCCAGGAATGCCAATCAAGAGGAATATCTGCAACAACATATTGGAAACAAGGAGGACCCCTACCACCAGCAAATGTAATGGCGGCTACACCCAATCAAGGTAACACTTATAACCCTAGACAAAGGAATAACTTTGGAAATGGGCCAAGGAGGCCAATTATTTGTTTCAAATGTAGAGAATGTGGGCACTATCAAAGTAGGTGCACTCTCCCAGAAAATGCCCCTCCTTGCAGGAACTGCTCAGGGGCTAGGGACCACTATACTAATTGTTTTCCTAAGAACCAAGCATCTACATCTGTGCCCCACATTCAAATGATTTTTGTGTGCAAAGAAGAGAGGGTAAATGAAGCCAAGGTGCCATCACCATCTAACAGGGTGGTGCAATTAGAAGAAATTGAATCTTTTACAATGCAGACAAGAAGCAAGGGGAAGGCTCAAGTGGAAATAGGTCAAGAATCAATGATTAATGGATTGAACAAAGACAAAGGTGCACCTGAGAACAAAGCCACCACATGTGCAGACATGAAGCAAAAAGAAAAATTCATAAGTACCAGTGATGCCATTGGACACGCATTCAACAGGGCTCATGAGGAGTTTGATACGTCAAATGGAGCCCATGCTCTTAAGGAATCAGAAGCTTCCAGACTACTCAAGTCCATGAAAAAGGAGGTTAGTATTTTTGAATTAATAAAGATGGATGGGAAATTCAAGTCAGAACTCTTACAAATAATTGATGAAATGTCCACAACAAGTTTAGTCGCAAAGGCTGCTGTTATGCCTAAAGATAAAAGTCTAGGGGAAGCACCCCTCACAAATTACAAGAGCCCTTGGCTAACAGTCTCCATTAATGGTCATGAATTTCAAGGAGTTATTGTGGATGGTGGCTCATGAAAAAGATTGGACTATACCCTTCACGACCTACCAACTTCACTGTAACAAGGGCAGACCAAAGCATAGTAAGGCCTATGGGAGTGGTCCCTGGAGTTCTAGTCAAGATACAACGTACCATCTTTAACTTGGACTTTGTTGTTTTAAGGCTACCAGAGGTAGAAGGAAGCTTCCCCCTATTAATTGGGAGACCTTGGTTAAGGCATGTCAATGTGCTGCATGACTGGGGCAAGGACACAATGTGGGTAAAGCAAGAGGGAAAAGAGTTGCAGTAGATAATTTTAGAAGATGGACGAGACAATCAGAGAAATACTAGCATGATGCAGACAATTGGTATTTGTATGGATGAAGAAGTAGTGGACAACCGAGAAGCAGATCTATTTGAAGGAGCAGATTTATATGAAGATGAAAACATGTTGGCTTGGCTCCGTGCAGAAGACCCATCTTCCTGCTATGGAATTTTTCCAAACTCAAGTAGTAAAGAAGCATATGAAGAAAAAGAGGAAATCACTCAGGTGACTGAGTCGAGTGAAATAGTCTCAGTTAAAGGCCATAGAAGAGAGGAGAAAAGAAGATCCCTGAAGTGCAACAATGTTGAAGATACTTCAAAGCATATGTCAATGGACACTTTTTTATGGATACTGGTATGGATATCATCTGTTATGTCAATTTTAATGATAGCAAGTGCAGGTCTTTACAAGAATGTGGAAGGAGTACTTGCAAGTCTTTGGAAACAGAGGGTTCCATTGGATGAAGGAGCTGGAATAGTAAAAATAAAATTTTTCAGATTAAGTCATAAAGTTGCTAGAGGAGATAACATTCTAATGAAAGATTGAGGATACCCCTATCAGATGACCAGTGTGCCCAATGAGAAGAAAAAACCAATGAAGTGCAGTACAATTGGAGATTGTGGAGGAGTTTCTCTAAGTCAACAATACAAGGCTCAAGGGCTATCATCAACAAAGTGAAGATTTCTGGATCACCTGGAACCTGCAAAATTTATCCAGGTTATACATAGTCCTCTCATTTCATTTTTGCTTAAGTTTTAGTAGTTTCCTTTATCGATTTCATGCTTCTTGAGTTTTTAGCAAATTTAGCAGCCATTTCATAAAATTTGCAAAGGTATAATTTTTAGGAATTTTTTTCGGAATTTTTCAAGCATTTTTAAGAATTTTTCTAGCATTTTTCTCCTTTTCATGTTTCATTTTTCTTGCCAAATTTGAGGAATAAAGGAAGCTCTCTATGGGCTTGAGTGAAAAAACTGGTCTAAGACACTAGAAATTTTTTTCAAAATTTTTTGAAGATGTTTTGGATCTTTTTTTGTAAATTTTTTGGATTTTTTATGTATTTTTCTTCAGTTTTTGGATACTTAAAAAAAAGCCCCCCTAGGTGTTTTGTTTTTCCCAAAAAAAAAAGAACCCCCACTCCACCCCCACCCGCTCCTCCCCGTTTGTTTTTGTTTTTATTTATTTTTTATATATTTTATATTTTTATTTTTTTGTATTATTTTTATCATTTTATTTTATTTTATTTTCTTTGTTTTTTATTTATTATATTTTATTTATTTTGATTTTAA
Organism: Ceratopteris richardii; assembly: GCA_020310875.1. Classification (NCBI taxonomy): domain Eukaryota; kingdom Viridiplantae; phylum Streptophyta; class Polypodiopsida; order Polypodiales; family Pteridaceae; genus Ceratopteris; species Ceratopteris richardii. The sequence continues at coordinate 40,041,026 of CM035419.1, forward strand.
TTACTTTTTCCCCATGCCTTCGCGAGAAATTAAAAAAGAAAAATCCGTTTTGTTTTATTTTTTTTTTATATTTTAATATATGTATAAAACCTTATTTTTTTAATTTTTCATGGATCAAAGCTTTTGGCTCTGGATTGTGCCTCGCTTGGCTGTTTTTAACAAAATTGGAGTTATTTTTTCATGTTTTTTGGCACCTCTGGACTCAGATTTTGGCTTTATTTTTCCAAATTCCCACATCTTCTCTGACTTTTGGTCAAAATTGAGCATATTTACCACATGTTTCTATTTATACACATGGTCCAAATTGTCTATTCTCACCTCATTTCAACATATGTACATTTTCCATTATGCACCCTCTATGGCTCTCCTACTTGGTCATTTTTAACCTCTCCATACCCCATCTTCCTACTCCCTCACCCTCCCCTTAACCTTCTACCCAGCCAAATCCTTTCCCCTCCCTACCCCATCCATCTCAACCCCCTCAGCCCTCCCCTCTCCCTCCTTTCTACCCTCACATTTCCCCCCTTTGATTTTCCATAACCAAATCCCACTTTTGGTTCTTCTCTGGTGCTTGTTCTCGTGGTATGGGTTGCTCCTCAGGTGTCCTCTTCAAGATTTTGCCGCTCGAGAATCATGGTGTCCTCTATGCTCATATTTTTTGCTGTAGCTCTCCGGGACGGAGAGCACATTAGGTGGTGGGCAATTGTTGAGCCCATAAAAGTCATATTGGTCAAAGTCAATTGTAGTCAAAGTCAACCAAATTCAAAGTCAAAAGGTCAAAGTCAAATGGGTCAAAGACAACAAAGTCAAGGTCAAAGCCAATAGGCGCAAAGTCAAAGTGCTAAAGTGTAGGTGTCAAAGTGCACAGGTAGTGCACAATTAATTGTCCACAAAGCGTAAATTGGAGAAAGTGGGTTGGAGGTTGCAAAGGTATTTCTCTAATTTCCCTAAGGTCCAAAGTGTTTTTGAAAGTATTTTGGAAGGTTCAGGTGAACCCTCCCTTATATGCACATTTGAAGAGTTAAAAGGAAAATGTGAAGGTATGTGAAGCGGCAACATACACACAAGTGAAAGTACGGCCCCCTAATTAAAATTTTTGGTTTTAGCTAAAGTCACTACAAGACAAAACAAGGAGTCGTTGGTTGCCACTGGTGAAGACAATCTTAGGACATCAAAGTGAGCACCAAGAGATTACTGCAATTAGGAGCGTACGTGAATGGACACACTCAAATCAAGGCAAGGACTATTCTTGGATAATCCTAAGTGTAGGCAAGAGTGAGCATAGGCGCTTCTTCATTACCAGTCCATTGATTGATTGTATGTGCTTGGTCATCTACAGTTGGTGAAGAAGGAGGATGACACTCAATAACAGTGGTATCATCCACTGTCTCCTTCACAGCCTTAGAATCCGATTGATGAGATTCGTCCCGCTGTGAGACTTCAGCTACGTCTTCCATAATAACGTCTTTTTCCGGTTGGTTACTAGGAGAAGACGGGACAGATTCTACCTGTAAGCAAGTGGCGGTGTCATGGAATACTTCAACGTCTGGAACCGCGGTGGTGTCCTTTACTTGACTTTGTGAAGGGCTAATTCGTCTGCGTTTTTGTTGGAAGAAATGGAGCAGGTCTTCATCATCGTTGTCTTCGAGCATCTCTGTAGATTCCTCATGTAACAACACGGTATCCGTTAGAGATGGTTGCACGGCTTGTATCACCGGAAGGAGAAAGGTGAGGAGGTGGGGCAATCGGGTATGGGGAATTTCATGCTTGGCGAGTTGTTTCGTAACTGCTAAGCATTCATGGTGACTGTGTTAGAAGAAAAAGGATGTGAAATTGACCCCCTCTCGTGAGGCAGGGTCAATCATTGAATAGAATGGACGGGAGATACCATACGTGCATTTTTGAAGGTTTAAGGCTGCTATGAGAAATTGTAGCATGGTTCACTCTGGCTCAAGTCGGCAGAGAATGGCAAACTCATTAGATGAGTGCCGGGGAAAAATTTCTTTCATAGTTGCCAGCAGAAGAAGTGGTCCATCAACCAACCCTTCCTGAGGGAGACAGAACCCCTCAGCAACCGTGTTGAGTGTAACTACTACACGAGGGTTTAAACACGTTAATGGCCAGCAGTGCTCTATAGCAGGCATGGCAGCGATGGTAGAGATAATCTGCACATGAAAGGGGTTTTACGAGATCATCAGCTGACTACAAAAGTTGGTGTAAGGTGGCTACATCCATAGCGACACTATCATCTGCATCTTCATCTCCGATCACTGGGACAACCGTACACGTGGCGGGACTCCACTTGTCTGTGACCGACTGGAGATCTACAGTACCTAATGAGATCAGATCTTTATTATTCTTCAAGAACGCCTCTTCCTCGTCGTCAGATAAGCCATCCAACATGTGAACCGGCTCCGCTACATATGGTCTTGCATGAAGCTCCCAGGGCTGCATGGCATCCAATTTAACTACATATTTACGATGATTATCTTTGAAAGTTAACTCCTGCGCAGACCAATCCTGTACAGCTTTGGCTTGTTTCAACCATGGTCGATCGAAAAGTAGATTGTAGTCAAGGCTGGATTCTGGTAGTTTGAGGACTACAAAAGTCATTTTGAATGTGGTACCCTGCAAGGTAATCCGAATATTCTGTATGAGTCCCATCGGATGGACTTGAGATTGATCTGCCATTCGTACAAATAATTATACAGGCTCGATTTGGGTCCAGCCCAATTTCTTACCAAGAGCTGTTGTTGCTATATTCACACCCGAACCACCATCAATAAGCACTTGAGTAATCTCATGATTTTTATGCCACACAGTGATCAATGAGACTGAATGATCCATTGTAGAATTAGCTTCCGATTGTATTGTGGCAGTCACCGAAGTACAGGAAGATCCAGGACTAACCTGTTGTTGGAATTGTTGTCTAACTTCTGGCACTAAGGCGAGCAAGTGTCCCAAAGGGAGTGTAATTGAAGCCTTGGCTAGAATATCCCATACCTAATCTGTTTGGGTCGTACTTTTCACCGCTTCTGATGATGATTCTACTATTGTTGGGGCAGTAGTTTGTTCATTCGCTCTTGCCTTAGGCAGGGGAACCTGTGTTACCGGAATTGGATCAGGAAATACAGCTCGCTCTTTAGCTGTCCAATGACTAGCCTTTGTATACATTCGCTGCTGCTCACGGATACCAGGCTCGAACACCTCAGCTGCTGGTTGCAACTGCTTACCCGATCTGGTCTGAACCATTGCTGCTTGTGATTCAATTGGTAAAATATAGACCATGTTGGTCATCGGGTTTTGTTGCTCCTTCCTTTTGTTGTACTCTACTGCATCCTTGCAAAATCTACGGATGTGGACAATCTTGTCGCAAAAATGACATTGAGGTGGTGGAAGAGAAGTACCTTCCTCTGATGTACCCACATGCCATCAATTTGAACTGAAAGTGGTATTCTGATGACCCCGATAATTCCTATATCCTTGCGACTGGTTGGTTCGCATTTGTGGTGGCATGTAATGGGTTGCTGGCTGATTTGGTTCCTATATGATGGCATTTACAGCTGCTCACCCCTGCACCTTGGCATTATACACGCAATTTTCCATTGAGTGTCTTGTTATGTTGCAGATGGCACAATACATCTTGTTAAGAGCACATGTGGAACTAGTGTGCCTTGGATTTTTTGCACTTGGTACAATAGACCTGCTTGGCCGGATCATCGGCTACATTCTTACTGGCTTTCAGCCATTCCAAGTCCTCTATAAATCCTCCAACTTTATGCTCCAATTGTAGGGCCATCGCAATTATGGCATCCAACATCATTCCGCCCACACAGCGAGTGATCATGATTTGCCTTAACTGTGGGGTCAGACCATTAATGAACCACTGTGTTATCACATCATCCGGTAGATTGGCATGTGCCAGAGGTAGTTGTCTTAAGTGAGTTCTAAACAATGTTGCGTATTCCTAAACAGTTTGATGCACCTTCTGTCGATTGTTTTGCAAATAGTCGAAGATTTCGACAGTTCTTGAACCGGAATCTCTACAGAAATGCGTTCTTCACCTCATCATAATTATCGAAATGATTGATATCATACTCTGTGAGCCACCTCGCTACTTCATTGACCAGAGTAGCTTGAAATACGATGGCCTTGTACGCCGGGTCGGGTGGATGATTTAATACTGCATAACTGATCTCAAAGGTGGGCACATGTGCATCCGGGTCGTCCCTTGGAAATCCACCGAACTTTGTGTAAGTCACACTTGTTGGAACCGGTCGAAGTGGGATGATTAGATGTGGTTGTTGCTATTGCTGCTATTACTGTTGTTGCTATTGTTGCTGTTGTTGTTGCTGTTGTTGCTATTGGTGACCACTCATGGTGCTATTATTGGTACTGTTGTTGTTTCTTGAGTTTTGAGGGGGTGTCTCTTGTCCTTCAAAATTTGTATTATCAGACTGCTCACCTTCCGGCTCGAAAATGGCGTTCAATCTCTTCCTTGTCTCCAAATCAAATAGTCTGTCCTCAGCTTCAGTATCCAGAGTAGGCAAGCTTGCCCCGAACAGTGGTGAACGTAACAAGGATCCACCAAGTAGTATTGTAGTATCACGGACAAACTTCAGGCTCCCACTAAATGGCATCGAACTTCCACCGGAACTTATAGAACTTTCACTGCACCAAGTTGTCTTTTCATCGAAAACAGTCTCACTTGGTACCACAACGTTATCACTGAAAAGGTTCGAATTCTGACCAGATGGTGTCGAACCAACTGCGCACTGCGTCTCTCTACACTCAGGAGTTACTGTACCCTCTTCTAAACGTACCGAAATTATATCGGAATCTACCAAAATCTTATCATGTATCATGGAACTAGTGCCGAAATCACTGCTAACTGGCTTCGATCCTTCGCCAACTAGGCTTAAATGGCCTCCACTTCTACCACCTGGGGGTGTCCCTAATACATTTGGAACTGCCCAGGGATGCTGGTCTCTTCTATATTGGATAAGACTCGTCGGACCGAGTAACCGGCATGTATCACCCTTGCATCGCTTACCTTACGTAGTGCTCCTCCTTTATTGATTTCTTAAATCAATTGCCATCGTTCCCACAGACGGCGCCAATGTTAAAAGGGACTTTCAATAGATCCGCTTTTAATCTCTTTTCGGGTTCTTGGGGATGCTAGGGGTCTAGCAATGTAGAGGCCCTTTATCTGATTTTCCCACAGTAGCTATCAAATTACGCAGTACACTACTATCTAATATAACTTGTTTTACACTGTCTTACTATTCGTATTTCGGTTATCTCTTACACAGTAATACTCAGAATATTCAAAATCTACACTACGGCGTCTCCACAAGATCACAAATCGCCCAGACAGATAGTTTGGCGATCCCTCTCCTCTTGCTTTGGAGAATCCCATAATCTCTCTTCATTAAGGAATAAAAGGGTTACATCACTTCGCTACGCCCTTTTAGTGCGTGCAGTATATGAAAATATATAAGTTACATTGTGCCAATCTGGCGGCCTAACACAATTCAGACAATTTTATGTATCAAAAGATCAGCTAGTAACATATAATTTGGGTGATGCAGTTAATCCTCGACCCATTAAGATTAAGGCAGGATTGTCAGAGACATTTCAAGATGATTTGATACGACTCCTGCATGAGTTCTCCGTTTAAGCTTGTACAGTAATGTGGTTTCAGTTAAGGAATGCTCCAAGTACGTTTCAACGATGTATGCAAGAAGTCTTTTCACCGTATTTAACTACTTTTATGCAAGTATACTTGGAGGAATTTTCTTTATTTGGCAAGATTGTGGCGCACCTGTATCATTTACGGTGCTGCTTTGAAAAATGTTGTGAATACCGATTATGCTTGAACCCGACAAAATCTATTTTTTTGGTCTCTTGTGGCAAACTACTCGGACATATTATCTCTGCACAAGGAATACATGTTGATCCGGATAAAGTTGCAACTGTGTTGGAGGCACCAGCTCCCACAACACCGAAAGAAATTATGCGCTTCCTGAGCTAGATCCGATGGCATGGTAGACATTTACGGTGGTTAGCTCATTTAGCAACACCACTTGATCGGCTTATGACTAGTCCTCCACGGCAGTACGAATGGACTCCAGAGTGCCAAAATGCCCCAATTTTGCAACCCCTTAATTGGAAACGACCGTTCCATGTCTTTGTAAATGCATCGGACATAGCCATTGGAAGCGTTCTAATGCAGCAAACTGACAAATGGTTTCGGCCTGTATATTATGCAAGTCACCGCTTAGCCCCTGCTGAAAGAAATTATTCAGTGACCGAAAGAGAATGTCTTGGGTTGGTGTACTCTGTGAAGAAGTTCCGCCATTATTTGTTGGGCCGAAAATTCACCTTCCACGTGGATCATGCCGCACTTGTGTACTTGGTCCGGTAGCAACATTTAGGTGCTCGCTTAGCTCGATGGGTTTTATTATTACAGGAGTTCGACTATGAGGTTATTCATCAACCCGGCAGAGCACATGCCTCGGTGGATTTTCTATCTCGGTTGGATTTCGGTGAAGCTTTGGTAGGGGTTGATGACACTATACCAACAATTTACATTACTGAACCAGCTACTGAGGACTCTACAACACCTCTTGTTACTCCTACATACTATGATACGTTACTTACTTTTCTCATCGACGGTTATCTTCCTCCTCATACTTCCCCTGCTTCCATGGAAATTTGCAGTTTACACTCACAGATTTTGGTTGATCGTAGGTCAACTGTACTACCTAGATCATACTGGTGTTTTACTTCGATGTATTCCTCCCCATGAAGCTGAATTGGTTATTGCTATGGCTCATTCATTACCCTCGGGCAGACATTTTGGAGTTAATCTTACTCACCGAAAAATTCTGCAAAGTGGACTTTGGTGGCCTACAATGTATAAAGATGTGACTCAGTTTGTGCAGAAGTGTGATACCTGTCAACAGTCAGGCCAGCCATTACGTCGGCACTTCCTTCCCCTTCAACCTGTTCTACCTCTCGAACCCTCTCAGAAGTGGGGTCTAGATTTTATTGGTCCCATAACACCGCCAGCAACCCTCACCAACAATCGATACATACTGACATGTACAAATTATGCCACTTGATGGGCGGAAGCTTGGGCATTACGGTCGGCCACCACAATTTCGGTGGCTAAATGCCTGATGAAGGATATTTTTCCTCGATATGGGTTGCCATTGGAAATTGTTACAGATCAACGTTCACACTTTGCTAACCACTTAATGCAAGTATTGACCGAGACATTTTAGAATGTCCAAAAATTCAGCTCGCCTTACTATCCATGTGCTAATGGCCTGGCGGAGAGTACCAATAAGACTTTGTTGACTATGCTCCACAAATTGCTTTTGGAATGTCCAAAACGTTGGGACCAGTTACTACCTGCAGTTTTGTGGGTTTACTGGACTACATACAAGGTAGCTGCTGGCATGACCCCGTTCAAAATGGCTTATGGATTGGAAGCCATTGCACCGACGGAAGTAGTCGTACCGAGTCTACGTGTTGCTTTCGCTCAGAAATTACTACCGGAAGAATCCTTGCCATTTCGGTTGGATATGCTCAGGTCATTAGATGCACAGCGCTGGGAAAGTTTTCTGGTACTTCAAGAAGTTCAGCTTCGACAAGCTCGTACCCATGATCGTTTCCTCAAGACCCCTGTGTTTACGGTGGGACAACTGGTGTTATTTTACAATGCTAAAGCAAATCGGTCTGCTAGAAAGTTTAAATTAGGGTGGTTCGGTCCATACTAAATTATTTAGCAGGTGGGACCCGCTACTTTTAGGTTGGCTACCTTAACCGGAGTTCCCCTTTCGAAAGTGATTAATAAATCTAAGCTTCACCCATATCAGTACTCGGCCGATAACCAATAATGTGTACCTTCTGTTTTTTTTCGCGTGTCATTTGTTTTATTTCTTTTGTATTTCGGTTGACCACTGACCGTTATCATTTCATTACCGTGCGATGATTAGGGTTTTTGATCCCCTCATGTTGCCCATGTGTCTACTTAATCTTGTTTCTTTTCTTGTTAATCGCTATTGTGTTTGTGTGTGTATGCGTGTTCATTGTCAGCTGTATTCTTGTGCTTACTTGTGCCCGCCATGAAAGCTTTGGCGAATGTCACTACCTTCCGTGCAGGAATCACTCCTGAAGTAAGTGAGTACTTGCGCACTCGCGGTTTGTTAAGTTTCGCTGAATTGCCCTAGCATTCAGTGGAATGTCAGCCATTCTATGCGCAAATCATTGCTGCCATTGCATCTACACCTGCCATAGAGCAGTGTTGGCCCATAGTCTGTTTCCCATCCCGCGTTGTTATCACTTTAGCTTTGTTTTTTGAAGCTTTCCGCCTCTCTATGGAAGGATTGGAGAATGGTCTACCTCTTCCTGAAGCCACCATGCAAGAGTTTTTTCCCTGGAACTCATCTAATGAGTACGCCATTTTGTGTAGACCCAAACCCAAACAAATTGCTCTGCAATTCTTAGTTGCTATTTTGAATTTGCAAAAACATACCTATGGTATCTCACGCCCATTCTACTCGATGATAGACATAGCTTCTCGCGAATCTGTCAATTTCGCTTCTTTTTATTTCCGGCGCATTCATCGTGAATGTGTTGCGGTTATCAAATAGGTCAATAAGGGTGACCTTCCGCGTTCTCTTTTACCCCATATCCTCACTTTTCTCTTTCCAGTGATCCAAGCTGCGCAACCGCCTCCAACCGCTCCCATCTTGTTCCATGAAGAATCTACTCAAGTGCTCGAGGACGTAGAGGATGATGATGAGGATCTATTTCAACTTGTTCGCCAGAAACGCAGGCATATAAGTGCTTCTAGCAGTCAGGTGCAAGGATCCACTGCTGGCCATGAAGAAGAGGTCTTCCACGACATGGCTACCTCTATTCATGGCGATTCTTCCGTCCCTTCTTCTCCAATTAAGCAGCAGAAGCAAGGTACGCCTACCGACAACTCTGAAGAAGTTTCTTCTCGGGAGGATTCTCGTCTACAGACTCAGGATTCCGTGAAGGATATTGTTGCTGACATTCTAAACGACGTGCTTGCTATGATTGATGCCATCATTGATAATGTTGAGGTATCAAAGCCGAATACCACCGGCCCTATTCTAACGCCAATTATTCCACCTCTTCCACCCATGAACACTGTTGAACCGGTTGTACCCGTTGCGCCTATTGGTCTAGACGCATCAACTACTTCATCTTCATGTCCCAATTACTCTCCATCACCCTCCCCTCATATGTGTTCTGCTTCTACATCTGAACCTCTTCCTGCCCTTCTTCCACCAGCCCGGATGTTTCACGAACTAGAATCGATCGGTCGACTTTTGATCCAATTTTCTCAGCAGTTACCTATGCATTTGGAACTGGCCACCGAGAATATTCGACAGGAGTTGCAGCACAAAGTTGATGTTTTAGAGGCCGATATTGCCCCATTACAGGAAGAAGCAGATGTAGTTAAGGCAGAGAACCATGCTTTGCAGGTTCAACTTCAGCAACTTCAGGCTCAACTTGCAGAGCAAGACACCTTAATTGCCCAACGCGATGCAGCATTGGCTGAGTTAAAAGCCAAGGATGTTTTGTTAACTGCTCGTGATGAAGAAATCAAGCAGTTAAATTAGCTGGTACAGGATAAAGAAGATGCTCCGATTGCTCTCGATAATCTTTTAGAAGAAACTCGCGTTGAGCTTGATGAGGTCGTGTAGAGAGGACAAGAGATGGCTACTGAAGCTAAGCATACTACTACCAAATTACAGGCTGCAACTGCCGATCTTTTTCAGCCAAATTTGGATCTAAAAATATAGACAAGTTTAACCATTCAACTTAAGAAGGAATTAGCAGGCATTATGAAAGAAAGAGATGCTTATTACCAAACCATTCAATATCAAGCTCAGGAGTTGGAATGTAGAGAAAAACACTTGGGAGTTCAAGCGGACAGACTATCCAGAGTAGATGGACAAATTGTAGATATGCGATTGAGCCGCGATGCCGCTCTTGCCAATGAATTTTACTTACAAGAAGCATTTTTGCAGACCCAGACTGAAGTTCTGATGAGTCAGGTCATTGCGGCAAGTTTAGTCCAAACTGACGCACAACTAGTGGAGTTGGAGACATTAAGATTGATGGTGGATTCATTGAAACAGAAAATATCTAGAACCTTCAAATTAGCAAGAACTATGTATATACAAGGCATTGTCGAGGAGCCTTAGTTTTCTTTCCTTTGCGGGTTCGAGGCCACCGTGCGTGCCAGTGTTAGGCCACCCGGATTGGCACAATATAACTTATATATTTTCATATACCGCACGCACCGAAAGGGTGTAGCAAAGTGATGTAACCCTTTTATTCCTTAATGAAGAGACATTACGGGGTTCTCCAGTGCGAGAGGAATGGGATCGCCAGACTATTTGTTGAGCGATTGTGATCTTGTGGAGATGCCGTAGTCCAGATTTCAAATATTCTGAGTATTACTGTGTAAGAGATAACTGAAATACGAACAGTACGACAGTGTAAAAGAAGTTATACTAGATAGTAGCGTACTTCTTTATTTGATAGCTACTGTGGGAAAATCAGATAAAGGGCCTCTGCATTGCCAGACCCCTACCATCCCTAAGAACCCGAAAAGAGATTAAAAGCGGATCTATTAAAAGTCCCTTTTTACAATGCCAAGGCAATTCAGCGAAGGCCAAAAGTCCCCAGCATGCAAGTACTCACTCACATCTAGAGTGAGACTCGTACGAAAGGTTACTATGTTTGCAAGAGCTTCCATGGCACACTCAGAGACAAGCGAAAACATAGAGCACACAAGGGTCGCAAACACACAAAGACACAATAGTGACTAATAGCAGAAAGAACAAAATTAAGTAGGAACACTGGAAAAATCAAGCGGCAAGAACCCTAATCATAATGCAGTATTGGAAAATATACCGACATAATGGCGACATGCATGCACTAACCGGATCTGCTACACAAAGGCAGCTATTAATCATGGTAAGATGAGAAAACGGAAGTATTATAGTCAATTGGTCAACTGAAACACAGAGATCAGAAAAGAAAGGCAAGTGAAAAGCGAAAAAGAGTGAAAATACTGAAAGCACCTCACGAGGAGGTAGTCGGCGGATAGTAGGGTCAAAGCTTTGAACCATTAATCACTTTAGGTAGAAGATGACTTGTTAAGGTGGATAACCGAAACGTTGTAGGTCCCACTTGGTCAGCAATACGGTGTAGATTGAAACAGCACAGTTTGAATTTTCTAGAAGATCTATTAGACTTAGCATTATAGAAGAGGACTAATTGGTTTACTATAAACATGCGGTTTTTGAAGAAACGATCGTGGGTTTTGGCCTGTCTCAGCTACACTTCTGCATCACCAGGAAACTCTCTAGACGCCATTCATCTAAGGACCGTAAAGCCTCCAATCGAAAGGGAAAATATTCTTTCGGTAAGAGCTTCCATTCCATAGCCACACGCAGACTGGGAACCACAAGTTCCATAGGAGCAATCGCCTCTAATCCATACGCCAGCTTAAAAGGAGTTGTTCCGGTTGCCACTTTGTATGTGGTACGATAAGCCCATAGTACAGCAGGTAGAAGTTGGTCCCATCTCTCTAGGCAATCCAACACTAGTTTCTTCAAGATGTTTAAGAGAGTTTTGTTGGTACTCTCAGCAAGTCCGTTTGCTCGTGGGTAAAAGGGAGAACTGAATTTATGCACAATTTGAAATGTTTTCATAAGCACTTGCATTAATGTATTTGCAAAGTGTGTACCTTGATCAGTTACTATCTCCAAGGGTAACTCGTAACGCAGAAAGATATCCTTCATTAAGCATTTAACAACCGTAGCCGTTGTAGCTAATCGTAGAGCCCATGCTTCAGCCCATCTAGTTGCGTAATTTGTGCATGTCAGAATATATTTGTTATTGGTGACTATTTCTGGAGGTATAATAGGTCCTATGAAATCCAAACCCCATTTTTGAAAGGGTTCAAGAGGCACAACGGGTTGGAGAGGGACATAGTGTTGCTGTAAAGGCTGACTAGAATGCTGACACTCATCGCACTATTGTACATACTTGGTGACATCTCGTTATATTGTAGGCCACCATAATCCACTCTGTAGGATCTTTCAATGAGTTAGGTCAACTACAAAATGTCCTCCAGTTGGGGGAGCATGGGCCATGGTAATGACTGAAGCAATTTCATGTGGGGGACACATCTGAGTAGTACTCCTGAGTGATCCATGTAATATACTTTTCCTACAATCAACCAAAAGCTTCGACTGTATGTGGCTAGTCTTCGTCGAGCAGCTGAAGAAATCATACAAGGCGGACATCCACTACTCAAGAACAGAAGAAAGGTGTCATAGTAAGAGGAGGGTATCGGTAATTCCTCTTGATCATCCTGTATTGTCTCTACTACATAGATAGCTGGTGTTGTGTCATCAACGCCCTTGAGAAGCTCATCGGAATCCAACTGAGATAGAAAGTCAGCAAGAGCGTGTGCTCACCCTGGTCGATGTATGATAGAGTAATCAAATTCTTGAAGCAACAAGACCCACCATGCTAATCATCCTCCCAAATGCTGTTGTCGCACAAGATACACCAATGCTGCATGATCTACGTGGAAGGTGAAGCGTCTGCCCAACAGATAATGTCAAATTTTTTTCACAGAATATACTAAGCAAAGACATTCTTGTTGAGTAACTAAATAGTTACGGTCTTTCGGGGCCAATCTACGACTCACATAATATACCGAATAAAACCATTTATCCATCTGCTGCATCAGCATGCTTCCAATGGCACTGTCGGATGCATCCACAAAGACATGAAATGGCAATTCCCAATTTGGTGCTTGTAAAATGGGAGCCTGAGTTAACAATGATTTCAAACTCTCAAAAGAAAGTTGACACTCTTCGATCCATTTGAACTGACGCGGGCAATAGGTGATCAATCGATTAAGTGGTATTGCTAGATGAGCAAGCCAACACAGACGTCGCCCATGCCACCGGATTTGGCCCAAAAACCGCATCATGTCTTTAGGTGTCTTAGGAGCAGGAGCCTCCAACACGGCCTTCACTTTGTCTAGATCCACATGAATGCCTTGTTTTGAAATAACGTGTCCGAGAAACTTTCCACAGGAAATAGAGAATACCGATTTATTCGGATTCAGGCACAAGCGATATTCCCAACACTTTGAAAAGCAACACCGTAAATGGTACAGGTGTGCCAACGTATCACTAGGTAACAAAAATTCATCCAGATACACTCTCATAAATGTGGTGAGATAAGGGGAAAGAATTTCTTGCATGCAGCATTGGAACGTACTAGGAGCATTGCACAGTCCAAACCACATTACGGTACACACATAGACATCCCAGTTGGTAATAAATGCAGTCTTGGGTATGTCCTGCTTTGCCATTCTGACTTGTTTGTAACCACTATATCCATCTAGAAAGGAATACATCTCCAGCCCGGCCACGTCGTCTAACATGGTATCCAAGAATGGCAACGGAAATGGATCAGGTACGGTTGCGGCATTGAGCTTTCGGTAGTCCATGCATATCTGCAGCTGCTTATTTTTCTTCAGAACTATAACAATGGGAGAGATCCATTCTGCATGCTCAATAGGCACAATAAATCCCACCTTCAACAAATGATGAAGTTCGGCTTTAACTTGTGCCGCATAGTTAGGATTCATCCTGTAACTGGGTTATTTGATGGGTCTCGCATCCAGTTTCAACACCACTGTGTGTTGATAAATCCGCGGGTCCAACCCCTTCACATCCTTGTAGTCCCATGCAAGCACATTAGCGAACTCTCATAGCAGCTGCAACAGGTGCTCCTGGAAAGTCTCGGATAATCAGACCTTTATTTTTGTTGGAGTTAGACGTCTGCGGAAGCACGCGAAGAGCACAAGGGAGAAGAAGAAGCTTGGAGCACAACACACATGACTGAATGTATTACTAGAGAATGTACAAAGATAAGTAGCCCATTAGGGCAATAGGCGTATATACAAGCCGAGGGAAAAAAACCTCCTAAAGAGGGAAAAAAGTGCCCCGACAGTCCTAGAGTGTTCACACACATCACTACCTAAATATATCAACAAATCCCCCCTGGGAGTGATGCGGTGAACAAGGAGCTGGCACTCATGTATAAGGAAATGCCAAGCTATGTGGAAATCACTCCACAAAAGGAAGTAAGCCCAAAGCTTTGCGGAAAGCTTCAAACTTCTCCCTAGGCAGAGCCTTCGTGAAAAGGTCTGCAATGTTCTCCTGCGTGGGCACATATGCCAAGCTGATCTCCCCAGTAGAGAACCTCTCCCTGACATAGTGATAATGCACCTCAATGTGCTTAGTGCGAGCATGGAACATAGGGTTCCTCGCAACTGCCAATGCGCTCTGACTGTCAGTGAAGATGGTGGTGGCAGAAGACTGGCCAACACCCAAATCAGCCATAAGGCGTCTGAGCCACACACACTCAACAGTCGCTGTGAAAGCTGCCCTATACTCAGCCTCACAACTGGAAGTGGCCACAGTAGGCTGCTTCTTGCTCAACCAAGATATACATGAGCTACCAAGCATGAAGCAAAAACCACTGGTGGACACACGAGTGTCATAGCAACCAGCCCAATCTGAGTCAGAAAAAGCATGCAAATCTGGCGGTAGTGATCCCCCCTTGGGATAAAACAACCCAAGTAGCCGAGTACCACTCAAGTAGCGAAAGATGCGCTTAACGGCTTTCCAATGCGTGACTCCTGGGCAATGCATAAACTTGCTCATCTGTGAGACAGCAAACTGAATATCTGGCCGAGTAATGCATAAGTAAATCAAGCATCCAACAGCCTGCTGATAGAGAACAGCATCAAATGCATCTCTAGCATCATGAAGACTCAATCGTAAACCTGTCTCCATAGGTGTGGCAATAGGCTTACAGTCTTCAAGGCCAAAACGCTGCAATAATGTGTCAATATATTTTGTTTGACACAAAGCCATTCCACCATCAACGTGCATAAACTGAATGCCCAAATAGTGATGCAAATGCCCCAAGTCATACATCTCAAATGAGGCATGCAAATCAGCCTTAAAATCAGCAATATGTGTCTCAATAGGACCAGTGAGCAGCATGTCATCAACATAGACAACAATGATCAGAAGCACATTATTAGCACGCTTAACATATAAGGTGCTTTCAGTTGGACTGTTCTCAAAACCATGTGCAATCGATAGGCATGTATCTTCTCATACCAAGCACGTGGTGCTTGCTTTAAACCATATAACGCCTTCTTTAACCTGCACACCTGGTTTTCATGCCCTTTCTGCACAAATCCACGGGGCTAAAAAACATACACTTCTTCATGCAAGTCACCATTCAGAAATGTTGTTTTAATGTCCAACTGATGTACATTCCAACCATGATGGGCTGCAAGTGCACAAATGCTCCGAACAGTAGTCATACAACATGTAGGTGCAAAGGTCTCATCAAAATCAATGCCTCTTTCCTGCGCATAACCCTTTGCAACAAGCCTAGCCTTATACCTGTCAACTGTACCATCAGGTTTACGCTTCAGCTTGTATACCCACTTAGTGCCAATGGCCTTCTTGCCAGGAGGCAAGTCACATAAAGACCATGTACCATTCTTCATTATAGCATCATATTCAGATTGCATAGCAGCCATCCAATTTTCTGAATTTTGTGCTTCATCAAAAGAAACAGGCTCATTCTCATCACAGAGACTAGATGCAGCCATAGCATAGCAATCTGATGCAAAGGAGGCACTATGAGAGCCTGAACGAGTACGATATGACAAAGGTGCATCTAATTTGTTGTCACACAAAGTCTGCACCAGCCATTTTGGCATAGTTTTTGCCTGCTCAATATCAGCTCTCTCATCAAGTGCATCATGTAAATCTGCATCAGAAATGGAATGATCTGCATCATCATATAAAACTTGCAAAGGCTGAGAAGTTGCCTCATTAGGACCAGCACTAGCCTGTCCACCTGTAAAAAGAGGCATCAAAGTATCATACATGTCTTTGGAGCTAACAGATGTCTCCTTAGTACATGAAAGCAATGGCCGAATAGCATCTTCCACAAAGACAACATCACGGCTAACCAGAATGCGTTTAGTCTGTGGATGATACAGACGATAGCCTTTACTTTCAGAATTGTACCCAACAAAAATACATTTTACTGCCTTATCATCCAATTTTCTGCGATGTTGTTCAGGCACTAATGCATATGCCAAACAACCAAAAACACGCAGATGAGCAACAGATGGCTTGCGGTCATGCCAAGCCTCATATGGAGTGATAGACTGCAACGCTTTAGTGGGACACCTGTTCAGTACATATGCTGCACACATGACAGCCTCAAGCCAGAAACTATGTGGTAAAGCCTGACTTTTGACCATGCACCTCGCCATCTCCATGAGTGACATGTTCTTTCGTTCAGCAACTCCATTCTGTTGAGGTGTATACGGCACTGTACACTGGTGTTTTATCCCACTTTCAGCCAGAAATGCATTAAAATCTGAAGACATACATTCCCCCCCTCGATTAGAACGGAGGGTGCCCATTTTACATGCTGACAGATTTTCAGCTAAAACCAAAAACTGTTTGAAGCACATGAACACTTCGGACTTTGCTTTGAGTGGATATACCCATGCATGCCTGGAAAAATCATCAATGAAAGTCACAAAGTAAAGGTAATTTCCAAAAGAGGGTGTTTGCATAGGACCACAGACATCACTATGTACAAGCTGCAATTTCTGCGTAGCCCGAACTGAACCATCTTTTGGAAAGGAAGAACGCTGCATTTTGCCCAAAATATAGCCTTCACAAACATGTTTTCCAGGTGCCTTAAGTTTGGGCAAAGAGGACACCATTTCAGATTTTTGCAGGCGTAACAAACTAGCAAAATTCAGATGACCAAAGTGTGCATGCCAAAGCTTTGCATCTGACATAGCCTGAGAATCATGAACTGCACATGCCGAATCATTCACAGATATGAGCTTATACAGCCCACGACATAAAATGCCAGAAGCAATAATGTCATCGCCATTTGAGAGATCATGGACTGTACACATGTCATCAACAAATTTCACAACCAAGCCAATCTTGGCTAATGCAGAAACTGATAACAGATTCTTTTTGATCCCTGGCACAAATAAAGCATCTGACAAAGTGAAAGAACTACCATCAGTAGTAGTCAGAATGATCTTACCAACTCCCATAACAGGATAAGAGGAGTTATTGGCGCACGTGACAGTATTCCCTGTAGGAGCAGGCTCAAGTGAAGAGAAGAAACTGCGCTGCGAGGTAATATGTTTGGTTGCCCCAGTGTCAAAGTACCAAACATCTGAGTCTACTGCAGACATGCACTGATCAGGAGAAGATGGGTCAAAACTGCAGACAGTAGTAAACGCCCATTCTTCTTCCTGCACAAGATTTGCAGACTCTGTTTTTTGTGTAGAGGCCTCTGCAACAACCATTCCAGCCTCTTTCTTCTTTGCCTCTTTAGCAGCCAGTTTTGCACAGTTCTTTATGATATGATCATTGCCTTTACAGTACTTACAAAACAATTTCTGCTTTTCTGATTTTTTCTCATCTTTGTCTTGGTTCTTTGAATGTGCAGCATTTGCAGATTTCTGCTTACTAGTAGAAGAGCTCCATTTTCCTTTGCCCTTCTGACTAGCCAGGAAAGCTTGATCTGCAACACGCATAATGGACCTGTTCTGCCTGGACTGATCTTCCTGCAATAGAACAGAGACTAATTCCTCAAATGACAAGGCATTCGGATTGCCTTTCATCATCAACCGAAGAGTAGAGGCAAAACTCTGATATGAATCAGGAAGACCATTCAGAACGGTTTGCACAAGTGAGCTATCTGGTATAACCTCATCCAGAAATCAATTGTTCCTTCAGGTCTTTGATCTTTGTAAGAAAACTGTCCATAGAATCACCTTCATTCATGTGCTCACTCTCCAACTGTTTTCAGAGGTAAGCAACACGAGCCTCATTCCTAGCCTGGTACAAAGTGGTAAGTGTATCCCAAACATCCTTTGCTGTTCTGCAAGAGCGAATGTGAGGAATAATGGCATGTTTGACAGACAAAGCTATCAATGCATGTGCCTGGGCATCTCTGCCATCCCAACGAATCTGCTCTGCAATAGGTGCAACAGAAACAGTAGCACGAACAGGAATCTGCGGAATATCATCTTCGACACCATCTTCATCAGCTCCAACACCTGTATTTGCAGTACCTATCGTTACAGGTGTAACAGGACGTCTTTCAACACCCTGCACAATGTTCCACAATCCTTTTGCAACCAGTACATGTCGCATCATATAAGCCCATAATGGGTAGTTGGTACCATCCAACTTATCCTCAACAGCCAACATACGGAATACATCACTGCTTTCAGCCATGGCCGGTGACTAAAATACCTTGATGCAAAAAATTGACTGTATCTAAAAAAGTTGAACGGAACTGCCCAAACGAGTTCTGCTAGACCTGTAGCAGACTTCGAGACGCTTAAACTGGCGAACAGAAACTGGTATATACCTTTGGCACAAAAGGACGAAATAGCCTGCACAAGCACTGCGATAGTGCGTTCGGAGGCCGAAACGAGCTCAGATCGCGATTTTGGCACCACAAGGCAAAGCTGTTTTGATCTCGGAAACACCCTGAGTATGCTCACCAAATTTCATGCGAATCTGAGACTGCAAACGGAGGAGTGTCGACGGCGCCCTAGAAGAAGCGACGACCTGCTCTGATACAAATTGTTCGAGTTAGACGTCTGCGGAAGCACGCGAACAGCACAAGGAAGAAGAAGAAGCTTGGAGCACAACACACACGATTGAATGTATTACTAGAGAATGTACAAAGATAAGTAGCCCATTAGGGCAATAGGCGTATATACAAGCCGGGGGAAAAAAACCTCCTAAAGAGGGAAAAAAGTGCCCCGGGAGTCCTAGAGTGTTCACACACATCACTACCTAAATATATCAACAATTTTTACAAGTCATGGATTGGTTTGTTCACCTAAATTGCAGATGATCAGCTGATCTTCCGGTACATAGAACTGCCGGGGCCTTTCCACATTGTCTCGAGACAGGAGTAATTGTTGGAGCATCACCTCATCCAAAGTCTGTTCTATACTCGACTCATGATCACTCGTCAAAGGTACCACCGTGCAGGCTGCTAGACTCCAGTTATCAGCCATCGTTTGTAAATCTATAGTTCCAAGTGCCATCAGATCCTTGTTGGCTTTAAGGAAAGTCTCCTCTTCATCATCGGAGAGACCATCCAACATGTGTACAGGCTCCACTAAATATGGTCATGCATGTAAGTCACAGGGTTTCATGTCGTCTAGTGGCACAACATATTTTCGGTGATTATTTTTAAAGACTAATTCATGCGCTGACCAGTCTTGCACTACCTTAGCTTATTTTAGTCAGGGACGTCTAAAGAGTAGATTGTAGTCCAGGCTCGATTCTGGTAAATCTAGCTCAACAAAGGTCATTTTGAAAACAGAACCTTGTAGAGTGATCGGAATATCTCACAGCAAGCCCACCAGATGGACTCGAGATTGATCAGCCATGCATACAAAGAATTGAACAGGTTCAATTTGCGTCCACCCTAGCTGTTTGCAAAGTGCTATTGTTGCTATGTTTACACCAGATCCACCATCAATTAAGACTTCTGTCATTTTATGGTTTTTGTGTTGGAGCACAACAATCAACAATTAGTGATTACATAAAATCCAAAAGTGGGAAGATGAATGAAAGATTGAAGATCAGTTTCAAGGGAAAGAGGAGATTCAGAAACAAAGTTCTTTTGTACATTACCTTTGTAAATATTTCAATACATTTGGAAAAATGACGAGTTAGACTCCTATATATATATATATATATATATATATATATATATATATATATATATATATATATATATATATATATATATATATATATATATATATATATATATGTATATATATATATATATATATATATATATAGTTATATATATATAGTTATATAGATACGTGCTCATAATGAGTAGGAGAGATATAAAAGAATAGATTAGAAGAATAGGAGAGTATGAGATGAACATTATGTGTGTCATCCATCAGATGTATGAAGATTTATGAGAAGAAAAGTTTTCATAAGATGAAATAGCGCGTCGATCTTTTCTCTAATTCTCCTTTTGTGCTTAATCTTATCAGAAATCCTTTTGTACACATCTAAGTCCATAGTTAATCTATCTATGTTTAAAGTTTGAGAGTTGAATTGCAAACAGACTGAGAGAATTTTGTGTAGGAACATCTATATGTGAGTAAGTTCTGAGTGTCTTTTGAAACAGGCGTAGATTCGATGGTTAAAGAAATGGTCAGTGCTCAGTATACAGTGTAAAGTTTTACACAAATGAGGAGTCAAAATTTAAGTTGGAAGGTAAGCCATCTATGGATAAAAGCATTTGGTTAAACGGGTTCTAGTTTTGGAGAACCATAGCTTAGAAGTTGCACGTGTCAAAGACGTCATTACAGAGAGACAGTTTCAGACATAGGTAAATTGTTTGAGTCATTTCTCACAATCTACTCAAGCATTTGAAGTGTTTTAACTTGGAGAAGGTGTGCAACTTCTAGATGACACATTCTACAAAGTTTTATAAAAAACTTTACATGAATGATCTGTCAATGAGTGATTAATGTGCAACAGGCTTTTTTTGAGAAGTGATTTTTCACAGTTGATCAATTTCTTGATACTTCGGTGATTGTCTTTTGAAATTAAGTGGAGTCTAAAGTTATTCTCGATATAGAGGTGATCTAACATCAAGGATAGCTTATTCTTTTGGAGATTTACACTCTCCATCAGTGGTATCAGAGAAGGTTATATCGAAATTGAGGAAAGGAAGACTCCGACTGCTGCGGACATACAAATTTCACATTTTGAAGGTTCAAAAGGATAAAGTGTGAAGAAAGGTTGAAGGAAGACATATAAAGGCTATCAAAAGGATCAGAAGGAGCAACATTCGAATCTAAGGTACATTCATTCCTTATAAGGATTAAAGATTTGAGACTATAGGTGAAGAGAAGATGGGAGATAGTCTCCAAATTGAGAAGTTGGATAAAGAGAACTATCCAGCTTGGTCCATGAGAATGGAAGCTCATCTCATGAGCAAAGATCTGATGGGATACATCACAAGAGAGGAAGAAAAGCCAGAGTTCAGAGATCCTAGTGTTCCAACTAGGGAGGAGCTTGCAGATATAAAGATTTGGATGAAGAAGGATGCTCAAGCAAGGAGCATAATCTACATGGCAATAAATGATTATTTGCTTCCTCATATGAGAGGACTTGAAAGTGCAAGTGACATATGGAATGCTTTGGAGGAGCATTTTCAGAATACAACCAAATCAAGGATTGAAAGACATTGCTAATTCTTTAGGTGCAGTTGATGAAGATATTGAAGAAGATAAGCTGGTAAGACAAATTCTCACAGGGCTAAGAGGAGACGAGAAGTGGAAGCCTTTTATTTTGTCCACAAAACTTTCATTAGATCATTTCACTCCTGATTTGAATCAATTGTTAGGACATATGCTAACTTTTGAAAATGATATCAAAGGAGATGTTGATAAGAGTGCAGGTCATGCTATGTATTCTAAAGACCAGAAGAAAGCTAACAAAGGGAAGCAACAATCATTTGAAGTTGAAGGTACTCCAAGTCAAGCAAACTTCCTAAGAGGAAGAGGAAATGGCAGAAGTAGAGGAAGAGGCAGAAATAACAAAGATAATGTCAGAGCTTGTTGGATATGTGGTAAGACCAATCATCTATCTCATGATTGTTGGCATAATAATCAAAGCAATGGTAATTTTAATCAGATCTTTAACCAAAGAGGAAGAGGTGGTAGATATGAGAGAGGAAACTTCAGAGGTAGAGGTGGTAGGAATTCTTTTGGAAGAGGTGGAGGAAGAAATTTTCAAAATCAACCCTATAATAACACCTACTACAATTATGCATCAGATAAAAAAGAAGATTCGACTCTTATTATGAATGCAACATGTGAAGCCTCACATGAAGATATGAGAGTATTTTACATTGACTCAGGATGTAGCAACCATCTGAGTGGAAACATTGCTTTGATGACTGATTTAGATCATAATGCAATTAATCATACAATTCAAACAGGTGATAATACCAAGCACAAGGTAAAGTCAATTGGTTCAGTCAAAGCCAAAGATGGAAGCACTCTATTGAGTAAGGTTTTGTATGTTCCTACAATTCCAAAGAATTTGATCAGTGTAGGACAAATTGTGGAAAAAGGATACGAGGTAAGGTTCACTAATGATGGAGTTTATGTTGAAGACCCTAGTCAAGGGTATAAACAGATTGTTACAGGAAAGAAGGAAGGAAGGCTCTTCACATTAAAGATACAAGGTAATGTTGGACATGCTATGTTCACATATGGAAGGCAAAAGGTGTCTGAATTAAATCTTTGGCATAAAAGACTTGGACATTTTAATGAAAGAGGTATCAAAGAAATAGTTAACAATGGTTCAGTGCTTGGATTGCCTAATGTTGCAGGTCAACACATGACATACAGATGTGAAGCATGTCAATTAGGTAAGGCTCATAAGCATTCATACAATAAACATGGTTTTATGTATTCAGAAAGACTTGAATTGGTACATACAGATGTGTGGGGTCCCTCAAAGGAATTTAGTATAAATGGATCAAGATATTATGTCATATATGTTGATGATGCTACCAGCTGGATCACAATTTATGTAATTAAAGATAAGTCAGAAGTGTTTAATACATTTAAACACTATCATGCATATGCAGAAAGAATTACAGGTAAAAAATTGAAGAGGTTAAGGTCAGATGGAGGGGGAGAGTATTTTTCCAATGAGTTCAGTGATTATTTGTGGAATGCAGGTATAAAGAGAGAGGTTACTTGCGGGTACTCTCCTCAACAGAATGGGGTAGCAGAAAGAAGGAATAGAACTCCTGCTGAGTTTGCAAGGTCTATGATGAAGGAGAAAAATTGCCCTAATTATTTATGGGCTGAGGCTGTAAACACAACCACATATTTGGTCAATAGGTTACCTTGTAAAGCCTTGCAGGGTATGACACCATATGAAGCTTGGTGGGGTAAGAGACCTACCTTGGATCATTGTAGAATATTTGGATGCTTGGCATATGCATATGTGCCATCTCAATTGAGGCATAAATTGGAACCTAAAGCAGAGAAGTATGTATTCATTGGTTATGATGACAAGCAGATGGGCTATAGGTTGTGGAATCCATCCACAAAGCAATTCCTTGTGTCTAAGGATGTTACATTTGATGAGCAAGGTACTTGGTATGCAGGTACACTTAATGTTCATGTAGATATGGAAGAAGTTGTGAATCAAAAGAAAGGTAAATCAAAGGTTCAGATATTTGATGAATATGAGAACAATGAAGTACAGGTTGAAGTAGAAGAAGTGCCAAGGTTTGATTCAGAGTGTGATGAACCAGAAACTTCAAGAAGTGGAGAAGTCAAAAGGTCATCTAGTCACAAATGGCAACCTATAAGGTATAGCTATGATACTTCATTCTTGACTACTAAAGATTATGCTTACATAGTAAAAGCAGATGAAGATCCATCTACATATGATGAAGCCAAAGGGAAGAAGAATTGGGAAGAAGCTATGCAAGAGGAGTATGATGCATTGATGGAGAATCAAACATGGGATCTGGTTCCTAAACCTAATAGCCAGAAAATCATTGGATGTAAGTGGGTTTACAAAACAAAAAGATTTGCAAATGGAAGTGTGTCTAGGTAAAAATCCACACTTGTTGTGAAGGGAAATGCACAGACATATGGAGTGGACTATGATGAAACTTATAGTCCTGTTGCAAAGATGACAACCATAAGGACACTTATAGCAATTGCTACTTGCAAAGGTTGGAAATTATCTCAATTAGATGTTAAGAATGCTTTTTTGAATGGTTACAATTTCAGATAAAGTTTACATGGAGCAACCAGATGGTTTCAAAGATCAAGTGTATCCAAATTATGTGTGTAAGCTCAAGAAAGCTTTGTATGGATTAAAGCAGGCCCCAAGGGCATGGAATTATAGGCTTATACAGTTCTTGAAGGAACTTGGATTTCAAACATCAAAGACAGATAGTAGCTTGCTAGTCAAAGCAAGTGAACATGGATTTATTTATGTTTGTATTTATGTTGATGACATAATACTTACAGGAACAAATGACAAAGGCATTCACATGATTAAGAAAAAGATGGAGAAAGAATTCAAAATCAGTGATTTGGGAAATTTATCATTCTTCTTGGGAATGGAGATCTCATATACTCAACATGGAGTGTATGTAACTCAAGAAAGGTATCTGAAAAATTTGCTAACCAAATTTAAAATGGAAGATTGCAGGATAGCACCAACTCCTTTGGAAGTGAATCAAAGATTGAGTAGATATGGAGGAGAAGAACTCAAAGATATGAAGCTCTATGAGAGTTTGGTGGGTAGCTTGATTTATGCTACATTAACAAGGCCTGATTTATCATATTCTGTGGATGTCCTATCTCAATTCATGCATTGTCCTAGAAAGGAACATTGGATTGCAGGACAAAGAGTACTTAGGTACATAAAGGGCACACTTAAAGAAGGTCTGTATTATGGATATACTTCAGATACAAGAGTCAAAATATATAGTGATGCAGATTGGGCAGGTAATTTTGATGATAGAAGATCAACCCATGGATATTTGTGTTATGTGGGAGATAAGCTAATTTCATGGTGCTCCAAGAAGCAACATACAATTGCTTTATCATCTACAGAAGCAGAATAGAAAGGCATGGTGGAAGGTGCAAAGGAAGTAATATGGCTAAAGACACTTATGAAGAGTTTTGATGTTGTTCAGAGTGTTCCTATCATTTGTGGAGACAATATGAGTTCTTTATACTTGGCAGCAAATCCTGTCTTTCATGCTAGAACTAAACATATTGAAATTTAGTATCATTTTTTGAGAGAGAAGGTTATTGATAAAGAAATTGAAGTCATGCAAACTCCTACAAAAGATCAACTTGCAGATATGATGACAAAAAGTTTGGATGGACCAAAGTTGCAGAGGTTTAAAGATATGGCAGGAATAAAGAAGATGCAGGTAATCACAATTGAAGATTGAGGGGGAGCTGTTGGAGCAGAACAATCAACAATTAGTGATTACATAAAATCCAAAAGTGGGAAGATGAATGAAAGAGTGAAGATCAGTTTCAAGGGAAAGAGGAGATTCAGAAACAAAGTTCTTTTGTACATTACCTTTGTAAATATTTCAATACATTTGGAAAAATGACGAGTTAGACTCGTATATATATATATATATATATATATATATATATATATATATATATATATATATATATAGATACGTGCTCATAATCAGTAGGAGAGATATAGAAGAATAGAATAGAAGAACAGGAGATTATGAGATGAACATTATGTGTGTCATCCATCAAATGTATGAAGATTTATGAGAAGAAAAGTTTTCAGAGAAATAGCATGTCGATCTTTTCTCTAATTCTCCTTCTGTGCTTAATCTTATCAGAAATCCTTTTCTACACATCTAAGTCCATAGTTAATCTATCTATGGTTAAAGTTTGAGAGTCCAATTGCAAACAGACTGAGAGAATTTTGTGTAGGAACATCTATATGTGAGAAAGTTTTGAGTGTCTTCTGAAACAGGCGCAGATTCGATGGTTAAAGAAATGGTCAGTGCTTAGTGTGCAGTGTAAAGTTTTACACAAATGAGGAGTAAACATTTAAGTTGGAAGGTAAGAAATCTATGGCTAAAAGCATTTTCTTAAATGGGTTCTAGTTTTGGAGAGCCATAGCTTAGAAGTTACAGGTGTCAAAGTCATCATTACAAAGAGACAGTTTCAGACATAGGTAAATTGTTTGAATCATTTCTGACAATCTACTCAAGCATTTGAAGTGTTTTAACTAGGAGAAGGTGCACAACTTCTAGGTGACACATTCTACAAAGTTTTACAAAAAACATTACATGAATGATCAGTCAATGAGTGATTAATGTGCACGAGACTTTTTCTGAGAAGTGATTTTTCACAGTTGATCAATTTCTTGATAGTTTGGTGATTGTCTTTTGAAATTAAGTGGAGTCTGAAGTAATTCTTGATATAGAGGTGGTCTAACATCAAGGATAGCTTATTCTTTTGGAGATTTACACCCTCCATCATTTTGTACCATACCGTAATCAAGGGTACCGTATGGTCCACCATTGGGTCCAATTCCGGTTGGATTGTGGCTATTGTGAGAGCACTCGAGGATCCTAGACTGACCTACTGTTACAATTGTTGATGCACACTCCAGGGGCCAAAGGCAATATTTGACCCAAGGGTAATGTAATTGATGCCTTACACAGAACATCCCACACCGAATCAGTTTTGGTTGTTTCCGGTACGGTCTCCAGTGTGGACTCTGGTACTGTATGAATCAGATTTCGCCCTTTTGGTACTTTCGGCAGTATGCTTTGCTGCATCACCGGAACTAGGTCAGGAAATACGGTTTGTTCCTGGGTAGCCCACTTGCTTGCCTTTCTGAACACCTTCTATTATTCATGAATTCCGGGTTCAAAGATCTCCACAGCTAGCTATAATTGCTTTCCCGAACGTGTTTGCACCACTGTTGCTTGCGTATCCATGGCTGAGATGTACACCATATTTGCCATCGAATGTTGTCGTTCTTTTTTCTTTTTTTCATACTCAACTACATTTTTACAAAATCTTCCGATATGCCCGATTTCACCACAAAAATGACATTTAGGAGGGAGAGGAGATGCACCTTCTCCTGATGGACTTGCATTCCACCGAGCTTGTCCAAAATTATTTGACCATCCACCTCGATAAGTCCTATATCCTTGGTATGGAGTATTTCGCATCTGTGGTGGCACATAATGGCTAGCCGGTTGTCCTTGTTCTTGAATGATGGCATTAAAAACTGCTCTGTTCTGTACCTTGGCAATATACAGGCAAGTCTCCAAAGCGTGTTCTGTTGTGTGGCAAATTGCACAATACATTTGGTTTAGAGCACATGTTGAACTGATGTGCCTTGGATTTTTGCATTTGGTACAGTAAATTTGTTTCAAAGGATCCTCGTTAGATTGTCGGGGGGCTTTCAACCACTCTAGATCTTTAGTAAATCCACCCTCTTTGTTTTCTAATTGTAAGGCCATAGCAATTACGGCATCCAAAGTCATTCCACCCATGCACCGTATGATCATACTCTGCTTCAATTAGGGCTTTAATCCGTTGATGAACCACTGTGTGATAACATCATCTGGTAAATTAGCATGCACGGGTGGCAACTGTCGTAAATGAGTCTGAAATAGTGTGGCATAATCCTGTACATTTTAGTGTGGTTTTTGCCTATTATTCTATAAGTAGTCAAAAATTTCAATTGGATTTTTCTTTAACCGAAATCGTTGCAGGAAGGCATCCTTCACGTCGTCATACTACCGAAAGTGGTTAAAATCATATTTGGTTAGCCATCGTGCAGCTTCATTAACCAGAGTTGACTGGAACACAATAGATTTATACACAGGGTCTGCTAGGTGATTCAAAACTACATAGTTAATCTCAAAGGTCCGTACATGCGAATCGGGATCATCCCCCGAAAAAACTCCAAATTTGGTGTATGTGACCCCCTGGTACCGGGCACGGTGGGATAACCAGTTGCTACTGATGTTGTGGTTGCGACTGTGGTGGTGTCTGTTGTTGTTGCTGTGAGCCACTCATGGTGTTGTTGTTAGTGGCGTTGTTGTTGTTACCTGAAAATTGGGGAGGTATCTCTTGATATTCTTGAACTGTATGGTCAACCTGCTCACTTTTTGGTCCCAAAATGTCATTGAGCCGACTGCTTAACTCCAAATCTAATAGCCCTTCCTCAACTTTAGTGTCAAAATTAGATAATCATGCACTGGAAAATGGTGAGCACAGTAAGTTTCCACCAAACAGCATCGTAGTTTCACCGAAAAGCTTCGAATCTCCACCAGGTAATATCGAACTCTCATCGAAACTCACGGAATTCTCACCGAACCAGACTACACTATCACCAGAAATGTTCTCATCGGAAAAACATGAACCTCTCATCGAAAGTGACCAAATTTTGACCAGATAATGCGGAACTATCTCCACACTACGCCTCTGTACAACCAAAAATCACCGTACTTTCTCCAGAAGGTACCGAACTCGCACCAGAACGCACCAGATTCTCACCGTGTGCTACCAAACTACCACCGAAATTGCCGCTGGCTGACTGTACTGAACCTTCTGCAACTGGACTTGATTGTCCAGTACTTCTACCACAGGGGGTGTTCCTAATAGGTTTGGAAGTGCCCACGCATGTTGATCTCTGGGGTGTCGAAAAGTTTTCAACCTTTCCGTTGATGACCAGGAAAATTAAAAAATGTTTATTAGTCAATTCTAATCTCATTATTACAATGTTTTGCTTTGAACTAATCTCTTGTTAAGTATTTGCAGGTTCAAATGGATGAAGAAAACATAAGTTCGCATTAGGGTTTACCCTAAACTGCTTGTATAATGTGTGTTTAGGCCATAGAGACATTGAATTAAGGGTTTAAGACCCTAGGTTTATGTTTAATCTTGTGCATTTAAAATAGGAGCCTTATTTCCTGGTTAATGTTAGGGTTTAACTAGGTTTTCAAATAATTTCGGAAGGGTTTTGATGGGTTTTTGATGGGTTTTAAGGAGGTTTTCTAGGGTTTTAATATGTTTCAAGGGGTAAAACAATTGGTATTTAATTAAATTAACCTATAGATTAAACATTGCTTATTACAAAATGAAATTATGATATAATTAATTACTTTAATTATGTATGTGCATTTAAATACTAAAGTATTAATTAATTAAAACCTTAAACTAAGCTTAAATTAAATGATTTATTTAATTAAGAAATGTAGGATAATTAAATTAAAATGATAAATTAAATGGATAAATAACTAGTGGTCTATATGAGTGCTAGAAAAAAGAATGGTATGTGAGTAATGTGGAATTAAAGTGATTTAAGGAGTGGTCTGAAAGGATGATGCACTTAGAGTGAATAAAGTTGGTTGATAGAAAGGAATGGTGAGAATTAGAGTAAATAAAAAGAGAGGAGTAGAGAAGTTGTGTGAAAAAAGTCAATTTGAAGTGTGGTGAAAGTAAGGAAATTAAAGTGAGGATGTTAGATAAAGCAAAATTGAAAGAATGGTAGGCATGACTCTCTGTGTATGTATTTATATGTGTGAAGAGCTCTATTATATTCTAATGTTTCTTTGCAGACATTGAAGAAAAAGAAGAGTTGATAAAGATTGAAGAAAAGTATTAAGCCATTTCATGATCAGAGAATAGGAGCTGCTCATTCACAGCTTCACCTCATTATCTTTGTATCGAATTCACTACGAATCATTATCTTGTTAGCAAAATTTATCATGTAGAAAAATTTAGCATTTCAATAACTATTGTTGAAAATTATTCTTATGACATTGATCAATTTATTTATTATTTTTCATCTTCATTTTTGATGTTCATAGAGTATTATGTGTATCCAAAAGTATTGCACATTAGTTGAGTTTAAAATATTTTCATTCCTTTCAGAAAGTAGGTAGTTAAAATTGATTCCATCACCTATTTTCCGTATCTTTCGCACATTTAATTCTTAAAATTTCATTTACCTTAGACTAAAAAAAATAAAAATATACCTTTATCACCTAAGTTTGTCTCATACACCCTGCCTGTGCCGAGGGATTTAGAGGCTGACTGATCCACCAGCCGTAGGTCCGCAACTTCCCGACAATTTGGTGACCTACGGCTTCCCGACAATTTGGTGACCCGTAGGGATTTAGAGGCTGACTGACAAATTATCGGGAAGTTGCCGACCTACGGCTGGTGGATCAGTCAGCCTCTAAATCCCTCAGCACACGCAGTGTGTATGAGACAAACTTAGGTGATAAAGGTATATTTTTCTTTTTTTTAGTCTAAGGTAAATAAAATTCTAAGAATTAAACGTGCGAAAGATACAGAAAATAGGTGATGGAATCAATTTTAATTACCTACTTTCTGAAAGGAATGAAAATATTTTAAAATCAACTAATGTGCAATACTTTTGGATACACATAATACTCTATGAACATCGAAAATGAAGATGAAAAATAATAAATAAATTGATCAATGTCATAAGAATAATTTTCAACAATAGTTATTTAAATGCTAAATTTTTCTACATGATAAATTTTGCTAACAAGATAATGATTCCTAGTGAATTCGATACAAAGATAATGAGGTGAAGCTGTGAATGAGCAGCTCCTATTCTCTGATCATGAAATGGCTTGATACTTTTCTTCAATCTTTATCAACTCTTCTTTTACTTCAATATCTGCAAAGAAACATTAGAAAATAATAGAGCTCTTCACACATATAAATACATACTTTTTTCACACAACTTCCCTACTCCTTTCTTTTAATTTACTCTTATTCTCACCATTCCTTTCTGTCAACCAACTTTATTCACTTTAAGTGCATCATCCTTTCAGACCACTCCTTAAATCACTTTAATTCCACATTACTCACATACCATTCTTTTTTCTAGCACTCATATAGACCACTAGTTATCTATCCATTTAATTTATCATTTTAATTTAATTATACTACATTTTTTAATTAAATAAATCATTTACTTTAAGCTTAGTTTAAGGTTTTAATTAAATAATACTTTAGTATTTAAATGCACATACATAATTAAAGTAATTAATTATATCATAATTTAATTTTATAATAAGCAATGTTTAATATATAGGTTAATTTAATTAAATACCAACTGTTTTACCCCTTGAAACATTCTAAAACCCTAGAAAACCTCCTTAAAACCCATCAAAAACCCATCAAAACCCTTCGGAAATTATTTGAAAACCTAGTTAAACCCTAACATTAACCAGGAAATAAGGCTCCTTCCTTAAATACATACGAATAAGTGTAAACCTAGGGTCTTAAACCCATAATTCGATACTTTTATGGCCTAAACACACATTATTTAAGCAGTTTAGGGTAAACCATAATATAATCTTTTGTTTTGTTCATCCATTTGAACCTGCAAACACTTAACAAGAGATTATGTCCAAGAAAAGTATTGTAATAATGAGATTAGAATTGACCAATAATCATTTTTTATTTTTCTTCGTCATCAACGGAAAGGTTGAAAACTTTTCGACATTCGCCCCCCACCAAACCTGCACATCGTCCTCGATGGGCCAAACCTGCAGATCATAGAAGGCAATATCAAATTCTTTTGAAAATTATTTATGACTCAAATGCAAATGGTCTATAAAACAAATGCTTCTATTATTAGTACATCTTTTGATAGCAAAGAAAAATAATAAAATTATGTAAGCTTGAATTTCAACCTTTTCGTTCAATGCATGAGTCGGAAAACAGGTTTTAGAAAAAACTATAGAAGACATTCAAATAGTGTTCGTACTAACTCTTCTATTAACTCTGTTCATAAGTAAAGCATATGTTATATAAGCTTTCTATCCTCATCTCCTAACCACTTGCCTTTAAGATACAAAAAACTAATCCCCCTCCAGCATACATCCGCCTTATATAGCCCGCTTTTCAATTCAGAAGTGATTTCAAGACCACAACTGATTTATTAAAGTCATTTGATTTTTCTTTCTTCTCTTTTTTTCATCATAATTTTTCTTTTTGTCATTTTTTTTTCTCTTTTCATATGCAGCAACCATTAATGTACTGCTTTCAATTTTTCTTCACAACTTTTTTGATGAAGGGGAAAGGCTTAACCCCTAATCAGAGCAAAGGATCTAGAGGTAAGCTAAAGTGGGAACTAGGATCTCTTTAGCTAAATGGGTCAGATTTAAGGAAGCTTACCTATATAAAACAAGCCTACTTCTACTAGGAAATGCAAAGTTAAGGGTTCCTTCAACTATTCATATGACAGCCATAGGTCTCTAATCCCTAATTTCTCTTCAAGCACATCCCTACTTCAGTGTAAATTCTACTTTTCATAATTTTAAGAAGTTTCTTAACCTATCGGAAGAATATACATATCTAATTATGATAATGCATGAACTTTTCATAATAAATTAAAACATAAATCAGGTTTAGAACTTTTTCACCTAATCTATATTGACTCCATCTTCAGCATCACCTTTCATCCAAATATCACTTCGATTGCTTGAATTTTAAACTGCGTGTACTATCTTTAATCTCCTGTGCTTCATCTTTATCATAAATCAGTCTTTTTAATTTATTGGTTCAAAAAAAACATCTTCAACTCCTGCTATCAAGCAACAACATGTAAACTCACAAGGAAATTAGTTTCATAAATAATTTCTTATTTTCATACATATAAAAGAAAAACATATTTAAAAGAAAATTTAAACATTATTTTTATTAAAACATTCATTCATTATTTTCTTCATCAGATAATAAATTATAAAATTCTTCATTTCTTTGTTTGAATATTTTAACTCTTTTACCTACAATTAAGTTTTTAAGTGGAGTTCCATCTAACTCTCGTAAGGCATACGTTCCATTTTCATAGATTTTGACAACCACATAAGGTCCAAACCAACACTTTTACAATTTTCTACAAGCATCATACTGTGTATAGAATGTGCTATCATATATCAATACCCAATCATTAATTTGTATTGGCTTTGGCCTTAACCTATGTGATTTATCAAAATATTTTTTATTTTTAAGACGAGTTTCTTTCAATTTAGTTACAGCTTCATTTAACTTTTCATTCCCTTGCTCTAGCTATTGAATCCTTAAAGCTAATAAGTCTTCAGTAGATAGATTATCTTCCCAAGGAAGCATAGTCCAAGTAAGGATTTGAGTATTCACTGGAAAAATTGGTTTTTGGCAATACATTAGCTCTGCCGGCATAAATCTTCGTTCTAGTGCAGGTCATTCTGCCAGCCCACAAAGCAAATGGTAGAAATTTTGGCCAATTTTTAAGTTCTCCTTTGCAAGCTTTAGAAATCGCTTTTATGATAGGAGAATTCCCTCTTTCAATCTTTCCGTTAGCTTCAGGGTTATACGCAGTCGTAAGAGCTAAACAAATTCCATGCCTAGCAAAGAATTCTCTAGCCTCTTGCGCATCTAATTCGCCCCTATCAGCTACTATCTTCTCAATATACCCAAACCTTGAAATCACATCTTTAAGAAGAAATTTACATACATTGAAAGTTGTCTTGGATCTTAGAGCTCGGCCTTCAACGTGGTTAGTAAGATCTTTTCGAGCAAGAACTATGTATCTCATTCTATCGATACCTTTGGGCATGGTAACTAAGTCAACTACCCACTTATAGTGTATACACGATGGATACGTAGGGTGCAAGTAGATCCCTAGGCTTAACCGATGAATAGACTTGACATATATCGCAAGAATCCACATATTGTTTTACATTAACATAAATACCTGGCCACCAGTAACACTCTCTAATTTTTTCATAAGTCGCTACAAATCCTTCATGCTCGGCCCATAAAGTATCATGCATGCTCTTCATAATTTGCACCTGAAGATTCTTAGTACCTAGTACTCTTTGTGGCATTTTGATCTTCCCCCTTGCATGTCTCCAAATTAACCCATCTTTTAAGAAAAAGTTAAATGTTCTTTTTCTAATATCTCTAAATCTATTTGAAGACCATGAAGGTGATCTAACTAAAGTACTAAGATACCTCCCAATATCTAGACACTCTCCTTCATAATCATCAGAATTAAATCTTTCATATACATATACTTGGGAATCATAATTAATCGTATTAGTATCTACTTTGGCTTCATCATTCTCATCGTACCTAGCTCTTGAAAGCATATCAGCAACAGAGTTAAATTTGCCCGAAAGGATGTCGATACTTCTCCTTCAATCGCCAAATTGCCTATATATGCATATGCAAAACAGAAAATAAATATACCTTTATACCTACGGTGTCATGCCGAACCTTCACGTCGGGTTCACCAAATTGTCGGGAAGTTGCGGACCTACGGTTGGTGGATCAGTCAGCCTCTAAATCCCTCGGCACACGCAGGGTGTATGAGACAAACTTAGGTGATAAACGTATATTTTTCTTTTTTTTAGTCTAAGGTAAATGAAATTCTAAGAATTAAACGTGCGAAAGATAGGGAAAATAGGTGATGGAATCAATTTTAATTACCTACTTTCTGAAGGAATGAAAATATTTTAAAATCAACTAATGTGCAATACTTTTGGATACACATAATACTCTATGAACATCAAAAATGAAGATGAAAAGAAATAAATAAATTGATCAATGTCATAAGAATAATTTTCAACAATAGTTATTCAAATGCTAAATTTTTCTACCTGATAAATTTTGCTAACAAGATAATGATTCCTAGTGAATTCGATACAAAGATAATGAGGTGAAGCTGTGAATGAGCAGCTCCTATTCTCTGATCATGAAATGGCTTGATACTTTTCTTCAATCGTTATCAACTCTTCTTTTACTTCAATGTCTGCAAAGAAACATTAGAAAATAATAGAGCTCTTCACACATATAAATACATACACAGAGAGTCATGCCTACCATTCTTTCAATTTTGCTTTATCTAACACCCTCACTTTAATTTCCTTACTTTCACCACACTTTAAATTGACTTTTTTCACACAACTTCTCTACTCCTCTCTTTTTATTTACTCAAATTCTCACCATTCCTTTCTGTCAACCAACTTTATTCACTTTAAGTGCATCATCCTTTCATACCACTCCTTAAATCACTTTAATTCCACACTACTCACATACCATTCTTTTTTCTAGCACTCATATAGACCACTAGTTATCTATCCATTTAATTTATCATTTTAATTTAATTATCCTACATTTCTGAATTAAATAAATCATTTAATTTAAGCTTAGTTTAAGGTTTTAATTAATTAATACTTTAGTATTTAAATGCACATACATAATTAAAGTAATTAATTATATCATAATTTAATTTTGTAATAAGCAATGTTTAATCTATAGGTTAATTTAATTAAATACCAACTGTTTTACCCCTTGAAACATACTAAAACCCTAGAAAGCCTCCTTAAAACCCATCAAACCCATCAAAACCCTTCGAAAATTATTTGAAAACCTAGTTAAACCCTAACATTAACCAAGAAATAAGGCTCCTAGCTTAAATACATACGAATACGTGTAAATCTAGGGTCTTAAACCCATAATTCAATACTTTTATGGCCTAAACACACATTATTTAAGCAGTTTAGGGTAAACCATAATATAATCTTTTGTTTTCTTCATCCATTTGAACCTGCAAACACTTAACAAGAGATTATTTCCAAGAAAAATATTGTAATAATGAGATTAGAATTGACCAATAATAATTTTTTATTTTTCCTGGTCATCAACGGAAAGGTTGAAAACTTTCCGACAGCGGTATTTGGGGTATGATTCGTTGAACCGTGTTATAGGCATATATCAAAGAATTCTTCCTCAATCTTAATCTTCTATGCAGACAAGTACTCCATTTCCCACAAGTTAAATTCAATGTGGGTTCTTGGGATGGTTAGGGATCTGTAAGTAGAGGCGCTATTTGTATTTTCCTAAATCTACAGATTAAGAGTATACTACTTCACCGAATTAATGCGCTAAATTGGATTATCTTCCTAGTAATATTTTGAATACGTTCTTTAACACACTTCCACACTAGACAGTTAACTGTATAACTTCTTCACTTATTGCATTAATCAATTTACTTAATACTTCATTGAATTTCACTTAATGAGTAAGCTTAATCAATAGAATTGACAACAAACTCAGATTACACAGAGTTTCGACAACAGCGCTTCGCTTCCGGCTCTCGCCCAGACGAAGAGTCTGACGACTACTCCTTCTGCTTCACGCGACTCTTTCATTAATCTTTCCAAAGGTTACAACTTTGCGCTACGCCTTTTCATCATGCGTGCGACTTTTTAGGATATATATTACAAAAAGTATGAGTTCCTTTCCGGCGGCTTACACAAAACATAGCAGCACACAAATAGGAGCACACATATATGCCAACAGACACTTGCAAAACATAGCCGCACACACATATGAACACAAATATATGCCAACACACACTTGCAAAGCATAGCAACACACATAGAGAAACATAGATCTGCCAACAAACTCTTGTAAAACATAGCAGCACACACATAAGAACACACGGATATGCCAACATGTAGCTACAGATGGACACGAAGTGGTTCACATGAAAATTGCAATGCACATCGGCATTGCAATACACAAAGATGCATAGAGAAAGCATATGAATGCACCTAAGCCAACATATGAAATAAGTAACACCAACATATGCAACTACGCATTCATTAAGAAAGCAACATAGATGCAGCATAAGAACACAAATAGATGCACCATGCATGTACATAGTTACACACACAAACATAGCTGTAAACATGATTGCTTAGACACTTGCAATACAATAGAAAGTAGTTTATGCACAACATATAGATGAACACATACACATAGCTGCACATATATTTGCACATACACTTGCACAAATAACAACATACACATATGAACACATATATACTCCAGCACACACTTGCAAAGTCATAACAACTCACAAATAGGAACACACATATACGCCAACACACACTTAAACATAGCAGCACACACATAGGAACACAAATATATGCCAACACACACTTGCAAAACATAGCAACACAAATAGGGAAACATATATATGCCAACAAATGCTTGTAAAACATAGCAGCACACACATAAGAACACACGGATATGCCAACATCTAGCTACACATGGACATGAAGTGATTCACATGAAAATTGCAATGCACATCGGCATTGCAATACACAAAGATGCACACACAAAGCATATGAATGCAACTAAGACAACATATGAAATAAGTAAAACCAACATATGCAGCTACGTAGTCATTAAGAAAATCTGGACAGCAGCAAGCTCATGTGCTTCTTTACAAAATCTGATGTGTACGAAAGCAACAATAGTAAGACATCAAAATCTGTGTACAAAATGAGAAAATAATATAATTTGATATGAACTATAGGAATAGTAGTAATTGAGAATATGCAATTTCAGAAAGAAACTTGGCAGAAACAATAATGGTAATAATACAATCTGATGTGAACAAAGTAGTAAGACTAAGCAACAATTGTGAGACTTCAAAATCTTCAATCTCAAGAAGAAACTTGGCAACAACAACAACAGTAAGACGAGAAAGGCTCTAGAGTCTCCACACTAGAACTGCTCCAAATTTTCACTTATGCTCTGAGCCAATATATAAAATAAGTAAAACCAACATATGCACCTAAGCAGTCATCAAGAAAATCTAAACAACATGAAGCTCATGTGCTTGAGTACAATGGAAATGCAGATGATGTTTATGTACAACCATATGCAATGAATTATTCTAACCAATTTGGATCATGGTAGACAAATAGCCATTAAGGAAAAAAGAGATTGAATGCTCGCTATTAATACACAAGATATGTAAAAGACAACTTTAATGGAGTGCTCAAACAAAAAACGGATTAAAGAAATGTGGAAAGTAGCAGAACCAATATTACAATTTGATGTGAAAAAAAAAGCAATAATAGTAAGACTTCAAAATCTGCAATGTCAAATAGACTTGGCAGTAGCAATAAAAGTAATGATACAATCTGATGTGAAAAATAACAATAGTAGTAAGGCTTCAAAATCTGCAATCTCAATAGACTTGGCAGCAGCAGCAGTAGTAATAGTACAATATGATGTTAATAAAAGTAACAATAAAACACTTCAAAATCTGCAATTTTAAAGAAGCTTGGTAGTAGTAGCAGTAGTAATAATACAATCTAATATGAACAAAAGCAATAGTAGTAAGACTTCAAAATCTACAATCTCAAAAAAAACTTGGCAACAAAACTCCAAAATCTACACAGTAGACGTGCTCTAAATATGCACTTATGCTCTTGACCTGAAATTTTCTACATATACAGATCCTCATAGATCATACATCCATCTACTTTTGCTTTCTTTGCAAAGCTCAAAAACACGGTCTAGTCCACTTCATCTATGTTGGGACCTATTGTAGAAACTCTCATTAGATGATCCAAGGTATTCACAGTCAACTTTGATCTTTGATCACTCTTTATCAAGTTTTGTTTAGAGAAACCTATCTCACAAGCAACTATGCTTGCTGGAATAGTGAGATTGTCTGCCATAACTTCATTAAATTTTGAAAACTTGCATGTCAATCCTTCATAGATGAAAAATATCTCCAAGCTTCTTTCATAGTAAAACCTTCACAATTCATAAAAAAATTGTCCACAAAAGAGTATAATTCTTCTTCACATCCTTTTTTGTCAATAGTGTATAATTCATGTTCGAAAAGCTCTCGAAAGTCCAAAAGATGGTGAAGTAGTCTTTCCAACCATACCTTTACATTCTGTTCATGAATCATAACATCCTCTGCATAATGAACAATACTAAACAATGTTGATGCATTTAGTAAATGTAAATACACAAAACTTGAATTTAATCCATCCACAATAGCTTGTACATAGTTCTTTCCCATCATAATACATCTTTGCAAAACTCCATCCATGTGAATACACATTTCATTTGTGATGGTTGGATCATGAGCATTTATACATATAGTACCATTATAAATGAGTTCATGTCGACAAAGACAACCATCTGAATCTTTCAATTCAAGATAACCATATCTAGAACAATTCAAAAATTCTCTGAGATAAAATGAACCATTTCCAAAATTACCACAATTTATATAAGTCCTATAAAGTTTTCTAATTGTAATGTCTATAGCTGTACCAATAGAAGTTAAATCAATAATGTCTTCTTGAAGTTTTTGATTTAAAGCATTTACCACCTTTAACACATCTGCTGAAAGATGTAAACAAAAGAGACTGAAAAAATTGCATCCTTTCATGTTGTAATCTTGCATTTTATCCATCTTCCATAAACTTAATATGGCAGGCATAAGAGAAACAAGTCTTATCATTACTTGCCCTCTAGAAAGCCATCGAGTAGAATGAACTTGTAAAACATGATTGGCATCTAATTCCATGAGTTCTATTAACTTCATTAACTCTTTATTTCTTTTAGATGAGTTATTTATCAATGAATATACTTTGTTTGCGAGTTTTTCAACATTCAATAAATCTCCAAATCCTTTGGATGCATCTGCTATTGCAAGCACTTCATGATGTGCAATGCAATGTATGGCAATCAGACTTGGACAATCCTTTTTCAAAAATGATATCATGGCTATCTCACTGCCAATCATTGCAGACGCTCCATCTATTGTGATTCCGATTATTTTTTGCAAATCAAAACCTTTGTCAATTAAAAAAGACTTTACCGACTCATAGATTGTTTTTCCTCTTCCATCATTGATACAAGTGATGCCCATAAATTCTAAAACCTTTTTACCTCAACCACCATGTGTCAAATAGACACAATAAATAATAAGATAAAGCTCTAGTGATCTATCTGTACTTTCATCAATCACAATGGAAAAAAATAGACTATCACATGCACTTTTTACTTGTGTTTCAGTAAGATATGTAGAAATTGCATTCAAATATTCAACAGCTGCATACCTACTTGCTTGAGAAGAGTACTCTAGACTCTTAGGCATATTAGCCATTTTCATTGTGAGTGCAAAGGCACACATATCTTCATATAAAGAAATCGAGAGATCTTTTTGTGCAATGAAATACATTATCTTCATGGTTGTAATTATTCTCTCCATATTAGCATCTACAATAAGGGTCGCATGCTTTGGAATTGATTTTACCTTCTTTTCCATTTCACAAGTCCATTTTGCGATAGCTATCTTATGCGATGAAGATGCAACATGAGTTACCAATGAATCATGTTGAATATTGATGCATCCACTTCCTATTCCAAATGGATGTGGCAAAGCATACCTCTCACGATACTCACATTTCATTATACTATTACCCTCAATCAATATGTGGTGTAGCTATGGAAACTTCTCTTTCCAAGCTTCTCAAAACTTATGCTTCGAAGAGCTTCCTTGAGATGCACTTTCACTCTCTCGATTAGAGTCCTTAACAGGCATAGGTTCTTCCCCTAGAATATCCAAATCCTCATTCAAATCTAAATCAACTCCTCTTGAAGGAGCACTCCATCCAAACATAGAGAATATAGTCTTTTGCGCCTTTTTCTTTGAGGATGCCATGAAAAATATTCCAATATACCTACACAAATGTTGGAGTAAATCATAGGCCTACACATTTGGCTTGAAAGATATCATGAAGACTCTACATACATGAAGGACCATAGGAACATATGCTAGTGGTTAATTACCACTTTATCTCATTTGTAAAAGTCAAAATGACTTGGAATCTTTTGTAATCATCTACCAAGGTGAGTCGTGGAAAAGGTAGGATATTTGATTGAGAGAATATCTCCAAGCTTTTAGGATCTTGATCATAGGGAGCAAAAATTTGAATTTGAATTCAAATTTCTACACATATCCTATAAAAATGTACTTGGAAAAGTCGCGGTAAGATCTCTTCATTCTCGAGGCTTACTCTACTGAGTTTGAGTGTGTGTAAGCACTATACCATAGCCTACACCTCTCTACACCATTTGTCAATGCTATACATGCCAATGGGATTGTACACAAGTGTTAATTAATAGATACATTTACATCATTCATCTATGTGTTCTCTGCTAGTCTACTCAAAAGTTTGTCAACTTGTCAAGGGCATATCTCGGTCAATGTACTCATAATTTAGTGATTCAAAGCTTGTTGGATTCAGCTTGAAGTCTACTACATGGTGTCAAAATTTGAAGACATGCCATTCAGCAGATTCAGAGAAATCGTCATCGAAGTGCTTACTGGTCTACCACTGCTACAATCCTTCAAAGTCGAGCGTATAGCTAATCTTTCTAAATTAGTTTCTCTGAGTATAGTTTGTCTTTTTACATCATTCCACTTGCAAATGGTAGCTTACTAAGCTAATTGAATACCCCTAGAAGGAATTTTATAAATTGCTAATGTGCTAGTCACACTGAGCAAAACATCCAACAGGTGTCTACACCAAAATAGAAGGTTTTCTTGAGTTTGTGAATTCCTAAGTTATCTGTTTTGACTCAATCATTCCACCTATCATTTCCAAAGGACATAGGCTATCTTTTGGTGTCATTAGAAAGCTAAGAAGGTCTACTAAGCAAGTCTGAAGCTAAGAGGGCTGGTACAAAGCAGGTTTAGCAGTACTTACTCAGTCTCTTGGATCATCCATCCATCTTTCCCAACAGTGGTATCAGAGCAAATAAGGTAAAATGGGAGATGGTTTTCCTTCATTTATTGACAAATTGGACAGGAACAATTATCAAGCTTGGTCTCTAAGGATGAAGACCTACTTACAAAGAAGGAGTCTCTATGGATATATCTCAGGAGATGAGGAATTGCCCTCATTCAAGGCAAGAGGTTTACCCACCAAGGAGGAACAAGAAAAACTCAACACATGGTGTGCAAAGGATGCAATGGCAAGGTCTTATTTACTCAACTCTATATTTTTCTTTTACCTCATATCAGAAATTGTAAGACTTCCCAAGAGACTTGGGAAACCTTGTCATCATATTTTTCCTCTAATACAAGGGCTAGGAAAAATCAGTTGTGGATTGAATTCACAACACTAAGGAAGCAACCTAAGCAAGCTGTTTCAGAATTTGCGACCAAGATCAAAGATGTTGGAGATCAGTTAGCAAGCATAGGAGAAGAAATTGAAGAAGAACAGATTGTGAGGCAGGTAATCAATGGGTTCAAGGCTGATGACAAGTGGGAAAGTTTCACCACTGCAATGGATCTCTACATGGACATGCACACTCCAGATCTTACAACTCTCATGGGTCAACTATTCACACATGAAGCAAAGCTCACCAAGAGTGGAGATACATCCAAAGGTAACAACTCTTCTACCCTATACACTGATAAGAAATCTAAGGATAAATGCAAGAGTAAGAAAGTGGAAGATGAAGGCTCTACCTCCCAAGCCAACTATGAAGGGAGAGGTAGATCTTCAAGAGGAAGGGGCAAAGGAGGTAAGCAAGGTAAGTTACAGATGAGTGTTATAGGAATTACAAAAATCAGAGAGGAAGAGGCTACCAAAGAGGAGGATACTCACAGTCAAGAGGAAGGTTCAACCATCACCAAGGCCACAACAACAATTACAACAACAACTACAACAACAATTACAATGGCAACTACCAAGGAGGATTCAGAAACAGAAAGGACTATAACAATTACACAGAGGATTAGGATGACTCTCTATTGATCATGAACATGACTTCAAAGTCAGGTACAAATGATGATCACTTAATTTATATTGATTCAGGGTGTTCAAATCATGTGGCTGGCAATGTGGCACTACTCTCTGATCTTGAGGAACCAAAAGGTAAACACCAAGTCCAAACAGGTGATGATACAAAGCATTTTGTGGTTA
The DNA here is from genome assembly GCA_020310875.1 of Ceratopteris richardii. Classification (NCBI taxonomy): domain Eukaryota; kingdom Viridiplantae; phylum Streptophyta; class Polypodiopsida; order Polypodiales; family Pteridaceae; genus Ceratopteris; species Ceratopteris richardii. The sequence continues at coordinate 40,083,653 of CM035419.1, forward strand.
AAATTGGAAATGTGAAGACTTGTGATGGTAATTAGAATTTTTCGAGCAGGGTACTTTATGTACCAACAATTACAAAGAACTTAATGAGTGTTGGCCAGATTGTAGAGAAAGGGTTGCAGGTCAGATTCAATCAATATGGAGCATTTGTGGAGGACCCAAGACATGGATTCAAGAGGATAGCTAAACGAGAAAAATCAGGTAGACTTTTCACTTTTGAGTTAGAAGACACAAAGAATATTGCACTATACAGTTATAAGGATCAAACACTTTCAGAGCTTGAGATTTGGCACAAAAGGTTAGGACATATAGGAGAAAGGACCTTGAAGCAAATGTGCAGGGATCAATGTGTGCTTGGGATACCTAATGTATCCAAGCAACATATAATTTACAAGTGTGGTGCTTGTCAATTTGTTAAGTCTCATAGGTTACCCTTCTCAAGGAAAGGATATATGCATGAAGACTACCTAGAACTGGTACACATAGATGTTTGGGGACCTAGCAATAACCCCTCAATCTCAGGTTCAAGGTACTATGTGTCTTTTATTGATGACTATAGTAGATGGACTGTATTATATTTCATTAAGCACAAGTATGAGGTATTTAATTGCTTTAAAAAATATCTTGCACTAGTTGAAAACCAGATAGGAAGAAATTTGAAGAGGCTAAGGTCAGATGGAGGAGGTGAGTACTTCTCCAATGAATTTGAAGACTTCTTGTAGGACAGAGGCATCAGAAGGGAAATAACCACAAGGTATTCTCCTGAACAGAATGGGGTAGCAGAAAGAAGAAATAGGTTAATTGTTGAGACAACTAGATCTATGCTCAATGAGATAAATTTACCTAACTATCTATGGGCAGAGAGTGTTTCTACTGCCACGTATCTCATAAACAGGTTACCATCAAAGTCACTTGATGGTATGACACCCTATGAAGCTTGGCATGGTAAGAGACCATCATTAGATCATTGCAAAATTTTTGGATGTGTATCATATGTACACATTCCCTCACAGATAAGAGGTAAGCTAGATCCAAAGGCTGAAAAAGTGTATTTTCATTGGTTATGATTTAAATAAAAAAGGTTACAGGTTTTATAACCCTACCAATAAGGGATTTATGGTAAGGAGAGATGTGATCTTTGATGAGAATGATTCTTGGTATGAGAATGAATGCAGGAAGGTCAAACTACCCTATGATTTGGAAGAGGAGTTTCCAAAACTTGCAAAGGAGGAACCCACTCAGAATGAAGCCTCAAGTTCAGATGATGAAGATACTATCAACCTTGAAGAGTTCAAGGCATGGAAGTCCAAAGGCAAAATGAAGATGAAGAAGCTTGAAGACATACCAGAATCTTCATTTCAATTAATCAAAAGGTCTCAAAGAGAAAGCAAAAAACCTATCAGATATGGGTATGATACATCTCTTGTTACTAAAAATTCAGTTTATCTTGCAAAGGATTTATCAAATGCAATAACCAAACCAGAATGGAAAGAAGCTATGGATGAGGAGATTGAAGCACTCAAGGAGAGTGATACATGGGAGTTAGTACCCAAGAAGGACTCCATGAAGGTAATAGGATCCAGATGGATCTATAAATTGAAAAGAAATTCTGATGGCACAATTAACAGAAACAAGGCCAGATTAGTAGCCAAGGGTTTTGCACAAACCCAAGGCAATGACTATGAGGAGACATTTTCCCCTGTGGCCAAGATGCCAACAATCATAGTGTTAGTTAGTGTGGCTGCATCAAAAAATTGGAACATGTACCAATTGGATGTCAAGAATGGGTTCTTGAATGGATGGATTTCAGAAGAGGTTTATATGTCACAACCTCCTGGCTATGAAGATCCTAAGAAGGTAACTTATGTTTGAAAATTAAAGAAGGCTTTATATGGATTGAAGCAGGCACATAGGGCATGGAATTACAGGCTAACTACATACCTCCAAGACTAAGGATTTATCATGAGCAAGGCATATACTTCTCTATTCATCAAGAGAATTAATTCAGAGGTAATTTATCTTTGTGTTTATGTAGATGACATCATCATTATAGGTAATGATGTCAATGGAATCAGAAGCATCAAAAGCCAGATGATGAAGGAGTTCAAGATCGATGATCTTGGATTATTGAAGTATTTTTTGGGACTTGAATTAGTTTATACTAATTCAGGAATATACATTACTCAGAAAAAGTATGTACAAGATATGTTGAAGAAATTTCAATTGCAGGATGCTAAAGCAGCAAGTACTCCAATGGAGGTGAACCTAAAGCTAAGTGCCCATGAAGGTGATGAAGTACAAGACATTAAAGGTTATCAAATCTATAGAGGGCTAGCTAATGCCACTTAGGAAGCAATTTGGATTAAGCTTTTGTATACAAAATTGGGATTATATACTAGGCCTCCAATTATCTTTTGGAGATAATACAAGTTCTCTTCACCTTGCAGCTAATCCTATCTATCATGCCAGGACAAAACACATAGAAGTTCATTATCATTATGTGAGAGAGAAATTGCTAAGTAAGGATATTCAGCTGACCTATGTGTCAACCAACATGCAATGTGCAGATTTGCTGACTAAAGCTTTGGATGGAACCAAACTTTGCAGGTTCAAATCTATGATTGGATTGCAGGATATACTTGAAGAATGAAGATGAAGGCTTAAGCCAAAATGTTTGGCTTGAGGGGTAGCTGTTGGAGTAAATCACAAGCCTACACATTTGGTTTGAAAGATATGATGAAGACTCTACATACATGAAAGACCATAGGAACATATGCTAGTGGTTAATTACCACTTTATCTCATTTGGAAAAGTCAAAATGACTTCGAATCTTTTGTAATCACCTACCAAGGTGAGTCGTGGAAAAGGTAGCATATTTGATTGAGAGAATATCTCCAAGCTTTTAGGAGCTTGATCATAGGGAGCCAAAATTTGAATTTGAATTCAAATTTCTACACATATCCTATAAAAATGTACTTGGAAAAGTCACGGTAAGATCTCTTCATTCCCGAGGCTTACTCTACTGAGTTTGAGTGTGTGTAAGGACTATACCATAGCCTACACCTCTCTACACCATGTGGCAATGCTAGACATGCCAATGGGATTGTACACAAGTGTTAATAAATAGATACATTTACATCATTCATCTCTGTGTTCTCTGCTAGTCTACTCAAAAGTCTATCAACTTGTCAAGGGCATATCTCGGTCAATACTACTCCAAATGTAGTGATTCGAAGCTTTTTGGATTCAGCTCGAAGTTTCCTATAGGCTACCAAAATATGAAGACATTCCATTCAGCAGATTCAGAGAAATCGTCATCGAAGTGCTTACTGGTCTACCACTACTACAGTCCTAAAAAGTCGGAGGTATAGCTAATCTTGCTAAATTAATTTCTCTGAGTATAGTTTTTCTTTTTACATCATTCCACTTGCAAATGGTAGCTTACTAAGCTAGTTAAATACCCCTAGAAGGAATTTTATCAACTGCTATTGTGCTAGTCACATTGAGCAAAACATCCAGCAGGTGTCTACACCAAAATAGAAGGTGTTCTTGAGTTTGTGACTTCCTAAGTTATCTGTTTTGACTCAATCATTCCACCTATCATTTCCAAAGGGCATAGGCTATCTTTTGGTGTCATTAGAAAGCTAAGAAGGTCTATTAAGCAAGTCTGAAGCTAAGAGGGCTGGTACAAAGGAGGTTTAGTAGTTCCTACTCAATCTCTTGGATCATTCATCCATCTTTCCTAACAACAAATTCAAAAACATGTATATATAAGCAAAAATAATATATTTACATTACTTACTCATTATATCTCCATAAATCCATAAAGTGATACATGTATCATGTTTGCATGCATGATGCATACATTAATTCATTTGCATGGCGACACACATACATGCATACACACTAGATATATACTCCATTGGAACTTATCCATTGATAGTGCATTGCTATAAGGATTAATGGCACACAAATAGTATACAACGCATACATAGTATGAATAAACATACTCTCTATAAATGAGCAACACATATCAATATCGTTCTGCATATATATACTTATACATGTTACTTGTTAGTTTAGCTCATGTCCTAGGCTCCAAATAAGAGCATACATATGGTACATGCAGGAATTGAGTGCATGTGAAAGCATGTACATTATTACATATGTACAACATGAAACAAAGTATATAGATGGTAAACCACTCTATATATACCAACTGCAAGAATTGAGTGCATGCAAGATAGCATCTGCTAATTATATCAATCGGCTACATATGTATTATATAACAATAGCTAGTATTTGATAGTGCATTGCTATATGGATTACATATGTAAAACATGAAATAGATGGTAAACAAGTGAGAACTAAGTGCATGTGATAGCATGTACATTGTTACATATGTACAACATGAAATAGAGTATACATATGGTAAACAACTCTATATATACTTACTACTGAAGTTAGGTGCAAGCAAGATAATATCTGTTAATTATATCGTTCGGCTGCATATGTATTATATAGCAATAGCTAGTATTTGATAGTGCATTTCTATATGGATTAATGGCACACAAATGGTAATTATCCTCAAGGTTTACCACTTTGCATCCTTGCCATCCAACCTCAAAGGAGGTTCCCACATGATGTGAGATAAGAGCATCGACTCAAGTGTTGCGAGCATCTCCTACCTAGAGCCTAAATGAGCCTCTTGACACTATGACTAAGTTGAGGCTATCCTAACCGAACTGTTGGTAATAAAAACAAGCAAGGTGAAGCTATCCTTACCAAACTGTTAGTAACCAGGTGTTGGAAATAGGTGCATGCAAGATAGCATCTATTAATTATATCAATCCATTGCATTTGTATTATATAGCAATAGCTAGTATTTGATAATGCATTGCTATATGGATTAATGGCACACAAAAAGTATATAGTGCATACATAGTATGAATAAATATACTCTCTCTAAATGAGCAACACATATAAATGTTCTACATATATATACTTATACATGTGTTAGATGGTCGCCGGAGTGGGACAGACGTAATGACCGCCTGATATACCGGAATGATCAAAATCCGTGCAAAAAAAGTTGGTACGCGCATCTTGAAAAAGATATATAAAGCAATGTAAAGAGAATGGAGAGAGACACTTGTGAAAACGGTTTTTCTTGGAATTGCCAGTTTGTTCGCCTGATTATTTGTCAGATTATTATTATACTGTACGAAGTCTGAGTATTGTTTGTATTGATGTCTGTTCTGTTCTGTGCTTGGTTAGTCGTTTATTCACTCTGTAGTACAGAGTTGCGAACTAGTAATCTTGTGTTACGAATCTGTTCGGTAATGGTTGAGTGTGTCTCTGAGTGTTAATAAGTGCAGTGTGTTACTTGTCAGTAGTATACTGAACAAGGAAGTATGGAAGTAGTTCCGAACTGATCGCATGTTAACTATTTTGGTAAGTGACCAAGTCCGATGCAGTCTTCTACGTTCACTGTTGATTCCGATCATCTGTAACGGTTGAAGGGCGAGTAGGTCATTGTTAAGCCTGTAACAAGTCGCTTGTTGTCAGAACATTTGTTGCTCGTAATTGGTATATGATGAGTTATATAATTTCAGTATATATATATATGTGTTTGGTATACCTGTCTGTTCTGAAGAAGTACGTATTAGGTGATCTTCGTTTACTGAAGTAGATTAGTCTATTGGACACAAGTCACCGGACTACTGCTCAGACCATCATAGCAGGATTAGTTCTGAAATTCTAAGTCCAGTACAATGAACAGTCATCGATTGTTGAGGATTGCGCACGGAGCTAAGACGCTAGAAGTAATTATGATTGTGTAATAAGTTGGGAAAATAGTACAGGGCCTCTGTCTAACAGACCCCTACCACTCCCAAGGACCCACATGGCTAAGAGGTAATTTACGGTTAGGAAAGGTTCAGAAACGTATGAACTTGAAAGTATTTTGAGTCTGAAATTGGAAGTTTAACGATTTAACATTTAACATTTGGCGCCGTCTGTGGGGAAGTGGCATCAAGATTGCCAGTCATCTATCAGAATCAGATTATTGTTTGATTGTCAGTAGCAACAGAACCAGATTGTTGCAAACTGTTTCGTTAGTAATATTCCACGATTAATACGGAAAATGATAAATGCCGGTTACTCGGTCTGGCGAAACGTACCCCAAGAACCATCAGTCTGGAGTACTAAAGACAACTCTGGAAGGTAGAAGTACAACTAGGACTGACCCAGTTGTCAAGAAAGTTCAGAACGTTAAAGCTGATTCCGGTCATATTCCGGTAGAACGTGTTACATCTCTGGTACATTCCAGTACTATTTCGGCACAGTCTGTCGAAGATATAGTAATTCCAGAACCTACCAAGTCGCAGTTGGAATCTAGTTTAACACTCTTTGAAAAGGATTTAGATTCACTTACGATTAGACACACCCTAGGCAAAGAAACCAGCGAAGGCGAAAAGACACCACATTCAGGCACAAGTTCGGTTTATCCCGGTGATATTTCGGTAAGAGAATCTCAGTTATTCGGTGACAAATTAGCACTTTCTGCTGAATCTTCAGCCCAACTGTCGTGCTTGGAAGCAACTTCTCCTACACTAGACATCAAGGAAGAAGGAAGGTTGTTTGAAACAGAAATTAGCAGCATAGGAAGCAAGTTTATTTCACCGGAAAGTGTGCCATCAGACCATATAGATTCCGGTAGTTCAAATATTCAGACCAGAAATACAGGTGGAAGTTATAATACATTCACGATGAACGGACAACAACAACAACAACAGTTATGTCAACACAGGCCATCTCCAACAGGAGTGACATACACGAAGTTTGGTGGATTTCCAGGAGATGATCCGGATGCTCACGTATGCACTTTCGAGATAAGTTACGCCGTCCTCAACCATCCACCGGATCCGGCCTATAAAGCCATTGTCTTTCAATCTACACTTGTCAATGAAGCAGCCAGGTGGCTCACAAAATATGATATTAATCATTTCGGCACCTACGAAGCAGTTCGAGATGCTTTTTTGCAGCGATTCAGGTTAAAAAAGAATCCAGCCGAAATTTTTGATTATCTGCAGAATAACAGACAGAGAGTGAATCAATCTGTACAGGAATATGCTACCCTTTTCAGAACACACTTAAGGCAGCTACCACCAGCTCATGCTAACTTACCAGATGATGTTATTACTTAGTGGTTCATCAATGGCTTGGTTCCTCAACTTAAGCAGATCATGATCATAAGATGTCGGAGCTATGACACTTGATGCAGTCATCGCAATGACTCTGCAACTGGAAAACAAAGTCGGCGGATTTATAGAAGATCTGGAGTGGGCAAAAACAAACAAACATGTTGCCGAAGATATGACCAAACAACTATATTGCACCACATGCAAAAATTCAGGACATACCAGCACCAATTGCGCACTTAATCAGACATTTTGCGCTATTTGCAACATTGCCGGACACACCACCGAACACTGCGCATACAACGCTAGAGTACAGGGAACAGCGACTGTCAATGCAATTATCCAGGAACAGGGGCAGCCAACCAATCATTATGTGCCTCCACAAATGAGAAACAACGAGCAGCAAGGATATCGAAATTACCGAGGACAGAGGAATAACAACTATAATCCAAATCGCTGGCAGAACGGGCCACCACCGGAAAATCCCAATTTACCACCACCACGCTGTCATTTTTGTGGTGAATCCGGACACATTAGAAGATTTTGCAAGGATGCAGCTGAGTATGATCAAAGGAAGAAGGAGCGGCAAAACCCAATGGCCAACATGGTATAAATTACACCGGTAGAAACACAAACTGCTACAGTCCAGACCCGATGAGGTAAACAGCTGTAGTCAGCAGCAGAAATATTCGAACCAGGGATACGAGAACAACATAGGATATATAACAAGGCTAGTCATTGGACCGCAACAGAACCACCAGTGTTCCCAGAACCTATTCCGGTGACTCAGACCTCGTCGACAAAGGAAGGAACACAACAAAAGGAAGCAGCAGTGGAGCCATCATCGGCAGTAGACATAACAGCAGATACTTCTGCATCAACAGAGACCTTAAGTTCAAAAGAGTAGGATAACCAATCTCAAAAGGCCTGGGAAATTTTATCCAAGGCATCCATCACTCTGCCTCTTGGCCAACTACTAGCATTAGTACCTAGGATTTGACAACAGTTCCAGCAACAGTTCAGTCCGGTACCTTCTTGTATTCCGGCGACAACAGCAGTTCAACTGGAACCTGATTCTACGGTTGATCATTCAGTTCCCTTAATTACAGTATGGTATAAGAAGCATAAGATCACCCAAGTATTGATTGATGGAGGCTCTGGTGTTAACATTGCGACCGCAGCATTATGCAAAAGGTTAGGATGGACCGAAATCGAACTAGTTCAATTTTTTGTCAGAATGGCAGATCAATCTAGAGTCCATCCTGTAGGACTTGTGCGAAATGTACCCATCACTTTACAAGGTACGACCTTTAAAATGACCTTTCTTATACTAGATCTACTAGAATCCACTTTGGATTATAACCTTCTTTTCGGTTGACCCTCGCTGAAGCATGCAAAGGTAGTACAGGACTGGTCTGCACAAGAGCTTACATTTAAAGATGCCAATCATAGATATGTGGTAAAATTAGATGCTATACAACCTTGCAAACTACACGCTAGACCATATTTTGCTGAACCAATCCACATGTTAGATGGACTATCAGATGATGAAGAAGAGGAATTTCTGAAGAATAACGCTGATTTAATGACCTTAGGAACTGTTGATCTACAGTCCATGATAGAAAACTGGAGTACTTCAGTTTGTACAATTGTACCGATCACCAGGAATTCTAAGCAGGAAGATACTGTTTCAACACATGACGACGAATTACAATCACTGTTCAAGTCAACAGACGATACAGAGAAACCACAATAGTTTTATGTCTCCAAAGACCAGTTGATCTCGTACAATCTAGGAGACGTAGATCATCCACGACCTGTAAAGATAAGGCAAAACTTACCGAAAACATTTAAAGCTGATTTGATTTGACTACTTCGCAAATTCTTAGGCATCTTTGCATGGGATTACAAAGATATGAAAGGATTAGATCCGCGCATCTATCAGCACAGAGTCATGTTGAAGCCTGAAGCTAAACCAAATAAGCAACCCAGCTACCGGATGAATCCCAATTATGCATCACAGGTAAAAGCCGAACTTGATAGATTATTAAAAGTTGGATTCATCGTACCAGTAGAACATGCTGAATGGATTTCACCAATTGTGATAGTGCCAAAGAAAAATAAGCAACTACAAATCTGTGTAGACTACCGAAAATTAAACACAGCAATAGTATCGGATCCTTTCCCGATCCCCTTTCTGGATACCATGCTTGATAGAGTAGCAGGACATGAAATGTATTCATTCTTAGATGGATACAGTGGTTACAATCAGGTTAGAATGGCTGAAAAGGATATACCAAAAACTGCCTTCATTACCAATTGGGGTGTCTTTGCTTATACGGTAATGTGGTTTGGATTGAGAAACACACCAAGCACATTTCAAAGATGTATGCAAGAAATATTTTCTCCTTATCTGACTTCATTTATGCAAGTATATCTCGATGATTTTTCAATTTTCGGTAAGTGGATAGCACATCTATTCCATTTACGGTGCTGCTTTCAGAAATGCCGAGAGTATAGACTCTGTTTAAACCCAAACAAATCTGTGTTTGCGGTTTCATGTGGCAAGTTACTTGGCCACATTGTATCTGCATAAGGTATCCAAGTAGATTCAGATAAAATTTCGGCAGTATTAGAAGCTCCGGTGCCCGCTACACCAAAAGAAGTTATGCGCTTCCTGGGTCAAGTGCGGTGGCATGGCAGACACTTACGATGGCTTTCTCATCTGGCTATACCACTGAACAAGCTAATCACAAAACTCCCTGCCAGTTCGAATGGACTCAAGAATGCCAAACTACATTTGATCGACTCAAGTATCTATTGACGCAGGCCCCAATCTTACAACCACCGGACTAGGACAATCCGTTCCATGTTTTTGTCAACGCTTCAGATATTGCGATCGGCAGTATTCTGATGCAGCAAACACATAAGTGGTTTCGCCCTGTTTATTACGCCAGTAGAAGGCTTGCACCTGCAGAAAAGAACTATTCTACCACCGAAAGAGAATGTCTAGGTTTGATTTACTCCATCAAAAAGTTGAGACATTATCTACTAGGCCGAAAATTCACATTCCATGTGGATCATGCTGCCCTCATCTATCTAGTAAGACAACAACATTTAGGTGGACGATTAGCACGATGGGTGCTACTCTTGCGGGAATTTGATTATGAAGTCATTCACCGACCCGGAAATGCACATGCCTTAGCAGATTTCCTATCTCGTCTAGATTCAGGTGAAGCTCCGATAGGCATAGATGACACAGCTCCAACGATCTATAGTTCTGAGCCACTGACTGATAAGACTGCCGAATCACAAGTACCACCTACATATTATGATCAGATTCTAACTTTTCTCACCGAAGGATGCTTTCCATCCGAGACCGCTAAGGCAGTACGAAGGAAAATTGCAGTCTTTAGTCGTCGATTCCGGTTAGTTGCTGGAGAACTATATTATGTAGATCACACCGGAATCTTACTTCGATGTGTTCCTCCGCATGAAATTAACTCGGTCATCACAATGGCTCATTCAACCCCTACTGGTGGTCACTTTGCCACAGATTTAACTCACCGGAAAATTCTGCAAGGAGGTCTCTGGTGGCCAACTATGTACCGAGATGTGGCCCAATTCGTCAAACACTACGATACTTGTCAAAGGTCTGGACAACCACTGCAACGACACTTCTTTCCCTTGCAGCCTATTATGCCACTCGAACCATTTCAGAAATGGGGATTAGATTTTATCGGACCAATCACACCTCCAGCACTCTTCAGTAACAACAGATACATACTAACCTGTACAGACTACGCAATGAGATGGGCAGAAGCCTGGGCTTAACGGTCTGCTACAGCGGTTGTAGTAGCAAAATGTCTGCTAAATGATGTCTTCCCATGATTTGGCTTACCACTCGAATTAGTGACAGATCAAGGTACTCACTTCGTAAATCAATTAATGAAGGTACTCACCCAATCATTCCAGGTGACACATAAACTCAGCTCTCCATATTACCCTCGTGCCAATGGTTTGGCCGAAAGTACAAACAAATCACTATTAAATATCCTTCGGAAGCTGATCATGGAAGCACCGGAAAGATGGGATCAACTACTACCTGCAGTATTATGGGCATACCGAACTACATATAAGGTAACAACAGGTTTGACACCTTTCAAACTAGCTTATGGCTTAGAAGCAATAGCACCGATGGAAATAGTTATCCCAAGTCTGTGTGTAGCAATCACTCAGAAGATGCTACCGGAAGATTCGCTGACAGCACGAATGGATGCACTCAGAGAACTTGATGAGCACGGATGACTCAGCTTTTTAACCATGCGCGAAGTACAACTAAGGCAAGCCAAGACACACGATCGATATTTGAAAACTCCAATCTTTTTGGTAGGTCAGCTTGTACTCTTCTATAACGCAAAGTCGGATAGAGCAGCAGGAAAGTTCAAACTACGATGGTTCGGCCCTTTTAAGATCTCAGAGCAAGTCGTTCCGGCAACTTTTTGGTTGACTACGTTGACCGGAAATCCACTCCCAAAAGTAATCAATGGGTCGAAGCTGCGGCCATATCATCACGCCATTAGCCCGCATTAAATTTTTTGACAATGGACCACATTTTGTTTAATCTTTTCTTTTTTCTGCTTTTTATAAATAGCCGTGTTTTGTACAATCTTTATGTGACCACCCGCCCCTTAATAGTCACTCGAGTACGCACGCCTGCATGAAAACCAGCATTATTCCCGCACTGCACAATGATATCCAACCCCTTTCTCCTCCCCACCGTGTTGTTTCTACTTAACTCTGTCGACAACGCCGAAAAAAGCTATTGTGTTGTATGTTAGTATTCTGAGCCCTCGTGCATTCAGCATCCGTGTTCATTGTCTATCTCAGTAAACGCCATGGAAGGGATAGCCAACTATGCTGCCTTCCGTGATGGTATCCCTACAGAGGTAGGTGAATACCTGCATTGCGGAGGGTTGGCCAACTTCGCTGAGTTGCCTTGGCACTCAGTAGAAGCCCATCCTTTCTTCACGCAAATCATCACCACCATTGCTCAGTCCCCCGCCACCGAACGCCAATGGGTATTCCTCTCGCTCCCTTCGCGAACAGTCATCACCTTCCAAGCCTTCGCTAAAGCCTACCGCCTCAATCCGCAAGGCCGTGAAAATGGCCCTAGTATTCCCCCCGCCCGCATGACCGAACTATTTCCCTGCTCTTCGTCCAACGAATACGCCATTCTCTGCCGCCCCGAACCCGAACGATCCGCCCTGCAGTTCTTAGTCGCCATACTCAACCTACAGAAGTGCACCTACGGTATCTCATGCCCATTCTATTCCGCTTTAGATTTAGCTGCCCGAGAACCCATAAACTTCGCCTCATATTTTTTCCTTAGAATCCATAAAGAATGTGTAGCTATAGTAAAGCAACTCCAAAAGGGTACCACCCCGCGCTCTCGCCTTCCCCATATCATCTCATTCCTTTTCCCAACCATCCTTGCCGCACAACCACCACCCCAAGGTCCCGTACTTAGGCTCGAAGAATCAGTTCAACCACTCGACGACGAGGAAGAAGAAGATGAGGAGATCAACCAACTCTTCCGCAATAAGAGAATTCGGATCAGCTCCTCAGAAAGTGAACCACAAGGATCCGCCGGAAAGAATCAGGACACCCGAAACAAAGAACAAGAAGAGACCTTCCACGACACAACCACTTCCATCCACAACGAATCATCGACCGACCACCACGACCAGCAGAATCACACGGAAACAGAACCAGTCTCAACTGAAGAAGCATCAGCACGACGAGAAGATGAACAGCAAGTGATCGACAGCGCACTCAACACCCTACTGAAGGCCGTAGAATCCACCATCACCCACATTACAGGTGAACACCAACCCCTCCATCAAGTAACTCACCCTACATCCCCTGATCCTCAATGCCCACCAGTCAACCCTTTCCCGCCGCCAATTTCCGAATCCTCTTCATCCTCCCCCAATTATTCACCCCCGACATCCCCCCAAATCCATACCCAAACCTCTACACCACCACAACACCCACTTCTTCTTTCCTCTGTTCCGGTCTTTTCTGAACTGGCCGCCATGGGCCAAATGCTCATTACCCTCTCACAACAACTTCCGGTACAGCTGAGTGAGGTCGCAAATACCATTCGGCAAGACCTACAGCACAAAGTTGACCTCCTGGAAGCCGACATCATCCCACTCCAAGAAGAAGTCGACACTGTAAAAGAGGAGAATCATCAATTACAGACACAATTAGCAGACCTCCAAGCGCAGTTTTCGGAACAACAGGCCTTGATACAACAAAGGGATGTAGCATTAGAGCAGCTTGCCGCCAAAGACCAGCTATTACACGCAGCACACGAAGAAATCCGGGAATTAAAGACCGCACTCCAAGAAAAAGAAGACATCAGCTCATCCCTAGAAGAATTGGTCGAAGAAACGAAGGCCCAGTTGCAGGAAACCATCCAGAAGAATCAAGACCAACAGCGAGAAGCAGAACAAGTCAAAGACGAGCTACGAAGAGCCCAGGAATGCTTGGACGAGGTAAATAGAATGCTGAGACATCAATTAACCAGGGAAGCAAAATACCAAAAAGATCTGGCAAATACTCGAAGAGAACGCGATGCATTCTCCAAAACGATCGAATTTCAGAACCAGCAATGCGAGCGACTCGACAACCAATTGCAAAATCAGAAGGATCGAGTCACGGAGATGCAGCAGAAAGTCACCGAAATGAAGATATCCCGGGATGCTGCATTATCCAATTATTTTTATTTACAGGAGGCCTTTTTGCAAACCCAGGCCGAAATTTTGCTTACTGAAGCAATCGCACTTAGTTCCGTCAGAACAGATGCGCAGATTTTAGAACCCGACACTCTGAAGCAATTATTAGAAACCCTTAAGAAAAAAATAGCTCCTACATTTAGATTATCCAGGAATATGTACCTCGAAGGCCTCATAGAAGAATAGTAAAATTCGGTCATGTGAATTCGCAATGTAACGATGAGTTCGAATCGAGTATGATACCAAGGTTTTGTTTCATGATACTTTTTCACACATGTAAAAGACTTGCTAAGTCCAGCATCGATCTACGGAATAAAATGCAGAATGATGATTTTTACTTATGCTACAATTTTGGTAAGGGGAGTGAATTGTCATGTCCGAATGAAATATAATCATTCCAGCGAATGGCAGTTCAAGCTCTGGTGCTTATAAAATGCGTATGCCTAGCATAGTATTTTTCAGTATAGTATTCTTCGAGCTTGGGTGCTAGTTAAAAAACTTCCAGCATATTATTTTCGGCGAGTTTGGCAACCATGTCTGAATCAGGTATCCTAAGATGGCGACTCAGGAAGCGCGCAACTGCACAGAACCGTGTTGTGACTACAACAGACACTACATTACAGGATGATGAAGATGACTCAATGACTTCTGCAACATTAAAAGTTCAGCATAACAACATATTATTTTCCACAGAATTTAAAATAGAGCTCGACATCCATTCTAGGAGGAATGAGAACTGGCTACGGAGGATCGGACTCCTCCAGTTTGCTCAGTTACCATGGGAGCAGTGGACAGGTAATGAAGATGCAGAGAATCAGTTACACAGCATGCGACGAACAAAAGGCCTCATTTTAAACTAGGTACAATTTTCATCACAGTTAGTTTCAGCCATATTTAAATTGCCGCTGTATGATGATGCACATTTTCCTAAATGTTCGAATGATGATCTGAGAAAAGTATTTGGAAACTGCGAAGGCCGCAAAAGATATTACATGATGAAAAATGCCACATATAATCGCCGTGAACAATTCAAGTGGTATTTGGAGAGACTATGTTTCTTAGTTAAATTTGATTTGATGTCTAGAGAAAATTTATCACCATTAGTACATGCCGAAGGAGGTGGTAGAGTTAGCTGGACACACTGGCTATATAACCATCTCTATACACAAATCTTTGTCGGGGATAAGCGAAGATCCCAAACCAGTAGCAGAATAGCAGTATATTTAGCTGCTATATTCAAATTTGTGCAGTCGGTGGAAGAGCAGAAGCTGAGATGGTCCCAAGATATTAATTCCTGTGATCATAACATGATAGACACAGGACATCCACACAGTGCAGAGCAAGAGGAAGCAGAACAAATTTCTACATCGTCTGAAAATTTATTTCACACAGATAATAGAGAACAGAACAAGGAAGTAGGAACGCCTCTTAGGCTGTCGACTAAACGCAGAATGGAAGACCACTTACAAAATGTCAGTCCAAGGAAGTTGCCAAATGACAATCTCCCACCAAATTATGTGACAGGGTTGCAAAATAAATTACAAGAAGTTTCTGATTATTTGCATCAACAAGAACAAATGATTCAGCAGGAAAAAGAAATATTATTCGTTAATATGAATAATTCCAATTCATTATTAGCAAAGATGAAACAGATGCAAAAGGAACTGGACGACAAAGAAGGCTTACTGAAGGAGTTACAGAGTAACCAACGGCAATTAGTAGCGGAGTTGATTAACGCTAAAACGTTTTTTCAAGAATTTAACCAGTGGCAGAAAAATATACAAAAATAGATACAAGACGAAATGATGAGCTTTTCTATCATGAATGCCAACCTGCAAGCAGAAAATGAAGTTTTGCGTTCGATTAACGCGTATTGTTCGACGACCGATGGACACTCCGCGATTCAAGCTTTGATCCACGATGACACTCCACGATTGACGCGTGCTCCACGACGGACACTCCACGACGGACACTCCATAGAACTTTGGGTACAACAACGACTGACACGGAAGCTGACGACTGACAGGGTAGCATACAGTCCGCTGTCGCCCAGGTTGGAGAAGAACCACCATTTGCTGCCGACGACCGACAGACTTGCTCCCATGACAACTTGTTCGACGACCGATGGACACTCCGCGATTCAAGCTTTGATCCACGATGACACTCCACGATTGACGCGCGCTCCACGACGGACACTCCACGACTGACAACTCCGCGACTGACACTCCACGATTGACGCGCGCTCCACGACGGACACTCCACGACTGACAACTCCGCGATTGAGCTTCCCCGCGATTCACACTCCGCGATTTCTGCCCATGATTGACAGCTTCTCCACGTGTGACCCGCTGCTCGACGATTGACACTCCACGATCGACAGGTTCCCCGCGATGGACACTCCGCGATTGACGCCTTGCTCCTCATTCGGCCCGTTGGAAGTTGGTTTTTTTAAATAAAAGAAAAAAAGCGCTCGTCTACGACTGATGGTTTTTTAGCCGATTGATGGTTTTCAACTGCCCGATTGATGGTTTCACGATCGACGGTTTTCCCAGATTGATGGTTTCACGATCGACGGTTTTCCCCGATTGATGGTTTCCTTCCACGATCAACGGTTTTCCTTGCACGATAGACGGGTTTTCTTCTTTCAATAAAAGCAGATTTGAAAAGTGGTTGGTTATGCCCCTTTCGTTAAAAGAAACTAAGGCTTTCTTTTCGAGGCCTCTAGTGAAGTTCGTTTGCATTAAAGGAACTTTCGAAAGCCTTTGTAATAAATAGTGGAGTATCCGTCGTGGAGTGGGTGTAAGCTCAATGCAGTTGACATCTTCTCTAAAACTCAGAGTTTGTTCATCAAAAAAGAAAAAGATCTTCATTCTCGGGGTGTCCCTCTTTTGTCATGGATTTGGCGACCCCCTCTCTTGTGAGAAGTAACCTGGCCCCTCCTCCCGGGGAGACCGATAACCTGGCCTCTTTGTTGGAGGGGGGTTCTTGTGCCGCCCTAGGGGCCTTCAAGAGTGCTGAACGCCCCTTGGTCTCCCTCAGTAGATCCGCAATTCTGTCAACTCAGGAGGAGCTCAAGAAAGTTTGCCTCGTCGGCCAAATGTTCGGCCCTAAGCCCCCGCTCGAAACTGTGCGACAGTGGCTTCGCAACGAGTGGTTCCCCCGTGGGCTAGTTGTTTGTAAGTGTCAGTTCTTACCGGCAAGCCACTTGCTGCTAGTCTTTGAAAATGAAGATATGGCGTTTCGAGCCCTTAGTGTCGGAACTTGGCAACTCGGCCGGGCGACCCTGTGCCTATTCAGATGGTCCCCTGATTTTACTGCCGACAAATCGAAATCGCTTCGGTACCCTCTCTGGGTTGAGCTACCTAACTTGCCATACTTCTTGTACAACTTCGTGTGGGACATCGTTTCTCCTATCGGCAAGTCGTTGGCCTCACACGAGGACATTGGTGGCCTCATTTATGAAGGTGCAAGACACTCGTTCAACGCTCGGTGGCACCCTCAAATCTGTGTCGAGGCTGACCTCAGTATGCCACTTCCATTGAAGATCAAACTGGACTTGGGCGAAGGGGATGTATGGGAGCAAGACATCAGTTACAAAAACCTTCCCAACGCGTGCTTTCGTTGTGGCCAACAAGGTCACAGGATTAAAGATTGCCCTTTGAGACGAAAAAGCAAGAGAAATCAAGAAACCCCCAAAAATGCTCAAGATAGCAATGGAGCATTGAATCACTCGACGAAAGTAGAGGAATTCAAGGGCCCCCTTAATCCAGAAGCTGATGCAGACGGGTTCATCGAAGTCAGAAGAAGAAGGAAAAGAAGCCCTAGGGCAACCTCTGAGCGAAACAACATGTCAGTTATCCCCTCCAGCAACTTGTATTGCAATCTGGAAAAGGACATCAATGAGTTTGACTACCCAGGTGGGAACCAACTTGAGGTGGACACCGACGTCAAAGGCCTAGAGATCCCTGACAGTAAAGAAACCTTGCAGGAGGGTTACACTACAAGCAAAGAAGGCGGCTTTACTACTAGCAACAAAGATAATATGGATAGTGAAAGCTCCATCATCGGATCGATTATTCCGGAAACGGAGCTGAAAACGGTGCCCAGTTCTTCCCAGCAGGAGGCATCCCGCAAAGGAAAACAACCTATGGAGTTACCGTGGAAAAGCCCCCACAAGAACCTATTGCTAACTCGGGATCTGATCCGAGCGAAAAAGAAAGATGAATCCAAGAAAAGAAAGGACAAAGCTCCCTCCCGCAAAGAGGGCTCACTACGACAATGATTATCATCTCGTTAAATGCTAGAGGGCTAACCGACCCCTCAAGAGCGATCATCATTGGTCAATGGCTTCGTGACATTAGCCTAAACCCAGATTTTATATGTATTCAAGAGATTAAAATTGACGGAGAAGACCTCCAGAAACGGCTTAGACATGTCTCCTCGACCCATGTTTGGATTTCAACGGCACATCAGCGGGGGTCCGGTGGAACGGTAATCGGTATTAATCAACTCTGGTTTGAAAAGCTTGAGAACTCCATTGAAGATGAACGCCATCGATGGATTGTTGTTTCTTTCGGTGCTCCCTTTTGTTTTACTTTAGTTTCTTTGTATGCCCCTAATGGGGAGTTAGAGAGACTTAACACTTGGGCCTCCTTGGACTCGCTCCCCCACAACGTGCTTATTTGTGGTGACTTCAACATGGTAGAGGACCCTATGGATAGATGGTTGGGCAAGCGTAGGGTCATCGACAGTCGGGAGAAAGAAACGTGGGACAAAACTAAACTACACTTGGATTTGGTCGAATTCAAAGACTCGAATGGTTTTTCTTGCTCAAATCTCCAAGCAGGCGAGGACCTGAGGAAAGCTAGACTTGATAGATGCTATATTTCTCAGAGTTTTACTCATCAGTGGGGCCACCCTTCCCTCTCGCAACGCACCGACCTCACCATCTCTGATCACTACCCGATCGTCATCACTTTTCAACCCCCCACCAAGATCCGTAAGGCTCCTTGGTTCCACGCCAGTGTGCCCTCCTTCTCTCTCCCCTCCGTCCATCAAGAAATTTCTGATGTGTGGAAGGAGGCATTCGCCTCTCGCTTGTCCCCAGCCAAGTGTTGGAGAAGTGCGGTCGATAAGTCACGATAGATCATGATTAGATCCAGGAAGATGCTAGAGACTGTGCAGCGGGCTCGTAGAGAAGCTCTATATCATAGACTCTGGCGGCTCGAGGAGGAAGTGAACAAAGGAAAATCTCAAGCCCAGAAAGGACTTCGAAAAATCAGAGCGCTGCTGAGATACGAGGAAGAGATACAAAGGAAAAATTTGCAAATTTTCTTCAAGGAGTGGTGGGCTGGCAAAGCCGACAAACCCACCAAAGAGATGTGCCGTATCCTCAAAAGGAAACACAACAGAGAATCGATCC
Organism: Ceratopteris richardii; assembly: GCA_020310875.1. Classification (NCBI taxonomy): domain Eukaryota; kingdom Viridiplantae; phylum Streptophyta; class Polypodiopsida; order Polypodiales; family Pteridaceae; genus Ceratopteris; species Ceratopteris richardii. Next base: position 40,103,077 of record CM035419.1, read on the forward strand.
CCTTATTGCTAGACGCAAATGGCAATGTATGCAATCCGGAAGAGGATAATTTTGGGATCATTGAAGGGCACTTCACGAGACTCCTGGGGACCTCAAACCCCCTCTCCCACCATAGAAGGGACTGTATGGCAGCCATATCTAGGGTTTCCCCCCACAGGATACCACTCAACCTTCACTCTCTGCTTCATGCCTCTATCTCTGAAGCTGAAATCATTGAGGTCATTGATGCCCTCCCTTCAGGTAAAAGCCCGGGACCCGACGGGCTCACTAATGAGTTCTTTAAATCCTTCAAGTTGGTGGTTGCCACCCCTCTTCGTTTGGTTTGGCAAGAGGCACTCAAGTTTGGCGCGCTTCCTTCCTGTTTCAACAATGGCATTATCAAGTTAGTACACAAAAAAGGGGAAAAGAACAGAATAGAGAACTGGCGTCCCATTACAATGCTCCAAACAGGATACAAGATCATCGCCAAAGTCATTGCCAACAGAATCTCTTGCCACTTGAGAGCGTGGTTAAGCGAGGACCAAAAAGGTTTCATCAAAGGCAGGTCAATTTTGGAAACCATTATAGATATCTGGGAAGGTCTTGAATTTGCAAATGAGTCTAAACAAGAAGTAGTATTCCTCAAGATCGACTTTGATAAAGCCTACGACAGGCTAGAATGGGACTATATTCTACAGTCGCTACAAGATCTTGGATGTAGTCAGAAATTCACCAAGATGATCGCGACCCTTCTCGGAAACGCATCGACCCAAATTAACATTAATGGAAAACTTTCAAAGGTGATCAAACTTAGAAGATCTATCAGACAAGGGTGCCCATTGGCTCCCCTTCTCTTTGCCATTGCCACGGAAGGGCTTAGCAGGCTGGTGGAGCATCAGGTGGAAGCTGGTAACATTAAAGGCCTTCGTTTGCCGCATGACCACAGTCAGATCACCATGAGACTTTTTGTCGATGATATGAACGCTTTTGTTCACAATGATAGTACCAGCCTGGAGACGTTCTGGAAGTGTCTTGCTACTTTTTGTGAAGCCTCTGGATCCTTAATCAACCACTCTAAGACCGCCTTTAGAGCTATTGGTGGGTCACAGCCCGACCTTCTCATTGATCATGGCTGTCAAATCATTCCGCAGGGCCAAATTTTTCGGCTTCTTGGGATTCCCTTGGGGTTTGGCGTCTCTATGGAACAGCGGTGGAACTGGGTGCTTGCCAAACTCGAAAACAAGCTTAACTATTGGAGAGGTATGCAAATCAATCTTGCTGGTCGTGCTATGGTTATCAACACGTTCCTCTTATCATCCACCATTTATTTCCTTTCTTGTTGGAGACCGAAAGAGCAAGATCTGTCCAAACTGGATAGTATTTGTAGAAACTTCCTTTGGACGGGCGACCACAATAGGAGGGGGGTGCCTAAAATCAAATGGTCCATCTGCACCAGCCATAGAGATAGTGGGGGACTTGGTATCTCGGACATTGGGTGCTTGGCTAACAAACTGTCGGCCAAATGGATGATTAAGGCTTGGTGCAACGGGGAGGCCTCGTGGGCCAAGTTGATCTTCAGAAACAAGAATGAGTTGGCGCTTATGGGTTTCCCAAATTGGAAGAATCTTGACATTTTGACCTTGCTGTTTTCCCCGATCCTCGTCTTCCCGAAAGGCTCTAATCTGGTGTGCTCCCTTTGGAAGAGTTGGAATAAAGTCAAAAGCTTCACAAGAATAAGTGAAGACTGGAAGTGGGCTGCCGGTATCAGACAAAACGACTCTATCTGGTTTCCGATCCATGGCATCCGGAGTGTGGAATCTTGGAACATTCAAAATGCCAAGAAGCTATGGAACAAAGGCTTCAAAAAATGGAAACATCTCTAGAAACAAGACCCCAACCGCTGGATGAACTTCGAGGATATTGACCCTAGCATCAACATTTCGCATGAAGAATGGAACACTTTGCAAAGCTGATGTCTCGCCTGGGACCGACACAAAGTTCGCCTTCTCATGGGACACGACATGTTGAGCTCGCTTGGTCTCAAATGGCACAATGGGAATAGCCTATCAAAAATCCCGAACATCAAAGAAACGATCGACTATAATGTTAACCTCAACAAAAAGTGGTGCCTGTCATGGACGCGGCTTCGGTGGGACATGAAGTTCATGGCTATCTGGCACCCCCTCATAGAAATCAAAAAATCTGTCCTCTTATGGCAAATTCTTCATCATGGAATCTGGACCAACCTTAAGGCTAGCAAAATTTGTGGGATCCCTCCCTGGTGCAAACGCTGCTACCGGTCTATCGAAGATGTTTCACACATCTTCTTTACCTGCCCCAACTCCAACAGACTCTGGCAGGTGGTTGGAAAGAGAATTAGACTTCAAAAACGTCTCAGTTGGCAGCAAGCCCTGTTGGGAGAAGCGATCGGCTGCTCCGCGACTCTCTGGAATGCCATCAGAGGGGAGGTCCTATGGAAAATCTGGCGGGAAAGATGTGCTTTCAACTTCGGTGACTCCCCCAAGGAGTGGTCAATTGAGAAATCGCTATTCCTCCTTGGCAAGAGGATTGTCAACTGTAAAAAATCCCCCCCCTTTAGGCATCATCAAGTACTCCTTTTGATCGATAACAAGCGTAAACCCAAGTGGGCCCCACATGAGGGTGATGAGAGGGTAATTAACCTTCTTTGTAATGTCATCTAAGCTCTCTAAAAGCTTCCCCTGCTTTGTGGGATTTGGGGGGTCCCGTGGGCACTAGTCCCCTTCTCTTGTACTTTTCTTTATTTAGTTCAAGTCCGGGAGAGTAGGCTAATGCTGAACTTCCTTTATATTAAAAAAGTTTTGCGTTCACGAATACAAGTTTTACAGGAAATGGAAACCCAGTTATTAAATAATGAAGGCGTTGAATTGGATGCCACGTTGATGACAAAGATAGATATCGAGTCACTGAAACAACAATTGTATAATCATGTACATGATACTTGGAAACTTTTTCGTAGAAGATGGCTGGGTATACTTGTTCCCCAAATTGATCAAAGACGGTCTTGTTTTGTGTCCAACCATGAAAACGATCTCATGACAGTCATTAAACAACAGGAAAATCAGCTTGAAGAATACAAACAGAGGATTAAAGAATTGCAAAAAGAACTGTTACAGGTGCAGACACAGGTGAATCGGGAGCAGAACACTTACACAAACAATCAGACGCACCAAAGTGGCGAAGAAAATACTGTTAGTTTACAGAATCTACAGGGTGCTCCCAATATCATTAATGAATCTGAAGATAACTCTGAAAACATTTTTGTGGAACTTGCGGGTTCGAGTCCACCGTGCGTGCCAGTGTTAGACGGTCGCCGGAGTGGGACAGACGTAATGACCGCCTGATATACCGGAATTATCAAAATCCGTGCAAAAAAAGTTGGTACGCGCATCTTGAAAAAGATATATAAAGAAATGTAAAGAGAATGGAGAGAGACACTTGTGAGAACGGTTTTTCTTGGAATTGCCAGTTTGTTCGCCTGATTATTTGTCAGATTATTATTATACTGTACGAAGTCTGAGTATTGTTTGTATTGATGTCTGTTCTGTTCTGTGCTTGGTTAGTCGTTTATTCACTCCGTAGTACAGAGTTGCGAACTAGTAACCTTGTGTTACAAATCTCTTCAGTAATGGTTGAGTGTGTCTCTGAGTGTTAATAAGTGCAGTGTGTTACTTGTTAGTAGTATACTGAACAAGGAAGTATGGAAGTAGTTCCGAACTGATCGCATGTTAACTATTTTGGTAATCAACCAATTCCAATGCAGTCGTCTACGTTCACTGTTGATTCCGATCATCTGTAACGGTTGAAGTGCGAGTAGGTCATTGTTAAGCCTGTAACAAGTCGCTTGTTGTCAGAACATTTGTTGCTCGTAATTGGTATATGATGAGTTATATAATTTCAGTATATATATATATATATATATGTGTTTGGTATACCTGTCTGTTCTGAAGAAGTACGTATTAGGTGATCTTCGTTTACTGAAGTAGATTAGTCTATTGGACACAAGTCATCGGACTACTGCTCAGACCATCATAGCAGGATTAGTTCAGAAATTCTAAGTCCAGTACAACGAACAGTCATCGGTTGTTGAGGATTGTGCACGGAGCTAAGACGCTAGAAGAAATTATGATTGAGTAATAAGTTGGGAAAATAGTACAGGGCCTCTGTCTAACAGACCCCTACCACTCCCAAGGACCCACGTGGCTAAGAGGTAATTTACGGTTAGGAAAGGTTCGGAAACGTATGAACTTGAAAGTATTTTGAGTCTGAAATTGGAAGTTTAACGATTTAACATTTAACACATGTTACTTGTTAGTTCACCTCAAGTCCAAGCTTGCAACTAATATACATAGTGCATACATAGTATGAATAAATATACTCTCTCTAAATGAGCAACACATATAAATGTTCTACATATATATACTTATACATGTTACTTGTTAGTTGAGCTCATGAAAATTAAAACACACGCACACACACATACTAAAAATAATCTGAAATGATTTCAGGCTATCATGGTCTGAAAACATGTCATGACATTATGGGCTGAAAACATGCCAGAGCATCACGGCCTGAAACCCTATCAGGGACCAGGGCTTATATCACCTATAATAAGACAATAAAGATCTTATGATGAAAACCTATCTATAAAATGGAGCAATAAGAAGCTCTAGAAGACAATATAGAAGTAAAGATCATAAAAAGAAATAAAATTCACATCACTCAACATGATAAATTTTTTACCTGAAATACAAAAATAAAAGATCCTTAAACAAAAACCGAAGCGCTAAAATATTAACATGGTTAATAAGAAAAATAGCAAAGCCAGAACATAGAAGAAGTTGATCAAAGAATTTACTGCACATGTAAAAACAAGATGATTCGTTGATGTCCAAGACACAATCCATCGTCCGAGATTAAATTCACATTAAGATTTCAACAATAAGATTCAATTATCTATAGAAGTAGCATACATTATCTAATCTTTGCAGATGATCTCTTGAAGACTTGACGAGAGTGTACTGTAGTCGCATAAGGGAGTGTAGCCTCTAAGCCACAATGCTTAAGTTGTCATATCATATTGCATTCCTGCAAAAGTCCCATCAAGAAAGTATGACCATACTGTTACAGATGAGTACTGACTATGCACATGAATTTTGGCATTCATAAAAAGTACAACATGTAAAAATGTTCAGAGTAACCTAGTACAATGTACTTACCACATAGAACAATTCTGCATTGCTGAAGATGAAGTCAATTGAAGATGTAACCCTCAAGCTTCGATATAGCAGGTGTAGCATGAAGTAGCAATGCCATCCACACTTTGCTTGCCCAATGACGACTTCTAGTACTAGCCACACTCAGATGTAGAAGCTAGGAGTAGAATTCAGTCTTCAATATTCTATGAATGCATTAAACACTCGGGATTCGGGACTCTTCACTCCAGACCTAACCATAGATTATTGTGCCGGCCAAACTCAAGACTGAGACTATCTGAAGGAGTAGAAGGTTGTGTTTGAGGCATAGCACTGCCACGGCCCATAATGTAGCCAATCTGTCACTACTGCGTGATTATGAGTCAATATTGACAATGAACTCAAGTCTCAGAACTTAGAAGTTAGCAATGAGCATGCTTGAAAGTTGAGCCTTGAACAATGAAGACTGAAGCAAGTCGTAGCACGCTGCTGCACATGCCACAGATCACGGACCATGGTGGTGCAAGCCTCGATGCATCATGCAAAAATAAACTGGTTGCAAACCCTAATAGTATAGAATTCAGATTATAAGTGATGGGCACTTGATGTACACTCCCTTCAATAATTAATGTTCTTTTCTTGTTGCTCAAAAACAATGTTCTAGCTCACACCTAACCTACGTAATTTCTACGTAGTTTTAAGGTTAAATTCTCTCCATACAACTTCGTTGTGAACTTAGATAATAGTTAATACATCAAATTATATCTTGCCAAGTAAGTCACACTATGTCCCAGGCCGTTTGGTTGGGTGGTTGGGCCTTTTGCCTCTTGAGGGGGGGTGAGGGTTCAACCCCCATCGGCAACATGTAAGGGACTTGTTATCATGGAAAGTTGTATCTTATGTTTGATGTGCCACCGTTTGTCCTACCCCGCGATAGTTATGACCACGGTCTAACCCAGCTATGTAAACCCCTGTTCTTGTGGGATAAGGGGAGTCCCATGGGTACTATGCCCTTCCTTGTACAATTGCAATTTCAAAGTTAAAGCTAGGAGGAGTAGGCCTTAGCTGAACCTCCACTAAAAAAAAAATTAAGTCACATTGTTGAGGGCCCCGATTGCGTTATTGCCTACACCATATATCAGCGAGTGGTCGTGGTGCATCTTGAATTTAGTTTCTTTGGTCTAGAACCCTCGTACATTTGCTACGGCCGTGAGCTTCCATAGGTCATCATGCTTCATTTATGTGCAAGTCATGGCTACTCTATGATCCGATGGAGGAAGTAGTGGGTACTCGCATTGCTAACACAGATTCAGAAGGATTCACTGAAGTAAGATGCAAGAGGAAAGTTAGCCCTCAAAGATCAACAGCAAGGAACACTACGACAATTGCTCCTTTGAATAACATTACTGTAACCTAGAAAAGGAGATTAATGAGGTCGACTTCCCACGGGACAACCATTATGAAGAAGACCCTACTGATAATACCCATGGGTGCTCTACTAGCAAAGAAGACAACCAAGAAGGTTACTTTACGAGTAAAGTGGAAGGCTTCAATACTAGCAATGAAGACAACCCAAACAGTGAAAGCTCCTTCCTTGGGCCTACCCTTCTGGTATGCATTCCAAGATTACCGCAACAAAAGCCAAAGCTTAAAGGAAAACAACCATTGGACATGCCATGGAAGAGGTCCCTCAAGAGTAGGATCCTAAGTCAAGAAGTTGGGAGGAAAAAAGAAGATCAAAAGAAGAAAAAAGATCAGGTCGCTCTCCTCAAAGAGGGCAACCATCAATAATGCATTTCACATCACTAAACGTCAGGGGGTTGTCTCACCCATCAAGAGCGTTGATTCTTGGCCAGTGGTTCAAAGACAAGTGCCTCAACCCCGACTTTATCTGCTTACAAGAGATTAAAATCGAGGGAGAGGATCTCTAGAAACGACTCAAATGCATTTGTCCGAACCACCTTTGGTTCTCCACTTCTCACCCTAGGGGGGGGGAGGGGTGATGTGATTGGTATTAGTCACTCCTTGTCTAGCAGTGGGACCTTGACTTTTCAAGATCGGAATCATCGTTGGATTACTGCCTCTATCGAGTTCCCTTTTCAGCTCATTGTGGTCTCAATTTATGCCCCTAATGGAGAAGTAGATAGAGTTGATACTTGGGCTTCTCTTGACTTGCTCTCACATAATGTTTTGATTTGTGGGGACTTCAACATGGTTGATTTTTCTGAAGACCGATGGAATAACAAGGGAAAAAATATTGATGGTCAGGAGAAAGAGATTTGGGATAAAATCAAGCTCCATCTTGACTTGGTAGAGGTGAAAGACAAGAAACGGTTCTCCTGGTCAAATATCCAATTGGGGGACTCTTTGAGGAAAGCAAGACTTGATAGATGTTACATTGATCAAAACACCATCCTCCAGTGGGGTATTCCTTCGATTTCCCAACACATGGAATTGAATATCTCAGACCACTACCTGATTACTCTGTCTTTCAAACCGATTCCCATGCTCTAGAAAACCCCTTGGTTTCATGCTTTTGAGACATCGTTTTTCCTCCCCTCTGTCCACCAAGAAATTTCTACAGTGTGGGGGGAAGCCTTTGCCTACTGTATTGAACTGGCTAAGTGTTCGAGAAGCGCAGTTGAAAGGACCCGAAAAATTTTGATTAGGATTGAAAAGGCTATAAGAGATATTCCGAAAAAAAGAAGAGAAAAGGTCTACTAGAGGCTCTCACGGCTTGAAGAAGAGGTGAACAAAGGTAACTTACAATGCCAACAAGGTCTTTTGAAAATCAGGGGAAGACTAAGATTAGAGGAGGAGGTTCAAAGGAAAAATCTTCAAATATTCTTCAAAGATTGGTGGGCCGGGAAGGCCGACAAACCATCAAAAGAGATGTGTAACATCCTCAAAAGGAAAAAAAGTTAGGGAATTGATCCCCTTATTGGTCGATAACAACGAAACCAAATGTAGCATGGAAGTTGAGAATAGATCTATCATCATGGACCACTTCACCCATCTTCTCCGAGTCTCGACTCCTCTTTCCCTGCATAGGCGTGACTCCATGGCAACGATCTCAAGGGTTGCTCAATCTAGAATCCCACAGAACATGATTTATCTATTGGATGCTAACATTTCCGAGAGTGAAATTATCAAGGTTATTGATGCTCTTCCCAATGGAAAAGTCCGGGTCCTGATGGCCTCACCAATGAGTTTTTCAAGTCCTTCAAACATGTGGTGGCCACCCCACTACGTTTGGTGTGGCAAGAGGCTCTCTCCTTTGGTGACCTCCCTGAATGTGTTAATAATGGCATCATGAAGTTAATCCACAAAAGGGGAGATAAGAACAAAATTGAAAACTGGCAATCGATTACCATGCTCCAAACAGGATACAAGATAATTGCAAAAGTCATCGCTAGTAGAATCTCTTGTCATTTAAAGTCATGGATTTGTGAGGACTAGAAAGGTTTTATCAAAGGTAGATCTATACTTGAAGCAATTGTTGATATTTGGGAAGGCCTTGCATTTGCTGAGGAGTGTGCACAAGATCTGGTATTCATTAAGATCGACTTCAACAAAGCGTTGTCGAGAAGTTGCGAACATATGGCTGGTGGATCAGTTAGCCTCTAAACACCTCGGCACACGCAGGGTATATGAGACAATCTTAGGTAATTTAGGTATATTTTTCTTTAGTCTAAGGTAAAAGAAATTCTAAATTACTTTTAAATCTAGGAAATATCGAGTAGATAATTGTAACACTTTGAACTTCTAAGAACCGTAAGGCTGGGCTGCACTATATCTATCAACAACTTCTTGAGGTGTAGGTAATATGAGAGTTTCTTCAGTTATATTTTCTTTTATAATTTCGTCATCTTGGATTTCTAAATGATTAGGTTGTGAACGTCTAATTAATGGTGGTGGAAATGAATCAGGGTGTTCAAATCATGTGGCTGGCAATGTGGCACTACTCTCTGATCTTGAGGAACCGAAAGGTAAACACCAAGTCCAAACAGGTGATGATACAAAGCATTCTGTGGTTAAAATTGGAAATGTGAAGACTTGTGATGGTCATCAGAATTTGTTGAGCAGGGTACTTTATGTACCAACAATTACAAAGAACTTAATGATTGTTGGCCAGATTGTAGAGAAAGGGTTGTAGGTCAGATTCAATCAATATGGAGCATTTGTGGAGGACCCAAGACATGGATTCAAGAGGATAGCTAAATGAGAAAAATCAGGTAGACTTTTCACTTTTGAGTTAGAAGACACCAAGAATATTGCACTATACAGTTATAAGGATCAAACACTTTCAGAGCTTGAGATTTGACACAAAAGGTTAGGACATATAGGAGAAAGGACCTTGAAGCAAATGTGCAGGGCTCAATATGTGCTTGGGATACCTAATGTATCCAAGCAACATATGATTTGCAAGTGTGGTGCTTGTCAATTTGTTAAGTCTCATAGGTTACCCTTCTCAAGGAAAGGATATATGCATGAAGACTACCTAGAGCTGGTCCACACAGATGTTTGGGGACCTAGCAAAGACCCCTCCGTCTCAGGTTCAAGGTACTATGTGTCTTTTATTGATGACTATAGCAGATGGATTGTATTATATTTCATGAAGCACAAGTATGAGGTATTTAATTGCTTTAAAACATATCTTGCACTAGTTGAAAACCAGATAGGAAGAAATTTGAAGAGGCTAAGGTCAGATGGAGGAGGTGAGTACTTCTCCAATGAATATGAAGACTTCTTGCAGGACAGAGGCATCAAAAGGGAAATAACCACAAGGTATTCTCCTGAATAGAATGGGGTAGCAGAAAGAAGAAATAGGTTAATTGTTGAGACAGCTAGATCTATGCTCAATGAGAAGAAATTACCTAACTATCTATGGGCAGAGAGTGTTTCTACTGCCACCTATCTCATAAACAGGTTACCATCAAAGTCACTTGATGGTATGACACCGTATGAAGCTTGGCATGGTAAGAGACCATCATTAGATCATTGCAAAATTTTTGGATGTGTAGCATATGTACACATTCCCTCACACATAAGAGGTAAGCTAGATCCAAAGGCTGAAAAATGTATTTTCATTGGGTATGATTTAAATAAAAAAAGTTACAGGTTTTATAACCCTACCAATAATTGATTTATGGTAAGCAGAGATGTGATCTTTGATGAGAATGATTCTTGGTATGAGAATGAATGCAGGAAGGTCAAACTACCCTATGATTTGGAAGAGGAGTTTCCAAAGCTTGCAAAGGAGGAACCCACTCAGAATGAAGCCTCAAGTTTAGATGATGATGATACTATCAACCTTGAAGAGTTCAAGGCATGGAAGTCCAAAGGAAAAATGAGGATGAAGAAGCTTGAAGACATACCAGAATCTTCAAATCAATTATTTAGAAGGTCTCAAAGAGAAAGCAAAAAACCTATCAGATATGGGTATGATACATCTCTTGTTACTAAACATTCAGTTTAGTAACAAATGAAGAACCAGGTTCATATGAAGGATTTATCAAATGAAGAACCAGGTTCATATGAAGAAGCAATAACCAAACCAGAATGGAAAGAAGTTATGGATGAGGAGATTGAAGCACTCAAGGAGAGTGATACATGGGAGTTAGTACCCAAGAAGGACTCCATAAAGGTAATAGGATCCAGATGGATCTATAAATTGAAAAGAAATTCTGATGGCACAATTAACAGGTACAAGGCCAGATTAGTAGCCAAGGGTTTTGCACAAACCCAAGGCATTGACTATGAGGAGACATTTTCCCCTGTGGCCAAGATGCCAACAATCATAGTGTTGGTTAGTGTGGCTGCATCAAAAATTGGAACATGTACCAATTGGATGTCAAGAATGCTTTCTTGAATGGATGGATTTCAGAAGAGGTTTATATGTCACAACCTCCTGGCTATGAAGATCCTAGAAGGTAACTTATGTTTGCAAATTAAAGAAGGCTTTATATGGATTGAAGCAGGCACATAGGGCATGGAATTACAGGCTAACTACATACCTCCACGACTAAGGATTTATCATGAGCAAGGCAGATACTTCTCTATTCATCAAGAGAAGTAATTCAGAGGTAATTTATCTTTGTGTTTATGTAGATGACATCATCATTATAGGTAATGATGTCAATGGAATCAGAAGCATCAAAAGTCAGATGATGAAGGAGTTCAAGATCGATGATCTTGGATTATTGAAGTATTTTTTGGGACTTGAATTAGTTTATACTAATTCAGGAATATACATTACTCAGAAAAAGTATGTACAAGATATGTTGAAGAAATTTCAATTGCAGGATGCTAAAGCAGCAAGTACTCCAATGGAGGTGAACCTAAAGCTAAGTGCCCATGAAGGTGATGAAGTACAAGACATTACAGGTTATCAAAGTATGGTGGGTAGCTTGAGCTATGCTACTCTAACCAGAATTGATATTGCATATGGAGTTAGTGTGCTAAGCCAATTTATGCACAAGCCAAGGATACCTCACTTAGAGGCTGCTAAGAGAATCATGAAGTATCTCAAGGGTACATAGAACCATGGTTTATATTTTCCTCATACCTCAGATATTGACATAAAAGTCTATTCAGATGTAGATTGGGCAGGATGCAAGGATGATAGGAGAAGCACTTCAGGATACATCTCTTTTGTATTGTGGCATTATCCTCTACAGAAGCAGAGTATAGAGGGCTAGCTAATGCCACTTAGGAAGCAATTTGGATTAAGCTTTTGTATACAGAATTGGGATTATATACTAGGCCTCCAATTATCTTTGGAGATAATACAAGTTCTCTTCACCTTGCAGCTAATCCTATCTACCATGCCAGGACAAAACACATAGAAGTTCATTATCATTATGTCAGAGAGAAATTACTAAGTAAGGATATTCAGCATACCTATGTGTCAACCAACATGCAATGTGCAGATTTGCTGACTAAAGCTTTGGATGGAACCAAACTTTGCAGGTTCAAATCTATGATTGGATTGTAGGATATACTTGAAGAATGAAGATGAAGGCTTAAGCCAAAATGCTTGGCTTGAGGGGGACCTATTGGAGTAAATCACAAGCCTACACATTTGGTTTGAAAGATATCATGACGACTCTACATACATGAAGGACCATAGGAACATATGCTAGTGGTTAATTACCACTTTATCTCTAGAAGACAATATAGAAGTAAAGATCATAAAAAGAAATAAAATTCACATCACTCAACATGATAAATTTGTTACCTGAAATACAAAAATAAAAGACCCTTAAACAAAAACCGAAGCGCTACAATATTAACATGGTTAATAAGAAAAATAGCAAAGCTAGAACATTGAAGAAGTTGATCAAAGAATTTAGTGCACATGCAAAAACAAGATGATTCGTTGACGTCCAAGACACAATCCATTGTCCGAGATTAAATTCACATTAAGATTTCAACAATAAGAGTCAATTATCTATAGAAGTAGCATACCTTATCTAATCTTTGCAGATGATCTCTTGAAGACTTGATGAGAGTGTACTGAAGTCGCGTAAGGGAGTGTAGCCTCTAAGCCACAATGCTTAAGTTGTCATATCATATTGCATTCCTGCAATAGTCCCATCAAGAAAGTATGACCATACTATTACAGATGAGTACTGACTATGCACATGAATTTTGGCATTCATAAAGAGTACAACAACATGTAAAAATGTTCAGAGTAACCTAGTACAATGTACTTACCACATAGAACAATTCTGCATTGCTCAAGATGAAGTCAATGAAAGATGTAACCCTCAAGCTTCGATATAGCAGGTGTAGCGTGAAGTTTCAATGCCATCCACACTTTGCTTTCCCAATGACGACTTCTAGTACTGGCCACACTCAGATGTAGAAGCTAGGAGTAGAATTCAGTCTTCAATATTCTATGAATGCATTAAACACTCGGGATTCGGGACTCTTCACTCCAGACTCAACCATAGATTGTTGTGCCGGCCAAACTCAAGACTGAGACTATCTGAAGGAGTAGAAGGTTGTGTTTGAGGCACAGCACTGCCACGGTCCATAACGTAGCCAATCTGTCACTACTACGTGATTATGAGTCAATATTGACAATGAACTCAAGTCTCAGAACTTAGAAGTTAGCAATGAGCATGCTTGAAAGTTGAGCCTTGAACAATGAAGACTGAAGCAAGTCGTAGCACGCTGCTGCACATGCCACAGATCACGGACCATGGTGGTGCAAGCCTCGATGCATCATGCAAAAATAAACTGGTTGCAAACCCTAATAGTATAGAATTCAGATTATAAGTGATGGGCAAATGTTTAAACTGCCTTTCACTTTTATAGGTGACTAATGTTTTTGGTTGGAAAAAAGAGGGGAGCTCTAAAATTATCTACGTCATGTGTGAAGGTTAAATTGATCATAAACCTATAAATTACGGGCCAAATGGTGGACAACGGGTAGTTTGACCGTCAAAATGCAACACTGGGTCCTACCACCTGCACTTGATGTACACTCCCTTCAATAATTAATGTTCTTTTCTTGTTGTTCAAAAACAATGTTCTAGCTCACACCTAACCTACGTAATTTCTACGTAGTTTTAAGGTTAAATTCTCTCCATACAGCTTCGTTGTGAACTTAGATAATAGTTAATACATCAAATTATATCTTGCCAAGTAAGTCACACTATGTCCCAGGCTGCTTGGTTGGGTGCTTGGGCCTTTTGCCTCTTGAGGGGGGGGCGAGGGTTCAACCCCCATCGGCAACATGTAAGGGACTTGTTATCATGGAAAGTTGTATCTTATGTTTGATGTGCCACCATTTGTCCTACCTCGTGATAGTTGTGACCACAGTCTAACCCAGCTATGTAAACCCCTGTTCTTGTGGGATAAGGGGGGTCCCATGGGTACTATGCCCTTCCTTGTACATTTGCAATTTCAAAGTTAAAGCCAGGAGGAGTAGGCCTTAGCTGAACCTCCACTAAAAAAAAAAATTAAGTCACATTCTTGAGGGCCCCGATTGCCTTATTGCCTACACCATATATCCGCGTGTGGTCGTGGTGCATCTTGAATTTAGTTTCTTTGGTCCAGAACCCTGGTACATTTGCTATGGCCGTGAGCTTCCATAGGTCATCATGCTTCATTTATGTGCAAGTCATGCCTACTCTACGATCTGATGGAGGAACTAGTGGGTACTCGCATTGCTAACATAGATTCAGAAGGATTCACTCAAGTAAGATGCAAGAGGAAAGTTAGCCCTCAAAGATCAACAGCAAGGAACACTACAACAATTGCTCTTTTGAATAACATTACTGTAACCTAGAAAGATTAATGAGGTCGACTTCCCACGGGACAACCATTATGAAGAAGAGCCTACTGATAATACCCATGGGTGCTCTACTAGCAAAGAAGACAACCAAGAAGATTACTTTACGAGTAAAGAGGAAGGCTTCAATACTAGCAATGAAGACAACCCAAACAGTGAAAGCTCCTTCCTTGGGCCTACCCTTCTGGTATGCATTCCAAGATTACCGCAACAAAAGCCAAAGCTTAAAGGAAAACAACCATTGGACATGCCATGGAAGAGGCCCCTCAAGAGTAGGATCCTAAGTCAAGAAGTTGGGAGGAAAAAAGAAGATCAAAAGAAGAAAAAAGATCAGGTCGCTCTCCTCAAAGAGGGCAACCATCAATAATGAATTTCACATCACTAAATGTCAGGGGGTTGTCTCACCCATCAAGAGCGTCGATTCTTGGCCAGTGGTTCAAAGACAAGTGCCTCAACCCCGACTTTATCTGCTTACAAGAGATTAAAATCGAGGGAGAGGATCTCTAGAAACGACTCAAATGCATTTCTCCGAACCACCTTTGGTTCTCCACTTCTCACCCTAGGGGGGCGAGGGGTGATGTGATTGGTATTAGTCACTCCTTGTCTAGCAGTGGGACCTCGACTTTTGAAAATCGGAATCATCGTTGGATTGCTGCCTCTATCGAGTTCCCTTTTCAGTTCATTGTGGTCTCAATTTATGCCCCTAATGGAGAAGTAGATAGAATTGATACTTGGGCTTCTCTTGACTTGCTCTCACATAATGTTTTGATTTGTGGGGACTTCAACATGGTTGATTTTTCTGAAGACCGATGGAATAACAAGGGAAAAAATATTGACGGTCAGGAGAAAGAGATTTGGGATAAAATCAAGCTCCATCTTGACTTGGTAGAGGTGAAAGACAAGAAACGGTTCTCCTGGTCAAATCTCCAATTGGGGGACTCTTTGAGGAAAGCAAGTCTTGATAGATGTTACATGGATCAAAACACCATCCTCCAGTGGGGTATTCCTTCGATTTCCCAACACATGGAACTGAATATCTCAGACCACTACCCGATTACTCTGTCTTTCAAACCGATTCCCATGCTCTAGAAAACTCCTTGGTTTCATGCTTTTGAGACATCATTTTTCCTCCCCTCTGTCCACCAAGAAATTTCTACAGTGTGGGGGGAAGCCTTTGCCTACTGTATTGAACTGGCTAAGTGTTCGAGAAGCGCGGTTGAAAGGACCCGAAAAATTTTGATCAGGACTGAAAAGGCTATAAGAGATATTCCGAAAAAAAGAAGCGAAAAGGTGTACTAGAGGCTCTCACGGCTTGAAGAAGAGGTGAACAAAGGTAACTTACAATGCCAACAAGGTCTTTTGAAAATCAAGGGAAGACTAAGATTAGAGGAGGAGGTTCAAAGGAAAAAACTTCAAATATTCTTCAAGGATTGGTGGGCCGGGAAGGCCGACAAACCATCGAAAGAGATGTGTAACATCCTCAAAAGGAAAAAAAGTTAGGGAATCGATCCCCTTATTGGTTGATAACAACGAAACCAAATGTAGCACGGAAGTTGAGAATAGATCTATCATCGTGGAGCACTTCACCCATCTTCTCCGAGTCTCGACTCCTCTTTCCCTGCATAGGCGTGACTCCACGGCAACCATCTCAAGGGTTGCTCAGTCTAGAATCCCACAGAACATGATTTATCTATTGGATGCTAACATTTCCGAGAGTGAAATTATCAAGGTTATTGATGCTCTTCCCAATGGAAAAGTCTGGGTCCTGATGGCCTCACCAATGAGTTTTTCAAGTCCTTCAAGCATGTGGTGGCCACCCCACTCCGTCTGGTGTGGCAAGAGGCTCTCTCCTTTGGTGACCTCCCTGAATGTGTTAATAATGGCATCATGAAGTTAATCCACAAAAGGGGAGATAAGAACAAAATTGAAAACTGGCGATCAATTACCACGCTCCAAACAGGATACAAGATAATTGCAAAAGTCATCGCTAGTAGAATCTCTTGTCATTTAAAGTCATGGCTTTGTGAGGACTAGAAAGGTTTTATCAAAGATAGATCTATATTTAAAGCAATTGTCGATATTTGGGAAGGCCTTGCATTTGTTGAGGAGTCTGCACAAGATCTGGTATTCATTAAGATCGACTTCAACAAAGCATTGTCGAGAAGTTGCGGACATATGGATGGTGGATCAGTTAGCCTCTAAATCCCTCGGCACACGCAGGGTGTATGAGACAATCTTAGGTAATTTAGGTATATTTTTCTTTAGTCTAAGGTAAAAGAAATTCTAAATTACTTTTAAATCTAGGAAATATTGAGTAGATAATTGTAATACTTTAAACTTCTAGGAACCGTAAGGCTGGGCTGCACTATATCTATCAACAACTTCTTGAGGTGTAGGTAATATCAGAGTTTCTTCAGTTATATTTTCTTTTATAATTTCGTCATCTTGGATTTCTAAATGATTAGGTTGCGAACTTCTAATTAATGGTGGTGGAAATGAATCTATGTTATCTTGAGGGTCACTAGATGCAATCGAAAATAATGCTATAAATCTGTTAAGACAATAATCGTGAGAAATTGAAATTAAAGATTTGTGTGTAATAGTATCCTTAACTACTTCTACTTCTATTTCTGAAGGTGCGTTATTTTCAGCTTCAATTGGATTTTCAGATGACATTGACAAGAAAGATAATGCAAAATTGGAATTGAATTAATGCTAATGACAATAATTGATGATTACAATGCTATAAAGTGATATAATTTCACTAAAAGATTGCTAACAACTAGTGAATCCTATACAAAAGTTCAATCAAGGAAAATTTCTATGGATTTATATCAGATTGTCGGATATTTGATTTGTTGAATTCTTCACTTTTGTCACGATACTCTTCGATTCTTTTGCTTTTAATGTCTGCAAAGAAACATTAGACTATTAGTATATCTCAATAAAAAATCATTAATCTTATACACACTTTAATACACATGCTCATTCATTCCTATATGCACTTAACATGCATAATATAATATCACTCATGCATACATATGCACTTTACATGCATGCTTAACACAAGTTAGAACACATGCTAACATACATTTGTAACCTTGAACTTAGGCTAACACAAAATAACTCACTCTTTTATGCATTTACTTATGTATATATACATTCATAACATCCATACTCTTACATAATTTCACTTGGATATTTTCATTCTCTCATAAACTAACATCAACATATGCTAATCTATTGTTAAAAAACTCATGCTAAACATATGCACAAACGTGGGAATTGATTGAATGCATCTTTGAAAGTTTTCACTTCCGATGATGGGATTAGAAAAAACACATGTGAAAAGACTAAGAAAGCCACACATTAACGCTTCCGCTCTTAGATAGGAGAAAGGAAAAAGGCGACCAAAAGGAAGATGATGATAACGACTGTAGTGGAGAGTGGCTTGCAGATATTTGACATCCTTGTTCTTGAAATATGTGAAAGATGAAAGATAACAGAAGCGGAGCAAGACACTAAATTGTGCTCAGAACAACCAATATTGGCCTTCTTAGTATTTAAATTCACACACATGGGTAAATTAATTAATTAAATCATATTTTATTTTTAATACATAAATGTTCATTTTAAAGATAAATTTAATTAAATACCTGCTATTTTAACCCGTAAAATTCAATAAAAACCCTTGAAAATCTACTTGAAACCCTTTGGAAACCCCTGATAACCCATTAAAAACCTAGCTTTTATCCTAACATTAACCTGGAAATAAGGCTCCTATCTTAAATACACAAGATTAAACGTAAACCTAGGGTCTTAAACCCATAATTCAATGTTTCTATCGCCTAAACACACATTATACGAGTAGTTTAGGATAAACCATAATTTGAACTTAGAATCTTCATCCATTTGAACTTGCAAACACTTAAAAAAGATTAGTTCCAAATGAAAAAATTGTAATAATGAGATTAGAATTGACCAATAATCATTTTTTAATTTTCCTGGTCGTCAACGGAAAGGTTGAAAACTTTCCGACATTCGCCCCCACCAAACCTGCACATCATCCTCGATGGGCCAACCCTGCAGATCATAGAAGGCAATATCAAATTCTTTTGAAAATTATTCATGAATCAAATACAAATAGTCTATAAAAAAAATGCTTCTATTATTAGTACATCTTCTGATAGCAAAGAAAACTTATAAAATTATGTAAGCTTGAATTTCAACCTTTTCGTTCAATGCATGAGTTGGAAAATAGGTTTTAGAAAGAAATTATAGAAGTGATTCAAATAGTGTTCGTACTAACTCTTCTATTAACTCTGTTCATAAGTAAAGCATATGTTATATAAGCCTTCTATCCTCATCTCCTAGCCACTTGCCTTTAAGATACAAAAAACTAATCCCCCTCCAACATACATCCGCCTTATATAGCCCGCTTTTCAATTCAGAAGTGATTTCAAGACCACATCTGATTTATTGAAATCATTTGATTTTTCTTTCATCTTTTTTTTTCATAATTTTTCTTTTTGTATGCAGCAACCATTAATGTATTGCTTTCAATTTTTCTTCGCAACTTTTTTGATGAAGGGGAAGGCTTAACCCCTAATCAGAGCAAAGGATCTAGAGGTAAGCTAAAGTAGGAACTAGGATCTCTTTAGCTAAATGGGTCAGATTTAAGGAAGCTTACCTATATAAAACAAGCCTACTTCTACTAGGAGTTGCAAGTTATGGGTTCCTTCAACTATTCATATGAGAGCCATAGGTCTCTAATCCCTATCTTCACTTCAAGCACATCCCTACTTCAGTGTAAATTCTACTTTTCATAATTTTAAGAAGTTTCTTAACCTGTCTGAAGAATGTACAGATCTAATTATGATAATGCATGAACTTTCATAATAAATTAAAACATAAATCAGGTTTAGAACTTTTTCACCTGATCTATATTGACTCCATCTTCAGCTCTCTTTAAGTCCATTAGAAATTTTGGCGGTTATTGATAATTCTTAGCAGACTAATCCAAGATAAGACTTCTCGATAATCCATCTGCAACAACCAAAGCAATATTAAGTCAAACTTTGTGACTTTCATTATATTCCATTGAAACATTAAATCATCCATTCTCGCTTGACGTGTATCAAACCACTCATAAACTTGATTAGAAAAACCAATATTAACATCATTAATATATAGAAAATTAAGACAAAATAAGTGTTCATTCATATCGAAACCCTTAAATTCATATTTTTCAAATGTATAAGTATCATTGTTTATAATTTTCTCATCTTGTTCTTCCTTATATGGAGAGTCAATGTGAGTAATAATTTTAGGAGAAGCTATTGTGATGAGTGGGATCTCTTTAGCACTTACATCACTCACTTCTTCAATGATTAATTTGGGAAGGCTTTTGTAAGAATCACACAAAGGTTTCTCATGTTCACACTCATGTTTGCTTAATGTTTTGTGTTGTGTAATTGCAATTTGATTTTCATCAGTTGTCTTTTGATTAGTATAATCTAATTCATTGTTTGTAGAAAGAGAAAAATATTTGAATTTTTCTCGTTCATATCTAAGAGCAAGTCGATGAACTTGCTGTTGCACAATTTTCCAATCATTAGTCAAGCCATTTGAGGTATTATGTTCTTCCACAAGAGGCTCTAGGTCTTTTCGAATTGAGTAATCAAGGATAGTTAAAAAATTTATAACTTTATAAGGCTCAAGATAAGTTTGTTCTTGCTCAAGTAAGTCACTAAACTGTTCTTCAAAATCTTGGAAACTCTCAATTAAGTTCTCTTTTGGTTTTGATGTATTTACCGAAGCTTGAAACGTGTCATGATTTCTTTCTGTTGAATCCTCGAAAAAGAATTCTTGTAGCAACTGGGTCTTAAAAATATCCCAAGGTATAGTGGACGAACCCAACCTAAGGCTTATTCTATCTCGGGTATCTCCATTTGATATACGCCTAAAGGTTGAAACCCAACTATCCCTAGGTATGCCATATTGATAAGCTAAATTTTCATACTCCTTGATATACCTAGTAACCTCTTTACCACAAAACTCTTTCTTCTCTATTTTCGGGTCATCAATCAATTTCCAGACTCTTTCTTCTAAGAGGTAGGGATCCATTATGAAAGCTCTATCTATTGACCACTCAAAACTATGTCACAAGGTATATATAATATACACATATTCTTCGTATCCGATGACCCTGAGATGCTATGCCGCTTATTCACGTCGGGTTCACCAAATTATCGGGAAGTTGCGGACATATGGTTGGTGGATCAGTCAGCCTCTAAATACCTCGACACACGCAAGGTGTCTGTAGCAAGCTCAGGTGGGATGAAGAAAACTCAAAGACATCATTTTTTTATGGCAAGGTTATTTATTTTTTTAAAATCGTCCTGATCAACTTCTCTATTCAAAGCTCCATGACATATATTTTCATCAACACAACTAATTACACTTGGGTGAGCTATTTTTCTCTTCTTAAGGCACCTTTATGGCCTGTCGTGATTGTTTCTTACTTTTATAGTTTCAATTTGTTCTAATGCAGAGCTCTTTATGTTTACTTTCTAATTGACTTCCTAAAACCTGAAAAGCGTTGTTAAATACATCTGATTCTATTACTTCAAAATCAAATGATTGTTACCAACCGAGTTTTTAAGGTTTTCATAGGAACATGTAACTTTGATATACAGTATATTCGGAGATCATAGCTTCATTGCAAGAATCATATATCGATATAGCAGACAGTTTTCGAATACACTCATTGAAATGACAGAGAGATAAGGCCATGATTTTCATGCGTTGCTCTCGATCACTAGAGATACGATGTTGATAAATTTGCATATCAGATCATAAGAAGCTTTAAGTAGTCGTCAATCTAATCATTCTGCGTATACCACACCAAAAGTAATATGTGCAGTTCATGATCCTAATTCAGCCTCAAGTATAATCGTAACTTATTCCTAATGCACTCGCTGCCAAACTGATCAAGTTTATGGAACGTGAAGTTATAAGCCAGAGAAGATGCAAATTCTTTTACAAAATTTAAAAGAAACATGGAGTTACACCAGATTTCGTCAACCTATAATGGAACAGTAGCTCTACCTAGTAGGAGTTTATGTTTGCGCAGGTTAAACAACATATGAGGAACACTATTAGCGCACATCTTATTAGAGAAGAATTGTCGCTCTTCTGTTCATAGCAAAACATTATCACCTAACCAGGCTAAGTCTCTGGATTCAATAAATCTGTGCAACGAACTTCAGAACATCATATTTCCAATCGTCGATCTTCATAATCATTCCATGCTCGTCATATATATCAAATCAGCAGCATATAGAAGGCCATTGTCAGAACATAAGTGAATAAATATAGTCGGAAACATTTAGATCTTCTATTTAGATTATCTACCGTCTGTGTTGACGATCGCTTCTACTGTCAGATATAGCAACAAAAAAAAATTGTTCTTAATTATGGTAGAGAAGTGCTGCTTCTCCCGTCTGTGATGTGCACGTAAGATAAGAGAACCGTCAGAGCATTTATGGTTTCGCAATCTCAAAGCATTGACATAGTTTCAACAACTACTATCGTTGAGGGGTAGCGCCACAAAGTGTTGAAGTCGATTGAGCCCGAGTATTGATCTCAGTTCACTGTTGGTCTCAGATAAAACTTCCACCTAATTCTAAATTAATCCTTAGTTTAAGGTTTTAATTAATTAAAACCTTAGTATTTAAATGCACACACATGAGTAAATTAATTAATTAAATTATATTTTAATTTTTAATACATAAATATTCATTTTAAATATTAATTTAATTAAATACCTGTTATTTTAACCCTTAAAATTCAATAAAACCCCTTGAGAATCTACTTGAAACCCTTTGGAAACCCTGATAACCCATTAAAAACCTAGCGTTTACCCTAATATTAACCTGGAAATAAGGCTCCTATCTTAAATGCATAAGTTTAAACGTAAACCTAGGGTCTTAAACCCATGATTCAATACTTTATTGATCTAAACACACATTATTTAAGCAGTTTAGGGTAAATCATAATATAAACTTTTGTTTTCTTCATCCATTTGAACTTGTAAACACTTAACAAGAGATTAGTTCCAAGCAAAATACTGTAATAATGGGATTAGAATTAACCAATAAACATTTTTAATTTTCCTGGTCATCAACGGAAAGGTTGAAAACTTTTCGACAGTGTATGACAGATTGGAATGGGATTTCATTCTTCAATCATTGAAAGACCTTGGATGTAGCCAAAAGTTCACGAAGATGGTTTCCACTCTTCTTGGAAATGCTTCAACTAGAATAAATATCAACGGTAAGCTCTCTAAGCCCATTCATTTAAAAAGATCAATTAGGCAAGGCTACCCTCTGGCTCCATTACTCTTCTCTATCGCCTCAAATGGACTTAGTCACCTATTAAAGCACCACATGGACGTTGGCAATGTCAAAGGTCTTTCCATACCTCTAAATCATGGCCAAATGATTGCGAGTCTTTTGCCGATGACATGAATGCCTTTGTGCATAACGATATCAACAACATTGAGGTGTTTTGGTGGTGCCTTGACACATTTTGTGTGGTGTCAGGTTCAAAAGTCAACCATGCTAAAATTGCTTTTAGAGCAATCAGTAGACCTATACCCCAACTGTTGTTAGATCAGGGGTGTCAAGTTATCCCTAGAGGTGAAGTCTTCCATCTCCTTGGCATTCTGATGGGATTCGACATCTCAATGAACCAACGATGGAACTGGGTGCTATCCAAGCTGGATATCAAATTAAATCATTGAAAAGGTATGCAAGTCAACTTGGCAAGGCGTGCTATGGTTGTTAACACATTTATGATGTCTACAACTATTTACTGTATCTCGTGTTGGAGACCTAAGGAGAAAGACTTGGCGAAAGTGGAAAGAATCTGCAGAAACTTCCTTTGGACTGGGGACCCTAACAAGAGGGGGATTCCCAAAATCAAATGGGAAACTTGCATTAGCTCGAAAGACTCAAGGGGCTTGGGAATTTTGGATATCTTTGGATTAGCTGACAAGCTGGCGGCAAAGTGGCTTATCTAGGCTTGGAGCAATAGTGAGTCCTCTTGGGCTAAATTGATCTTCAGAAACTCGGAAGACCTTTCCTTAGTTGGCTATCCTAGTTGGAAGGACATAGGGATTCTCATGCTTTTGTTCTCCCCCCACCCGGTGTCCCCTAAAGGCTCTAGCCTCGTGTGCTCTTTATGGAAGAGTTGGAACAAGGCCAAACAATTCATCAGAATCAGTGATGAGTGGAAGTGGGCGGCTGGGATAGAACAAAATGACTATATCTGGTTCTGGATCGACAACATTAGGGGTGGAGTCTTGGAACCTCCAAACTGCAAAGAGGTTATAGAACAATGGGTTCTTACAGTGGAAACAACTCTGGAAAAAAAAGACCAGCCAGTGGATTAGGTTCGAAGACTTGGACCCGAGACTTAGAGTTACTCTAGAGGAATGGACTCTTCTTCAAGGCAGGTGTTTAGCATGGGACCCCTCAACTACCCACCTTCTCTACGGTCAAGATCTTCCTTGCCTGGAGGGAAATGGAGCAATGGAAAGAAACTATCGAGAATCCCCAACTTCAAAGAGAACTTAGATGTTCATAACACTCTTAACAAGACATGGTGCCTTTCTTGGACCAAACTTCGATGGGAACTAAAATTCGTGTCTATTTGGCACCCCCTAATCGAGATCAAGAAGTCCCTTCTCATGTGGCAGATCTTGCATAAAGTTATCTGGTCCAATGCAAGGGCTAACAAAATATGTGGTGTGCCACCATGGTGCAAGTGTTGCCATCGATGCTTCGAAGATTTTGCTCACCTGTTCTTCGATTGCCCCAAGTCCTATGTTATTTGGCATCACGTGACCCGGATATTGAGACTCACGAACCAATTCAATTGACAGCAGGTGCTGCTGGGTGAGGCGGTCGGCTGCTCATCAATGTTGTGGAATGACATCAGTGGTGAGACTCTTTGGAAGATTTGGAGGGAGCGATGTGCTGTCAATTTTGGCCAAACTCCTAAGGAATGGTCGATCGAGAAATCCTTGTTTCTTCTAGGTAAAAGAATCTCCCGAGACAAGAGATCTCCACCGTTTAGACATCACTGTATTTATCTCCTCGAAAACAACAAGTTGAAACCCAAATGGGTCCCAGATGAGGGTGATGAAAGATTTATCCGCCTCATTTGTAATGCCCTCTAGCTTGCCATACTCCTCCCCTGTATTGTGGGATTTGGGGGGGTCCCATGGGCACTATTCCCATTCACTTGTAAATTTTAATTAAAATCCAGGAGAATAGGCTAAGGCCGAACTTCCTTTTATTTAAAAAAAAAAACTTTAGCATTCTACTGTTGAGGGTGCATACACGGTGATGTCTGATGTTTGGCATCAGCTCCCTCTCGATCTTCTCAAAACAAAAAAATGTTGCGCACCTTCTTTCTTGGTAATGTTGTCATCTATGGCCATATTGTAGATATTGCTGTAAAAAATAGCTAGGCTGTAGTCGCAGCTTCCACAACTAATTCTCTGGATCCGTGGGGATACTACTCATGAAGGAGAATTGATAGAAAAGCGATCGCTGAGTTGATGAGGAAATCATTTTGGCAAACATCCATGTGACGAAAAAGGCGTACGGATTGCAGCAATAGCAATGTGCTGATGATGACGTAGAAATCCCAACTGGTGAGAATGCCGAGTCGCCGACGAACCCTTCAAACAGCTTAGCAGTCGCCCAAGTGAGCGCCATCCCTCCCACCACGAGAAATCCTTTGGCCAAACTCCTAAGGAATGGTCAATCGAGAAATCTTTGTTTCTTCTAGGTAAAAGAATCTCCCGAGATAAGAGTTCTCCAGCATTTAGACACCATTGTATTTATCTCCTCGAAAATAATAAGTTGAAACCCAAATGGGTCCCACATGAGGGTGATGATAGATTTATCTGCCTCATTTGTAATGCCCTCTAGCTTCACATTCTCCTCCCTTGCATGGTGGGATTTGGGGGTCTCATGGGCACTAGTCCCATTCACTTGTAACTTTTTTTTTTTATTTTAATTAAAATCCGGGAGAATAGGCTAAGGCAGAACTTCATTTTATTGAAAAAAAAGAAATCCCAAGTGGTGAGGATGCCGACGAACCCTTCAAACAGCTTAGCAGTCGCCGAAGTGAGCGCCATCCCTCCCACCACGCGGAAGAGCTTTTGCAAGAATGTAACAAAAGGCTCTGTTTCCTGTGCTCATGGGCTTGACGTTTATGAACATTGAATCTGACTGTTTTCTTCGTTGCTTCAAGGATCTGGAATTTGGGTGTGTCGTTCCAGAATTAATAGCTCTCATACCAACTGTAAAGGTTGAGAAGCACAAGGGGCTTATTCACAGCAGAGCTATGGCGATACACAGGTAGAGGGATAGAGATAGAAAGAGAGAGAGAGACTCTCATAGATATGTGGACGCACAAATATCTCATAGTGTGTGCCTTAGTTCATTCATTGAAATGTGCACAAATATCCCAATATATATATATATATATATATATATATATATATATATATATATATATATATATATATATAGAGAGAG
The DNA here is from genome assembly GCA_020310875.1 of Ceratopteris richardii. NCBI lineage: Eukaryota > Viridiplantae > Streptophyta > Polypodiopsida > Polypodiales > Pteridaceae > Ceratopteris > Ceratopteris richardii. The sequence goes on from CM035419.1 coordinate 40,129,212, forward strand.
AGAGAGAGAGAGAGAGAGAATCTAGAGAGAGATACAGAGAGGATGACCTTGGAAGTTCGGCATTAACAACAGTCAAGCTTTTTGGTGTTGATGATAAGGGTTTCTGAAAAATGGCCTGAAAAAGAGTACTGGCAAGCTAGTAAGCTGACGAAAGAGAATGTGACATTTTTGTCAAGAAGTTACAATAAACAATAGTAAACAGAGAAGTATGAATGCTGGCACCAATTAGCAGGGCTGTACGTGAAGGAGAAGTAGACTCTCACATACTAAGGCATAGATATGTGACATACTAAGGCACATACTAAGGCAAGCTAGTAAGCTGATGAAAGAGAATGTGACATTTTTGTCAAGAAGTTACAATAAACAATAGTAAAGAAAAGGTATTGTTATCTTTTTGCTCCGGGAGAGAGAGAGAGAGAGACGTGTGTGAATGCCGGCACCAATTAGCCCAGAGAGAGAGAGAGAGATAGAGGTGTGTGAATGCCGGCACCAATTAGCAGGGCTGTACGTGAAGGAGAAGTAGACTCTCACATACTAAGGCACATATAGGATAGAGAGAGAGAGAGAGAAAGGAGGTCTCTCATAGATATGTGGACGCACAAATATCTCATAGTGTGGCCTTAGTTCATTTATTGAAATGTGAACAAATATGCCAATAGATAGAGAGAGAGAGTCTAGAGAGAGATGCAGAGAGGATGACCTTGGAAGTTCGGCATTAACAACAGTCAAGCTCCTGAAAAAGAGTACTGGCAAGCTAGTAAGCTGACGAAAGAGAATGTGGCATTTTTGTCAAGAAGTTACAATAAACAATAGTAAACAGAAGGTGTTGTTATCTTTTTGCTCCGGGAGAGAGAGAGAGAGGTGTCAATGCCGGCACCAATTAGCCCACAGAGAGAGAGAGATAGAGGTGTGTGAATGCCGGCACCAATTAGCAGGGCTGTACGTGAAGGAGAAGTAGACTCTCACATACTAAGGCACACATAGGAGAGAGAGAGAGAGAGAGAAAGGAGGTCTCTCATAGATATGTGGACGCACAAATATTTCATAGTGTGTGCCTTAGTTCATTTCTTGAAATGTGCACAAATATCCCAATAGATAGAGAGAGAGTCTAGAGAGAGATAGAGAGAGGATGACCTTGGAAGTTCGGCATTAACAACAGTCAAGCTTTTTGGTGTTGATGATAAGGGTTTCTGAAAAATTGCCTGAAAAAGAGTACTGGCAAGCTAGTAAGCTAACGAAAGAGAATGTGACATTTTTGTCAGGAAGTTACAATAATCAATAGTAAACAGAAGGTGTTGTTATCTTTTTGCTCCGAGAGAGAGAGAGGTGTGAATGCCGGCACCAATCAGCCCACACAGAGAGAGAATGTGGATTATTTAAATGAGAATTAATTTATCGTTTACCAAATCTGATTGAAAGCTATTTATAATCGAACCAAGAGCATTCTCAATTATGTTTTATCATATTTTTTTATGGACTTCCATGTGACGACTTCAAGTACCAGATAGTGCACATTGCACATGCATATGCATAGTATGTACATGCCAATGAAAACAACTCATATGACTTAGAAATATACTTGGTGGCTCGAGGCTGGAGCGGAGTGAGTGTCTCAGTAACAAGTACCAAGCTCCAATTATCTTTTCCCTGTGAGCCTTTACGTTTTCAATGCTCAACAACTCGCGAGTCCCTGCCTTTAGCTCACGACATCATCGATGTTGGTATCCCATTGCTATACTCCTTGCATTTACTTCATGAACAATATGGCATCATAAAAAATCATAAGCTAGAACTGCGGCTCAAGCCTCAGTTCCCACAAAGAACATGACAAAGTTCCAACTTCCAATTGTGCGCACTTCCCACTGATCTAGAATGGTTCTGCCTAGGGGCTTGAAGCCACCTGTAGTAAGCACTACAATACAACTCCAGATGACAGAGAGTCCTCAGTCGAGACTCAAAACAAACTTTGAACTTCGAAGTTTGAAGTTTGAACAGTGCCCACTGCCCAACGTGCACTATGCGCTTCCTTGGAATGTGTATACCCACAGCCCTAGTGAGGTTGAAGGCTGAAGTCTGAAACTACATCAATGATAGAAGGCTCGCAGCTCAGTCACGACTTAGGAGTCACTAGTGCACACTGCTCAGGAATTAGGCCCGCCGCGCTAGGGTAGTACTATGTACAATGTACATACGTGATACTACAAAATTCCATTGTTGAGAGACTAGGAGTAAGCAATGGGATTTAAATCTTAACCTAACTAATTTAAAAACCCATCTTGAATCAACTAATCCAGGCGCCTAGAGGCTAGCACCATATGGTAAAATAGTAAATACACTTTCTGAAATTTTTATATATACTTACCTACAAGTTTTCAAATGAACCTTTACTTAAGGTTTTTTTTTACACAGCTTTTAAAAAAAGGGTGTTCACATGAAAGAACCGGTAAAATAAAGAACCATACAAAATTTTAGATGGTGCAAAATAAAGGCATCAAATTGGAAAAGCCGGTTTTTATCAATGTCAAGTGGTACAATTACATTATAAGAGCGGTTTTTGTGAGCACTGGACGCACCAATATCTCATAGTCTGTGCCTTAGTTCATTCATTGAAATGTGCACAAATATCCCAATAGAGAGAGATACAGAGAGGATGACCTTGGAAGTTCGGCATTAACAACAGTCAAGCTTTCTGGTGTTGATGATAAGGGTTTCTGAAAAATGGCCTGAAAAAGAGTACTGGCAAGCTAGTAAGCTGACGAAAGAGAATGTGACATTTTTTTTCAAGAAGCTACAATAAACAATAGTAAACAGAAGGTGTTATCTTTTTGCTCAGAGAGAGAGAGAGGTGTAAATGCCGGCACCAATTAGCCCAGAGAGAGAGAGAGGTGTGTGAATGCCGGCACCAATTAGCAGGGCTGTACGTGAAGGAGAAGTAGACTCTCACATACTAAGGCACATACTAAGGCATAGAAGACGAAGAGAGGGGGAGACATTAGGCGAGGAAGAGAGAAATTCGAGGAAATGTGTACACGTGTATATGGTCAAGCAAGAGAAGCAAGGCTATCATGCATGAACTCAAAAGATGAAGAGAGGAAAAGAATACTAAAGCAAAGAGGATAGGAAGCAGTTATTATAGACTATTACATGCATGCCGACATTGGATGTTATTTGTTTCTATGGTGCTGTAAATGAATAGCCATATGTGATTCATGCATATGTACATGTGTATGCCAATCAAGAAAAGGGAAACAAGCGGTAAAACGAAACAGATTTCTTTTCGATGATCCATCGAATCGGATAATGATGAAGTAAGGTCAATCGAAAATCTTATTTCCAAGTTCTCCAAGTGATGGTGGTAATCCTGACTTGAAGCCCTCTTTGAGGGTATTACATGTTTGAGGTCTGGCATAGAATGAATCTCACGCCTCTAAAGTTCATGAATGAGCATAGAAGTGCATGTGAATTGAAATAGAGTGCAAGAGTAAGAACGAGTCCCACATAAAAAAATAGACCTCATTAACATGATAGTGAACGATTCATGTATGAGTAAACGGAGATACATGAAAGGATGAGCGTAAGATCAAGGAGAAGAGAGGAAGATTAGTCTACGTGTAGTATGCATCCTAGATCAGGAGGTAACTGAGGATGGAATATCTCTCGATCCCAACAAAATTTAAGCTTGACATCAGAATCCCAATTAGGAGCTAGTGAGTTTCATGGTAAAACTTGGATGTCTCTCTTGATCTTCCTCCATGCTTTCAAGTATGCATATGTGCTCCATGTGACTAGTGAAAGGTAACCAATATCCTATTGGAGTCTCCGTAAGATGGAAAGTTTTGAGTTGATCAAGGAGATATTATATAGCTTATCAGTATTGCAACAACTAGATTGGAGTGAGCCTTGCTATCTAACCCTTAGTGCGTGGACTACATATATCTCACGAGTGTTGATGTAGAGAGGTAGACATAGTCTATATTTGAGATATATTTATCATCTGAGCAGATATACCTCGAATTGCAACAATGATAAATTCAATAAATATTTGTTTTCACATCTTCCACGTCCTTGAGACAAGAATAGTAAAACACATGAAGTAGCTAAAAAATGCTAGAAAGAAAGAGAGGAAGAATCTTTTCAATCAAAGAGAAACAAGAGTAATTAGGGTTATTCTACAAGCTTATGAGGGGTGGGAATCGTACGAAGATTTTGTAGGAATTTCTAGAACATGGAGAAGTGACAAGGGAATTCGCTTTTTTTTTTGTTTTTAAAGAGGAAGTTGGTACAAAGCCTACTCTCCCTTGCTTGAATTAAAGGAAAGAACAAGAGTACAAGTGAAGGTGGGCATAGTACACAATGATAGAAAAACTAGTTTGAAATGGAGCTTAAGGCCCAATACTTTCGAATGCGACAAGTTGGATGGGGGTTCCATAGGCAAACGTTGAACCCTTCTGCCACCTCAAGTGGCAAGATTTCCACCAACTAAACTAACGAGCATGGACAATGATAGGGGAACTTGCTATTAGAGCAAAAAGAATCAAAATCAAAAAGGTAAAAGAATATGTTCATTTGTTCGAACATCTTTATATCAAGTGTTTTGATGGACTTCTCTGAAGAGTATTATCTAAGGCAAACATTTTTGATGCTTGCAAGTGAAGACATGATGATGTATGTTGTGGCCATTTTAGGCATGAACATTCAATCAAGAGCATAATAAATGCCATATTAGTATGGTCAAGCCTTAGGAAAGATGAGGAACACTCTATCCCATCTTGCCCCACTTTCTGAACATCCATAAGGAGGATTCTTACGTGATGAACCTCCTCAAAGTATCCAAAACTTTGGCCCTTTTGAGGAATAGGGGCTACATGTAATCTTTACCTTCCACTCTTAGAAAGAAGACTTACATAATCATTCAAATTGATTATCCAATTAGATGGATAGAATCCAAGGTCATCTCTAGTCAACTATTACCTTTTTGCAACACCGTATCACCCTCATTGTAATGGTTTGGTTCAAAGCTTTAGTGGTTCTAGTTTAAGTGACAAAAATACTGAAGATTAATTTGGGCTTACATTTGAATGAGGCATCATGGGCTTCCACAATATCCAAAAGGGAAGTTCAATAGATTCACACCATTCGATTCGGTATGCAAAAGAATACATCGAGGAAGTTTGGTATTAATATATCAAATGCATTTAGACCAAACTTTTTACACCAAATTTTGAGCGAATTAGGTAGGGCCTTTCAAATTCAAAGAAAAAAGAAATAATGGTAGCTATTTGCTAGAGAACTTAGAAGGCAAAGAACATAAACATTGGGTTAATGGTATACACCTTAGATTATTCCATCCAAGGATAATGATTTCTGAATTCAGATAAGCATTTATGTTTCACTTGTTTGATTTTCTTTCTTTTGAAAGAGAAGTTCTGCCGAAGCCTAGTCTCCATTGCTTGAATTAATTAAGAAAACAAAAAACAATTGTACAAAGAAGAGGCATATTGCCCTTGGGACTCCACATATCCCAAAAAGCACAGGTAGGACTGCATAAAGCCTCAACTGTGGTGATGGCTAGGATTTGATAGGCAAACTAATTATTAGCGAGGATTATACAGAAGGTTGGTGACCTTTTCATCACCCTCATGGGTGGTCCATCTAGTTTTGATCTTGTTATTATCCAAGACAATAATACTATGGTGTCTAAACGAAGGGAATCTCTTATAATTAAATATTCTCCTACCTAAGAGACCAAGAGATTTTTCATTTGACCATTCTTTTCCAACGGCTTCTAATGCTTGTTTCCACTTGATTTCATTCTATAAGCTCAAAATCTCGACAAGGCCTTGCCAGACCAAGTGTCTGTTAGGGCACAAAAAGAAGAGGTGATCAATGTCTTCCCTACCATGGAAGCAACATTTACACCACTAAGGGGTCCAATAGATTTTATTAGCTTTGAAATTGGTCCATATTCCCGTGTGGAAAATTTTCCACCTAAGAATCAACTTTTGAATCTTTTTCAGAGAATGCCACATGTCCATGAACCAAATTTCCATTACATACAAGTCCAATTAAGGCACCATTGTCTATTTTGGGAGATATACTAGTCCAAGGGCTTCTTAACACTCATCATGTTATCCAAATTGTACTGTTGATCCATCATAACCCTTCAATATGGGGGAAGATCATGTCTCAGAAGGAAGTGAGTTCTCCCACAAATTGATATTTTGTTCTAATAGGCACCAATCTTCATAGTCATCTCTCCTATTTCAAAGGCTGAGGTTATTGTTGCTCAAGGACTTGTCGCTCTTTTTCTTGCTTTTATCTTCTTCTTTCTTCTTGAAGTGGATGATTCATAGCACAGTACCTGTCCTTTCACTACAAGAAATAGGGGGGCATAGCGATGCCCCCGAATTAAAAAAAAAAAAACGGGATTCGTCGCTTATGCGACGCTGGCGTCGGATAAGCGACAGTCCCCTTTTTGGATTTTTTTTTTACGAGCGATCATCGCATAAGCGATGCTAGCGTCGCTTATGTGATGCTAAAAGTATGCGTCACAAATAGCGTTGCTAAGGAGCGACGTTATTTGCGATGTTGGCAAACAAGCTGTGATGTTTGAGCGTCACATAAGCGACGTAATCACTAGAAGAAATAGGGGGGCATAGCGACACCCCAAAATTGAAAAAAAACAAATAGTGTCGCTTATGCGACGCAAGCATCACATAAGCAACGGTACTGTTATCTGATTTTTTTTCGGGCATTCGTCGCATAAGCGATGCTTGCATTGCTTATGCGACACTAAATTAGTGCATCACAAATACCATCGCTCACTAGCGATGTTATTTGTGATGTTGGCAAATTGGACAGCGTTGCATATGCAACGCTCTCGAATGTAAAATAAAAAATCAATTTCTCCGAGCACATTTGTGCTGGGATTTGGACAGGAGAGCAAGAAGAGACCAAGAGAGAGAGAGAGAGAGAGATAGAGAGAGAGAGAGAATGAGAGAGAGAGAGAGAAAGAGAGAGAGAGATGCATCTCATTGAAGCAAGGTATGCGCGCACACACACACACTTACACACACATACATATGCATACACACACATATACACACATAGACACACACACCTACACATATACACACACACATACACACAAATACACACACATATACACACATACACAAATAATGTTGCATACACACATAATGATGCATACACACACATACACATGCATACACATATACACACACATACACGCACATACATACACACACATGCATACATACACATACTTAATGCATACACACATACATATGTACACGTATATATATATTGATTTCTAACCATTTTGTTTTATATGTTAGGTATTATGGATCCTAGTAGAGAGAGAAAGGGAAAACTCAGTCTCATAAAAAGTCTTATGAGAGCAAGAGTTCCGTCTAATACTCTAGGGGCCATCATGCATGATTACTCAGAGATGTCTGATGAGGAGCTAGACTGTACGATGCAGATGCTTACCCAACGATCAGACGAGGGCTCTTCTATGGCTCCACATGTAGGAAGAGAGCTATCTGCTCATAGGTATGTTTTTTTTTCATAAACTTTTTTAATGATATTATAAAATATATTTTTATTTATTTTTATCTATCTATTTTCAGGACACGTATACCACCTCCAAATCGTGATAGCAGAGCAGAGTTGCCTATGAGGACATGCATAGGCACCTTAGGACTAGAGCGTGATATAGAGCCAGAGGGGAACATTGTGTACATAAAGAATGGATTGGAGTTCAAGAGAAGAATGCGGGCACTATGTGACTCTTACCTGCGCTTTGTCCACTTACCCTGGAAGTTAGTAAAAATTTTACATATAAATTGAAATAAATATCTTTTGTTTTATTTACATTATGTTTTTTATTTTTGTAGTGAGCATGATGAGAGGGATAAAAAATACATAATTACCTCACTTGGGATAGAGTTTGGGACATGATGGTCGCTTAAGTGGTGTCTAAAAGAGATGTGGACACTTATGGCTCATCGTCTCGATAATGCACGGAATGCACTGCTTTTATGTATATATATGTGGATATGAGTATGTGTGTTTATGCATGTATGTATGTATATGAGAGAGAGAGAGAAGAGTGTTAAGGGCACATTTGGGCACACTTTCATTTATTGTACTAAGGTTCATTTGGAGGTTGATTTAGAGAATGAGTGGGAAGAGCCTTTAAGGCCACACCTTTGTATAAATATGGCTTTCCATTAATGAATAGACTCTCTCTGATTTTCGTCGCCACTCATGGCTTCAAACGTCTTTCTTTTGAGTAGTTCTTGTCTTTCTTGGTTCTATGTTCTTTAGGGTTTCTTTTTGAATACGCGCCTCTGTTGTAGTTCGTGTTTTTAATCAGACAGCTATGGCGATGACTCTGAAGCTCTCTCTCTCTCTCTTCACTTGTTGCAAGGGAGGCTTGATCGAGTAGCTATGGCGACACGTATCTCTCTCCTTCTCTTTCTGTTAACATTGCGTTCGTAGCTAATGGCGATGACGACACAGCTCTCTTCTTCCTCTCGTTCTTCTCTGTGCATGGTAGCGCAGAACGTTTGATTTAGCGCACAATTGGCACTAGTATGACCTGAATTTTTGCATGTGATACAGTACACTTGTCTGGTTATATCTTCATTCATAGTTTTGTTCGTTTTTAACCACTCCAGATCTTCTGTAAATCCACCTACTTTGGATTCCAGTTGCAGAGCCATGGCAATGACTGCATCCAACATCATTGCTCCGACACATCTTATAATCATGATCTGCTTCAATTGCGGGGTTAAACCATTGATAAACCACTGAGTGATAACATCATCCGGTAAGTTAGCGTGGGCCTGTGGTATCTGTCGCAAGTGTGTTCTAAAAAGTGTAGCATATTCCTGGACAGTCTGATTCGCCTTCTGTCGGTTGTTCTGTAAATAATCAAAGATTTCGGCAGGATTCTGCTTTAACCTGAATCGTTGTAGAAAAGCATCTCGTACTGCATCATAGGTACCGAAATGATTAATGTCGTATTCCGTGAGCCATCTAGCTGCTTAATTTACCAGTGTTGATTGAAAAACGATGGCCTTATACGCCTGATCCGGTGGATGGTTAAGAACTGCATAACTTATCTCGAAAGTGCATGCGTGAGCATCCGGATCATCTCCTGGGAATCCAACGAATTTCGTGTATGTTACTCCTGTTGGAGGCAGCCTTGGTTGACATAACTGTTGTTGCTGCTCTTGTCCGTTCATTGTGAGTGTATTCAACTTTTCTTCTGTATCTTGATGTTGGTTAGTTGAACTATCGAAACTTTTATCACCGGATGGCGTGCCTTCCGGTGTGCTGTTTTTACTTAGAATGCGTCGCGCTTCTGCTTCGAAGAGTTTTCCTTCCTTCTGGATATCCAATATCCGAAATCTTTCTTCTAAGCACGTTGGTTGGGCTGAAGATTCCACAAAAAATGCAAAGTCTTTGCCTACAGTTGGTGACTCTATCACCGGAATATCACCGGAATGAGCCAAAATTGTGCCAGAATGCAGTGTTTTTCCGCTTTTACCGATCTCTTTTCCTAAAGTGTTTCTGATCGTATCTAACTCTGAGTTTAGACTGGTTTCTAACGGCGTGTTGGTAGATTCTGAAATTGCTATATCTTCGATAGGCTGGGTCGAAGTAGCACCAGAATGTACCAAAGGCGTTGATTGTTCCACCGGAATATGACCGGAATCAATCGTGACGTTCTCAGTTTGTCTGACCACTGGGTTAGATTGGGTTAGACCTTCTTCTTTCAAGGCTTTCTTTATCGCTTTACTCGCTTCAGTCTTACAGTTCTTATGATATGTTTCACCAGATCGAGTAACCGGCATGTATCATTACGCAGTAACCCTATCTGAGCAGTTTGCAACAATCTGGGTCTGTTGCTACTGCTAGTTACTCGAATGTTAACTAAACGTTTTGCTTTTGACAAACAACTGGTACTCTAGTGCCACTTTCACAGATAACTGGCAACCTGATGCCACTTTCCCACAGACGGCGCCAAATGTTAAACGTTAATCGTCACTTCCACTTCGGATTCAAAGTACTTCAAGTTTAGCCGATTTCGAACCTTCCTAATAGTAAATGTTCTCCTTAACCACTTGGGTTCTTGGGAGTGGTAGGGGTCTGTTAGACAGAGGCCCTGTACTATTTTCCCAACCTCTCACACAATCATAAATACTCTGTCACGTCTTAGCTCAGTACTGGTCTCTGAACACTGCTAACTACGCGGCTTACTGGGACGTTGAAATTTCCGGGCTGGATCTGCTATAGCAGAAGAGCAGTAGTCCGGTTCTGACTTAAACTACTTAACTACTCTACTTCATTCGCCGAATATTACTCAAGATGCACCTCTTCTTGACTTGGGGGTACACCGAACAACTATACTCACAAGTATGCACTTACGGTATATCAACTCAAACTACAGTCGAATCGTAACAGTCTTATCAGTAATTCCAGGGCACATAGGCTCCTTACCGATACGAGTCCTTCCTGGGATCGGAATCCTCAGAGAACGCAGACTATTGTATCGACTCAGTTACTCACAGAACATTAACAAGCCCACAGTGAGATTACTTCCATGTTCTCTGCTTCACCGAAGAACTGATAACAATACGCTGCAGTTAACCATACTCAATCGACACACTTAAACCATCACCGAACAGATTCGTAACACACTACAACTGTTCCGTAACTATGTATTAAGATGCGAACAGACGACTAGACAAAGCGCAGACAGACAGAACAGAATAGAACAAAACGGAACAGAGTAGAAATACACACTCAACACGACACTGCAATTCCCAAAATGGGCGCTCTCACAGACAGAATAGAAGACACACTTAACAGAACAGAACAGAATAGAAAGACACACCTAACAATACACTGCAATTCCCAAAATGGGCGTGCTCCCCGCCATTCTTTTTTCATTGCCTTATATAGAAGATTTTTTTACAGTGGTGCGCGAATCTTTTGTTACCTGCGCGTTTCTCGAAAGGTTCTTTCTATTTAAGGCGCCTGTCCTAGTACATTTGTCCTTATTCGGCGGCCGTCTAACAAGAGTGAAACTAGAGGTATAAATACAGGCATACACACACATGTACATCATACATGCACATTTACACACATATACACATATAGGCACACGTACACATACACATGCATAATCATATGTATACACACATAGACTCATATAATCATATTTACATGCATATATACATATACACGTTCATATATACACACACACACAACACATGCATATGCACATATAGATACACATGCATACACAACACATGCAAAAATCCTAAATTGGAAACACTAATTTCGATATTAGGGTTTTAAAACCCCCAATTTAAAAACTCTAACTCAATCTTTTAGCCATATGTTTGAAATATACATACACATTGCATCTATTCCTCTGACATCCGACTAGAGAGATGTCTCTCCTCCCAACCTTATGCCTCTATATATAGCTACTTGAATCATCGAGGATCATAATATATATAAAGATATATACAAATCATGTAGATAGGATACATAAATATAAAATGGAGTAGATATATTATGCATCACACATACATGCCTAAATGCACACATAAATATATATATATAGATGCATACATAGTTACATGTACACATTTACACATAGACATATATACATATATACATGTACACATCACATATACATGCCTACATGCACACATAAACATATACATACATGCATACATATTTACATGTACATATTTACACACACACATATACATATAAACATGTACACAATTATAAACACTTGCATATATTACATGAATACATGAATATTTTACATAAATGCATATGCATATATACACATATGCATATTTAACACATGTATACATATTTCACACACATGCAAACACATACATATACATGAAATACATATATATGCATACTAACATATGTATACATATAATACATATGAATACAAACACATATGCATACATACATGATAGAAAATTACTCCTCGAAGATAAAGCTTTATATAAAATAATTAGGCGTACCCCTGAGCTTCATGTTCTAACTTAGAAGAACATGATTTCATCTCTCTAGTAGGATTCATTGTTATTCAAGTTAATAAAGAAATCTATTATCTAATATCCATTCAGAAGCTTCAAGTTATTGATCGATAACTAGAGTAGAATTTACTATCTAATCTGCTCATATGTTTTCATTATTGCCATAATTTTGGTAGGACATCAATATAGTCTCATCTTTATTATCCTTATTAATTTCATTTATTTCTTCTATTGTTAAATCTATGTTCTCATGAATCACATCATCTATTGATGGATTAATATCTATTTCTAGTAATTCCTCTTCCTCATCAGTAGAATCAACATGTAGAGAATTATCCTCTTCATAAAAAAGATTAGTATCATTATCATGTATAATGATTCTAATTTCTATTTCAGATATTGATGAATCAGTATCTGATGCTGAATCATCAAGAAGACATTCTTCGATCTCTCTAACAATAAATTGTTCAAACAATGACCTACCTCTAGGTTGCACATGAATGACTTGCCACCAAGGATGAGCATCTAGGTTTTTATTAAAAAATGCTTGTTCAATATGCCTAGGAAGAATATATGGTTCTTTAGTAGATCACATTACCTTGGAAGAATCAATTTCCCAAAACCTAGATAATTCCTTTCTTAATGTGGAATTACTAACTTTATACTCGGCTCGAAACCAGTCAACCTTCAAAATGACCTATCAAAATATATAACAACGAAAACCCATTATTAGGTGATTAAAAAAATAACTAACTCTATCAAAAAAAACAAAAAACTTTTTTATACCTGTTTGAATGTATGAAATGAAATTTCGTAGATACCAACAATAGTTCCTACATAACCAAGTTCGCTATCTATAAGGTTCGTGTCTTTTGAGCTAGCACGTGATAGTTGCTTGAGAGAAGCAACAATACTAGAATCCTTTGTTTTACGTAAAGAATCAAGGGCTTTTATTCTAATATGCTGTCCAAAAGCCCACATATTAGTGAACATTCAAGCCTGCAATATAAATTCAATTAGTAAATAGAAACTAACATACATATATGAAAAAAATAAAATATTATTTTAATACAATTACCTTTCGTTCACAGCCTATCATTAACTCTCTTTGCTCATCTGAGATTTCTTCATTATTTGTGTTGGCGCGTTGCAAACGACTATATAGCCAATCCATGAAAGAAGATATATCACTAATCTCATTATTATCGAGATTACGTCTAAATCTTTTGTGTTTTTGCCTTTTACTTGGGAGATTTTGAAATTCCTCATACTCGCTAAGGAATGCTTGCATGCATTCGCTATTATATGCTACAAAAGTAGAAACATCATTTTTTTCTTGAAATGTCAATAAGAATGGAGCTCCCTTACCTGATAATACCTCATCTAATATTTTTGAAGAAGACTCGTTGTTCCATGCATGTGGAGCTTCTTCATGAACTCTTTCAAGGTACTCACTAATGTAATACATGCACTCTTCAAGCATCCAACCCTTTGCCATGGATCCTTCTGGTTCGCTCTTTGTCACACATAACCTTTTAATATTCCCATAAATCGCATCGACCCAAAACATCCATCGAGTGTTGACAACACCTGCAATCTCTATGTCATCTACAAGATGGACTAATAAATGAACCTCAATATCAAAAAATGAAGTAGGAAGTTCTTTCTGCATCAAACATAGTAGCTCTTTGCATTCACGTTTTTTTTGTGGGATCGAGTTTTTGTCAATCTCTTTGGATGTAATCCACCTATACATATCATAAAAACAATTATAAAGAAGTTAATTAAAAAATAAAAGATATCCAATATTCATACATATTAAATATAAAAGTATCATAATTACCTTATAAGTGATCCAAGACGATAGATCACATGCATACTCCTTTCGTTGTACATCCATCGATAACCAAAGGTAAAATATGTTTCGAAAAGTTATGCCAGTCATGGGTCTTTAACCTAGATAAGCTCTTATCATCCATAGTCAACATGTTTTGAAAAGATGCTCCATATCCTGTAGGAGTCTTAATCAATTGAATTCTATTGTTGATAGTCTGTGTCTCTTTTGTTGTAAGTACCCAAGGAGCAGGTGCATAAGTCGTTTCTTGTCGATGTCTATCAAAAACTAGCCATAGCTTTGGTTTGGATTTTTTATCTTTCAAATCATTCCTTGATGTTGTGGTATCTTTTAGTCCAAGAAGATGTTGCCATAGTGAATAACCAATATTTTTTAATATATGCATAGGATCAAGAGGATAACATACTTTTAACTCTCTCCAATACTCCAAAGAATACCATATTGATATGTTCTCAGCGAGTGCCAATTTTCCTTTACCTTTGTTCGCATACTCATTATCTGAATCATCACTAAAGATTTTTTATTTTGGATCTATTAGAGGTCCATCTATCCATTTTTTATACCAATCCATAAGCGTCATAGGTTTTGGACACTGACATGTTTCAAGCTTTCCATTAAAATGTATCGCTTCTCTTTTAGATCTTAATGGATGATCATCAGGCAAGAATCGTCGATGTCAAAGATAAATATTTTTGTTGAGATTCTTACTATAGATTGATCTCAACCAATCACCACAATATGGATAATCTTTATAATCCTTAGTAGATATTCCTCCATCATGGAAAATGATAAAAATATAATTAGATTAAATCATATTGACTTACATGCATATTCAATAAAAAAATTACATCAATACCTGAACAAACACCATATCCTGGAAAATCGTGAATAGTCCAAGCTACACTACCACAAACCGTAATATGTCTTCATTGATGCTTTTTGATACATCAATGACATTAATATCTCTCCATAACTCTTGAAGATCTCTAATGAGAGGAGCAAGCTATATATTCATATCTTTAACTTGTCTTTTGCATGGGATTAAAAGTGAAAGCATTAAATGTTCCTTTTTAATGCTAAAATATGGCGAAAGATTGTAGTTTATGACTACCACTGGCCATGTTGACCATTTACTGGATTTCATGGAGAATGGATTAACCCCATCTAATGCAACTCCTAACTTTAGATTCTGTGGATGTTGTGCAATTTCAGGCCATGTAGAATCAATATGCTGAAAAGCAACACTATCATGAGGAATTCTGATTATTCCATCAGTACTTTTGTGATCATGTCCCCAAGTCAAAAGCTTTGATAATTCGGGGCTTTGAAACATATGTCTAATTGGTGGAGCCAATGGAAAATGTCTCAATACCTTTTTTGGGATTTTACCTTCTTCACCCTTATATCGAGGAGATTGACATTTGGGACATGCCAAAGAGTCTGCATGTTCACCTCTATATAAAATACAATCGTTAGGACATGCATGTATACATTGATAATCTATACCAAGATTGTTGATTATCTTCTTCATTTCATCATGTGAGATAGGAAGAATATTCTCACTTGGTAAAAAAATTTCAGATAATAACCTGTAAGTTTATCAAAAAAAGATTTATTAAAAAAAGTAAATAAATAAATATACATATAATTATATATATATGTATGCTTATGTGCATCTTTCAAAATATTCGCAAAAAATTTGATTGTTTTGGATGACAAGATACGATTGTTTGTTTTGGAGGATATGAAGTATGTACCTTCATTGAATGATTTGTCGATTCTATCATATGTTCAGTTTGAAAGTGTGAGAAGAGGGTTTATAATTGCTATTCAAAGAATTTGGCACTATTTATAGGCCATACGATGGTGGCCTAGATGAATCGCATGCACAGAGGTTACTCAAGATAGAGCAACCTGATTATAAGGGACTAGTGCCAGCAAGATTCCTAGGGTTGAGGTTGAGGAGTAGGTGGCTTGGGGTTTGTTGAGTAGGTATTTTAGTGGTTGGTGATCTGATATAATGATAAATTTTACCCCCAGTAAGTAATGACGGAATTTTTGGACAGCAAAGACCATTGCTAGGGCTTCCCTTTCAGTAGTACTGTAATTCCTCTCAGCCTTGGTCAAGATTCTACTTGCATATTGAATTGGCCTGTCCACTTTAAATTCTTCACTGGGTTGGGTCAAAACTGCCCCCACTGCATATGCACTGGCATCGACATGTATATGAAAGATTTTTGACCACTCCGGTGTGACCAGGATAGGAGCACACACCAACCTTGACCGTAATGTCTGATATGCTTTTTCCTCCTCTTCTTCCCGTTTAAAAGGTACTTCCTTACCTGTAAGTCTAGTCAGAGGTCTAGCTATTTCTGCATACATTTTTATGAACCTTCTATGATAACCGGTATGCCCCAAGAAACTCTGGATCTCTTTAGGAGATTTAGGTTTAGGTAACTTTAATATGGAAAGAATTTTGTCAGGATCCGGGGCCATACCTTTAGCCGACACCACATGTCCTAAAAGAGTTCCTTCTGTCACAAGGAAATGACATTTATTTGGATTGAGCTTTAACTTAGTTTCTCTGCATCTTTGGAAAATATTCTGCAGATGCCTCAAGTGCTGGTCCAAACAATCTAGATGAGTTTCCTTGTGAGATCCTGAAAACGAAGAGAAGTCATCCATGAAGATTCTAAGTGATTCCAGCAATAGGGGGCCAAAAATGAGATTGACCGTTCTATTAAAGGTGACTGGAGCATTTCTGAGCCCAAATGGCATTTTTACATACACATATGTTCCCCAAGGTGTGATAAAAGCGGTCTTTTCACGATCCTCTGGATGTATTGATATTTGATTATAGCCACTAAATCCATCCATAAAACTATATAATGCATGCCCAGCCACTTCTTCAATGACCTGTTCTGCAAAAGGCATAGGGAACCCATTTGGAATGGTCACCTTGTTGAGAGCTCTAAAGTCAACACAAATTCTGATTTTATTAGTATTCTTCTTCGGAACTATAACCATCGGTGAGAGCCACTCTGAGTGTTCTACAGGAATGATGATTCCTGCATCCTCCATCTTTTGGATTTCCACATAGACGGCTTCGGCATACTTTGGATTAAGTCTATAACTCCTTCCTCTGATGGGTCTGGCTCCCTCAACCAGAGGGATTCTGTGCTCTCCATAAGATGCAGGCACTCCTTCTAAGTCTTTATAATGCCAGGCAAAAACATCTGCATACTGGGTCAAGAATGATTTTACCCTTGCCAGGAGCTCTGGGTGGCTCCACAGCCAAGTGGCTACCAGAACTGGTTGAGTATTGTTTTGAGTGCCGAAGTGTATTTCTTGGACCGGATTTCTTGTTACCATATTATCTCCCTGTGCATATGTTTCCTTGTCTTCTTCTACTAGCTTTTCGTGCATTGCTTCATACGCAGGTGTATTTTGGACTTCGATGTGTTCCTCCTTGTCCTGCATCCATCCTGCGGGGATTTCTTGAATTGGGAAAGAACATTCAACCTCAGAATTTTTTACCTTGTTGTTAGCTTTAGAAACTTCGTTATCTGTGATTGACACATCCTCCTCTAATTTGTGTTTGAGGGGTATCTTCCTGCCCCTTCTGTGGTCAGTGATGGGCTCTCGCAATCCATCAACCTGGACCATTTCCTTGTCTTCATCATGATCTTCCGTCGTGCCAGGATTATCGAGAAAAAATCCAAAACAAGAGGAAGAGTTGCCTGCTTGGAGCCAGCTTCAAATATCCTCTTCTTCCTCAAAATCTATTTGGGGTTGATCCTCCACTTCTGTTTCCATGCAGATGCTCACTGTTTGCATCATACTAGTGTTTCTTTCATTGTCTGGGCCTTCTTCTAAATGAATTTGTGTCAGCTCCTGCCCTTTCTTTTGTACCCACATAGTGTCCTTACCCCAATCATGAATGACACTGGCATGCCTCAGCCAAGGTCTTCCAATTAAGAGAGGAAATCCTCCTTCAACGTGGGGCAATCTTAAAACCACAAAATCCAGAATGAATAGATTACCTTGTACTTCAAGTGGAACTTTTGGGATTACCCCCAAGGGCCTTACTTTGCTCTGATCTGCCAAAGTAACCGTGAAATTTGCAGGTCTTGAAGGGTGGAGTCCAATCCTTTTCATGGTATGTTCAGGCATCAAGTTAATGCCAGAACCACCATCTACAATAACACCTTGAAATTCATGACCCTTGATTGATATTGTAAGCCGAGGACTTTTATAATTTGTAAGGGGTGCTTCCCCCCTAATTATCCCTCTATGTAAAATAGCAGTTCTGGCCACTAAGCTTGTAGTAGAAGCCTCATCAATTATCTGCAATAATTCTGACCTGAATTTCCCATCTATCTTTATTAAATAAAAAATACTAACCTCCTTCTTCATTGACTTGAGTAGTTTTGAGGCCTCTAACTCTTTAAGAGAGTGAGCTTCATTTGCTTTGCCAAACTCTTCTTGAGCCCTGTTGAAGGCATGCCCAATGGCCTCACTGGTGCCTATGAGACATTCATTGTGGTTTGTGCCTGCACTTGTAGTATCTTTGTCTTCAATTGCAACTCTGTCTTTGTTCAAGTCCTTAATTATCAATTCTTGATTTTCTAACACTTTTGCCGTTCCCTTGCTTCTTGTCTGTACTGCAAAAGATTCGAGTTCTTCTAATTGTACCACTCTAGTAGATGGTGAGGGTTCATTCACCTCAGGGAGTGTTTCCTCCTTGAATACAGAGATCATTTGGAGATGGGGTCCGGAAGTAGAGGCTTGATTCTTAGGACAACAGTTTGTATAGTGATCCCTGGCCTCTGGACAGTTCCTGCAAGGAGGTGCATTTTCTGGGAGGGTGCACCTAGATTGGTAGTGCCCACATTCTCCACATCTGAAGCAAATAATTGGCCTTCTAGGCCCATTTGCAAAGTTAGTTCTCGGTCTAGGATTATAGTTATTACCTTGGTTTGCTGCTGCTGCCATTACATTTGCTGGTGGTAAAAGTCCTCCTTGTGTCCAGTATGTCATTGTCGGCATTCCCCTTACTTGGCATTCATGGACCTCATGCCCAATCTTCCTGCATAATTGACAAGTCACATTTAGCAAGGGACATTCACTTACTATGTGCCCTTGCTTGCTGCACATGGAGCACCAGAGTCCGTTCTTAATGCTGCCTCCTTTGAGTTCTTGCAACTCCTGTCTCAGCTGAGCTAGTTCTTCTACTTGGGCTTCCTCTTCCTTTTGGAGCTTGAGGGCTTCAATCTCTTTTCTCAGCTGAGCTATAGTAGACTCCTCCTCTGTGTAGGGCTTATTCCTTTTCAAGCCCTCCAGTTCCCTTCTTAACTGGCTCACTGGGTCCTCCACTTCTGTACCATATGATGGTTGGGAAGTAGTTGCACCATACTGGTGCCTTATCTGTTCCAAGCGTGTGGCCGTATTGATGAACTCCTCAACAGAGGCAGTAGGTAGCACTAACTCTTTTATTTTGCATTGGGTGACCACTGGTAGAGGTTTGGCTAACCACTTCTTGACAAAGAAGTCGTGTGGTGGATCCGGTAGTTTAGCCATTAGTGCTTTGGCCCTGGTCACGAACTCTGGGAACTTTTCTCCTGGACCCAACTTCAAGTTTTCCAATTCTTCTATAATGATCTCAGCCGTGTTGCCATGCTAAAATTGATTTTTGAAAGCCTCTTTCATCAAATCCCAAGAGGTAAAGTGATTTTCAGCAAACTGGCTAAACCACTTGTCTGCTAGACCTTCCAATGTGGTGGGAAAGAGTATCAAGAAAGCATCTTCCCTACCCATTAGACCTCTAGTCTTACACAATGCAAGAAATCTTCGAATGTGCTCATCT
Source organism: Ceratopteris richardii (assembly GCA_020310875.1). Lineage (NCBI taxonomy): Eukaryota > Viridiplantae > Streptophyta > Polypodiopsida > Polypodiales > Pteridaceae > Ceratopteris > Ceratopteris richardii. Next base: position 40,149,040 of record CM035419.1, read on the forward strand.
GGGTCCTCATGGGCTAAACCTCTAAAGGAGGGAAATTTTATGTTTAATCTGGAGAGCAAGATTTCTAGGTCCACCTGTCCTGCCATGCTTCCTACCGATGAAGTCGATGAAAGTGGACTCAATGATCTTCTGTTCGTCTTTCTTCTTGTCTGCTTGCACTTGATCCTCAGGGTTTGTGACCGGGTCGCGGTCATGAGCTATTCATGGTCCACTTAAAATGATACACTTGATAAAAGTATGTACCTTTTGGCCCACTGGAGTAGTGTTGTCGACACTGGAGTATTGCTCTCCAATGGCAATATATAGTCTCCTATGCTCAAATCTCCTTGGATGTCCCACCGGGCGTGCCAAATTTGTTGGGGATTCGTGGACAAGAAGGAGTTTGAGGGTTTGTAGGAGAAAAAGGAGATGATGAAAATGGAATACAGTGAGAACTTCTGCAAAGGAATACTCTTAGAAACCTTGATTATCTTGCAACAATTACAATGACTACACAGTCTAATCAATGACTAAATACAACTTCAGAGAATATCAATTACTGGAGACCAATTATCTCAAGTCCTCTGGCAACGGCCTCTCCTGCACCAATCCTTCACTTGCTTCACGCTTCCCTTGTGCACACCTTGCACTAAGCTTCCACCAAGCTAAGGAATTGGTATCTTGGCGCACACGCACAATAGACCTTGGGACTCTTGGAATCCAAACCGCCTTCTCTGCACACCTTCCTCTTGACACCTCTTGCACTCTTCAGTGTCGTCGCACACTGGTGGCTCTTCTTGCTTCCTCTGAGCTCTCCCTTGCTCCTTTTCTCAATGTGTGTAAGAATAGCCTTTGTCCTCCTTCTTGAATCCGCCGGTCCCGTGACTTCCAACTGCCATGGACTCTTGGGCTTCCTTTGATGTCCCAAGATTCTCTTTTTAGTTGGCGGCCAACGAAATGCCCTTTGTCCTGTAGTGACTTTAGTGTAAAACCAAAAATTTTAATGGGGGTCATACTTTCACTTGTGCGTCCGCTTCACATGCCTTCACATTCCCTTTTAATTCTTTACTTCTGCACCTTAAGATTTTAAATTCATCCTTTGAACCTTAAGAGAAAAATTACTTTGCACCCTTAGTTTCAACCGGGCTCGACATTAGGATTTTAGTTGATTATGACATTGGATTATATGTATTTACATTGATATATATATATATTATCTATATATTTTTCATTTTAGTTATGTTTTGAATTGTGTGTATGGTATTAAGTAATGAATTGTTTTGTTCTAATGATTGTTATTATTGTTTATATTAAGCATGTGTTTTAATACTTTAATTATGTAATTCATTCATATGTGTGTACCTAAGTGTATATGTATGTGTGTGTATATGTATGTATGTGCATGTGTATGTGTGTGTATATGTATGTATGTGTGTGTGCATGTGTAAGTGTATATGTGTGTATGAGTATGTGCATGTGCATGTGTATGTGTGTGTATATGTATGTGCATGTATATGTGTAACTCTATGTGTATATGTGTGTATGTGCATGTATATGTGTATATGTAGGTATGTGCATGTGTATATGTGTGTGTACATATGTGCATATATATGTGTATATATGTGTATAATGTATGTATATGCATGTGTATATGTATTCCGCATGCATGTGTATGCGGATGCATTTCCATTTGCATCCATGTGCATGCATGTGGATGTGCATATACATGTATTTGCGTATATATATATATATATATATATATATATATATATATATATATATATATATATATATATATATATATATATATATATATATATATATATATATATATATATATATATATATATATATATATATATATATATATATATATATATATATATATATATATGTGCCATAATGCATGCATGTAAGTCTGTTTATGTGGTTGTAGAAATGTTTGTGCATATGCATGTGTATATGTGTGTATGTCTAAGTGTATGTGCACATGTATCTATGTGTATATATGTGTGTGTATATGCATGTGTATATGTGTATATGTGTGAAAGTGCATCTTCATCATGCATAAGTGTATAACTGCATATCAATAAGTGTGACTATGCTATCTAATGAAAATAACACAATTCAAATGATATACAAAGAATAGAAATTGTACTTACAATAGTTAGCCATACTTTTTGCTTTGTTAGCTTCTTGAATAACCTACAATAAAGAGAGAAAGGAGAGAGAGAGAGAGAGAACTCAAAGAGAGAAAGATGTAGAAAGAGAGAAACAGAGATAGAGGGAGACAATAAGAGAGAGCTCTTCGATCAGATGCGTGAAAATGCCGATCGAAGAGTCTCCAACATTTTAATTTTTTTCCATCAACATACCATCGTGTAAGCGATGCTACGGGTCGAGTTGGCATCACATAAGCGACATGTTTTTAGTGTCACTTATGTGACGCCACAAAACATCACTTATGCGACATAAGAAAGTGTCGCTTATGCGATGCTATTTAAACCCATCATGTTAGTGACGTTGTATGGGAGCATCACAGCCTCGTCGTGCCACAAGTCGTAGAAAAGGTCATTTGATTCATCGTTTAATTGACGGTCCGCATGCAACACTCATTACGATGAAATTCTATCACCTTAACCGTAGCTATACGCCTGTATTCCTTGTAGTAAATGTGTTCTAGAGTGTCGCATAAGTGATGCTCTGGAATGTTAAAAAAAATTTTCAAAAATGTGCCGGGATTTGGACGTGAGAGAGCGAGAGAGAGAGAGAGAGAGAGAGAGAGAGAGAGAGAGAGAAAGAGAGCATGAGAGAGAGAGAGTGCGAGAGCAAGATTTCATTGAAGCCAGGTATGCATGCACGCACACACATACACACACATACATATGCATACACACACATATACACACATAGAAACACACATACACATAGACACACACACACACATACACAAACATATACACACACATACACACATACACACATACACACATACACACATAATGATGCATACACACACATAAACATGCATACACACACACATACATGCACACACACATATATGCATACACACACATATGCATACATAATGCACATGAATACATACACATACATAATGCATACACACACATATGCATACATAATGCAGTCAACAGGGAGATGCGACGGCCACATGTTTAGATACAATTGGAACATCGCATTTACGTAGCGGCAGATACGACATTATGCGCTACCAATTTGTAAGTATCATTTTGGTTATTGAATTTGTTTGTGTTAAGCACATCATGTATGTTCATCTAACATTTTGCATATTTATTATACGATTTGGCAATAGGTCCTCCTTCGACGCGAACCGAAGAAGCTTATGGATATCATCATGTATTGGGCTGCGCTGTTGCTGGACTTAGAGGGACATCGTGCGATCATTTCATGGGAGAATCTATGATGAGGTAAACTTATAGCTTGGTTTCATATTTTTAGTTGTTGTTTATAAATGTCATGTCAATTTGTCTCATTCTACGCATATGCTTTGTTGTAGGATTGTAGGTGTAAAGGTTTTGATCCCCTTGAGCATATGTATGGTAGTGCTTTGCCACAATTTTGTATGGCACTCCAATGTGGCAATGATGCACCATAATTTTGTATTCGGTTCCTATATGGAAGTGCTTTGTCACATTTTCTATTCAGTTCCTATATGGAAGTGCTTTGCGACACTCTTGTACATCCTTCATTTATGGAATACAACTTTTTGTACATGATTCATGGTTCATTTTTGCTCATCTCTTTTGTGTCCGATAGTATTTTGCTATATAAAATCATGTTTTGGTTGCCACTAGAGTACATATCACATGTAATTGGGTTTCTTTGGGCAAAGTGTATTGTCTTTTGCTAAACAACATCATGGTAATGTTGTTGTAGCAAAAGACAACAGACTCTGCCCAAAAAGAAATTTGCAGATATGGTCATTGGTATAAGCATCGGTACTCCTAGCATGGTCGCCGGTATAATCGTCAATATTTCCGATGCTCATACTGAGGATTATACCGACACCCATACCAATGCCTATACCGATGCCCAAACCAGCGCTATGTTTCTGACGCACATACCGACCGCAACACGGACATCATCGGGAAAATTGCACCCGTTCATTTTCCTTGGTAAAAGCCTTGATATACCCTCAATATGTTGTAGTGTAGTTTCTCAAAAGATGTTGTCAATGTTGATCTTGAGCAGCTCTCGATTGTGAATTGCTTTATAGGTACGGATGTTGTACCCTTGATGTTCTCTAGATCTTTGAAACATGAGTTTTATAGTATGATGCCAAGTGCTTGTGACCCAGAATGACTGATGGGTAAGTGCATTAGTGCATGGGTTGAAAAAAATATGTGCCTTGTGCACAGCCTAGTAATGTAGCCCTATGCATGCATACTTGGGAATGCATTGGAAGAAGTATGGTGCAAGAAATTGTGGTCTTGAGCAAATTGCTCAAGGGTATGTTGACAAGAGGTTTCCTAATCTATTATGGTTATATTGTTGAAGCATACAATTCTTACCATGGTGAAAGGTCTGTCAATAGTCCTCTCTTTGTGTTGTACTCCCATCATGGTGATTGATCAATGGCGTGCTTTTTTGTTTATGGATGTCCTTGTTCATGGTTCACCGATGAGATTCGTTGGGCACGTGGTCCTGTTTCTTCTCTCTCTCTCTCTCTCTCTTTGGAACAATGGAATTAAACAAGAAGAAAGAGGTTAGTATCAACAAAACATTTCACATATGTCAAGTGTGTCACATGTGCCTGGGATTTTCAACTGTCTATACATGGCCCTGTAACGTGGCCCTATATTGATGCATACTTTGGAAGTGCATGACCTGAATGGTGCGAAAAACAAGCTAATGCCAAAGGCACATGGTTGTTGCACGTCGAGGCTTTCAATGTTCTTGGCAAATAAAGATGCAGCCTGCGTTGGAGATACCCCTTGGATTTCAAAGGACAACTGATTTTAGGGACGCATTTTAGAATTGTGTTGGGTCGCATACAAGTCCTTTTTGACTTCTTCATGGCTGGTTGATTTCTTAAATTTTGCATTCGGAGTGGTTGGTTCTTTGGTTCTGTGGATGCTGCTGGTACTTTTGGTTTCCAAACCCATTTCCTTTATGAGTGCCTTCTTATTTTTTTCAAAGAGGTGCTTCTATCTTCTTTTTGTACTCCTTGTGCTTGGTTCATACCCTTTTCTCTGGTTGGATTCTTTGTTGAGACCTTTTGCATGGTGGAGATAATAGGCCTTTGTGCATGTAAGAGTTCTTTGGGAACACACATGTGTAGTTGCCCTTGTTGAGCAACAACTAATTTCTTAGGTACCCAAATTTGCCGGATACTTTGTTGTTGAGATCGTCCTAGTTTGTTGGTTATTCCTCCATCATAGTTGGTATGCTTGGATGGGAATTGTTGTGGCGACATGAATGGTTGCTCTTCTTTTCGTACCTATATATGCTTCATGCCTGAAACTACTTTCTTCTTAAATTCTTTTTCACTCTTTGATTTAGCAATTTTCACGTATTGTTTCTCTTGCCTATCTGGTTGAGTTGTTGTGATGGCATTAGTCTTTGCACAAGAGGAGGAGTCCGGTTACCGTTGAGCGTGTTCTTTCGTGATTGAGTTCTTTTGGGATATAGAGCTAATTTTGTAAGTGTCTGACTACCATAATTAAAGAGAACAATGTTTCTAGTATCTTGTAATTCAAATGTGAACAATCTACCTGTCTTTTCACCTTTTGCAATTCTCTTGAATCCTTGACTTGGATCTTCAACAAATGATCCTGCTTTTGTGAACCTGACTTGTAACCTTTTCTCTATTATCTACCCAACACTTATCAAATTCTTTGTAAAGGTGGGGACATACAGTACCTTACTGAGTAAGTTGATGTTTCCATAAGGTTCTTTGACATTTCCTATTTTCTCCACAAGGTTTCTTGTATCATCTCTTGTTTGTAACTCATGCTTGTTCCTTGGATCTTCTAAATCTGATAGGAGGGCCATATTTCCCGCCACATGATTGGAACAACCTAGATCTATGTAGAAAACACACTCACCAAAATTACCTTGTGGCATGGCCATATTCATGATTAGCAATGAGTCCTCATGATTTGAGTCTTCTGTGTAGCTATTGAAGTCTCTTCTTCCTCTATTGCCTCCTTGATAGTTTGAATGGTTGTAATTGTTGTGGTTGCCATGGTAATTGTTGAACCTTCCTCTTGAATAGCCATAACTTACTCTATTGTAGCCTCTACCTCTTTGATTCCTGGAACTCCCAAAGAAATTTTCAGTTGTATCATTAGTTAATCCACAAATAGAGCATGAATTGGGGTCTTGGGATCTTCCCCTACCTCCTTTGCCTCTACCTCTACCTCTACGATGTCTTCCTCTACTTGCATAGTTAGCTTGATGTGTACCTGCTTCATCATCCACTTTCTTTCCTCTTCCTTTGTTTTCTTTGGACTTTCTTTTATCAGTATACAAAGCTGAAGATTGATTACCTTTGGAGCTTTCTCCATTCTTGATAAGCTTGGCCTCTTGAGTAAGTAGTTGTCCTATGAGTGTGTTGAAATTTGGTACATGCATATCCATGTATAGATCCATAGCTATGGTGAATGCTTCCCACTTGTCATCTACCTTCAAGCCATTGATGACCTACATTACAATTTGTTCTTCATCTATTACCTCTCCAATGCTTCCCAACTAATCTACTATGTCCTTGAGCTTTGTGACAAAATCAATCACATTTTGTTTGGGAGCTTTCTTGAGAGTTGTGAATTCTAGCCATAGTTGATGCTTCCTGGCCTTTGGACTTGAAGAGAAGAAGGCTTCAAGTGCATTCCACACTTTCTGAGATGTTTTACAACTTCTAATGTGAGGCAAAAAAAATTTGAGATAGAGCTGAGGAGATAAGACTTGCAAATGCATCCTTGGAGCACCATGTGCTCAATCTTTCTTGCTCTTCTTGTGTTGATTAACCTTTCTTCCTAAAACTTGGCATAACTTCATCTCCAGCTATATAACCATATAAATTCCTTCCTTGAAGATAAGCTTCCATCCTTAGTGACCAGGCTGAGTAGTTACCTCTATCCAATTTGTCAATTGATGAAGGGAATCCATCTACCATGATGTCCAACCTTGCTGTGATACCTCTGTGAAGAGATGGATTTGTATTTGATGAAGATGAAGTGGTGCTGTAAAGACTTTGCACTACACCAAAAAAAGGGACTCCAGAGAAATGTGGTGGGCCCATTTAGCTTGAAAAAGGATGTATTTGACATCCTATATACCTTGGAAGATCACTCTCAAAAAGTTCAATAAAAAATATAAGTTGGAGTAGACTCAAGAGCCAAAAACTTGCTATTTATGTTCATACATCTGTCCAAAGTTTTGACCAATTCTCTGGCCACAGTAGCAATTAACTTAATTCCTTTTGGGGAACTCTTAATAGCTTAGTACGCTAACAGTCAAGAGTTATCTCAACAAAAATGATGGATTACACAAGGAGAAAGAATTTTAGCAAGTGATAGGATGTCCCCAATTTTCCTAGGCTGCAATAGTTCATAGACCTGTGTGCAATAAAATAGAGATATCTCACGATTAAAGAGTCCAATTCTCATGAAACTTTGTAAGCATATACTAGACAGTATGAGAATTCTAACAAGCTTTAAATCATCAAAACTGGTCAACTACACACTAAGAAACAACTCAGACAAGATGACTATTCTGAGAGAGTGCTGGTAGTGAAGACCAAAATGAGGTGACACAATTGACTTCAAATGATCAGAACTGATGATTAAAACATACCAATACAATGAAAATTTTTGCCCATATAGTAGACTTAGAGAGGTAACTTTACCAAGTTAAATCACTAAAAATGATGCACCAAGCTTAGAGAAATCATCTCTACAATCTGACTAAGAAAACTAAGAGATATGGTAGTGAACAATACACTTCACAAGAACATGAAGATATGAACTCAAATGATCATGAAAATGAAAGTATATTTATTGTAAAATACAATGGACTTACTGATGCATATGTGTGCATTGAAACCACACCTTGATATGGCATAAAGATCAGCTCTTGGAGGTCTTCACTTGTCACGACTAAAACTACCATGTATTTATAGTTGATCTTGGGAGCCTAACTTCCCACAATCACTCTTCAATCTATTAGTGATTGATTTGATTCTCCAACTACCATCAATCAGGAATTCGTGGCTTCTCTTTCCTCTTTTGATCAAGTGGACTCAACCACTTAAGATTCTCTCACTTTTACATCAATTAAGGTAAGGCTTCAAAAAGTTACAAGAGGTAGTTCACAAGTGAACTTTACATTGTCTTCATTTTAAAGCTTCTTCTATGACTTTGTGGGACTCAAGCCAATCTTTAGGCTTGTCATAGACTTTCTCCAACATGATCCATGCACACTCAATAATTGCTATAAAAGCTACCTATACTCAGCCTCACAAGTGGAAGTGGCCATACTAGGATGCTTCTTGCTCAACCAAGATATACATGAGCTACCAAGCATGAAGCAAAAACCACTAGTGGACACACGAGTGCCATAGCAGTTAGAATAAAAAAAATCATATAAATTTGGAGGTAGTGATCCCCCCCTTGGGATAAAGACTACAATGTTTTAGTGAGACACCTGTTAGGCCGCCGGATTGGCACAATGTAATCTTATATTTTTAGATATTGCACCCATCGAAAGGGCGTAGTGAAGTGATGTAACCCTTTTACCCATTAATGAAGAGACATTACGTTGTTCTCCGTGGTAGAGGAGACGAGGATCACCAGACTATCTGTGTGGGCGATTTGCGACCTTGCGGAGACACTGTGGTGCCAAATTTGCAGATATTTGGAGTACTGTTGAGTCTATTATTATTGAATTGCCTTTATTACCTATTAACATAGTAATACTATCTTAACCTTAATAATTCTGTGCAACATCATGATTATTAACTCGCATGATACATTTATTGTGTGAAGATAATTGTAATTGAAAGAATAGCACGTTATAGCAGATGCTACTGCCCTGGAAGCGTAGTACTGTTTAATTAAAAACATACTTTGGGAAAATACGTAAAGGGCCTCTGCATTATCAGACCCCTAACCATCCCCAAGAACCTCAAAGAGATTAAAAGTGGACGTGATGGAAGTCCCTTTTAACATTGGTACCGTCTGTGGGAAGATGGCAATAGATTGAGAATAATCAATAAAGGTAGAGCAATGCGTAAGGCAAGCGGTGCAGAGGTGATATATGCCGGTTACTCGGTCCGACGAGTCTTATCCAAAGTATAGGAGAGACTAGCATCCCTAGGTAGTTCCAAATCTATTAGGGACACCCCCAGGTGGTAGAAGTGGAGGCCATTTAAGCCCAGTTGTCGAAGGATCGGAGCCAAACTGTAGTGATTCCGGTGGAAGTTCGGTCACACACGACGAAATTTTGGTGAATTTGGGTGTAAATCCAGTCCTTTCTACAGGTACAGTGACGTCTCTTTGTAGAGAGATGTAGTGCGAAGTTAGTCCGATACTAGCTCATCAAAATTCGACCATCTTTGGTGATAAAGTTGTGTTACCAAGTGAGACCGTGTCCGGTGAAAGGGTAACTAGGTTCGGTGAAGGTTCGACAAATTTTGGTGGAAGTTCGGTACCATTTAGTGGGAATTTGAAGTTTTTCGGTGACAGTGCAGTACTACCTGGTGGACCTTTATTATGTTCACCACTATTCGGGGCAAGCCTCCCTAGTTCCGATACCAAAGCTGAGGACAAGTTATTTGAGTAGGAAATAAGTAAGAGATTCAACGCCATTTTTGAGGCGAAAGGTGAGCAGTCTAATAATACAGATTCTGAAGGACAAGAGATACCTCCTCAACCTACAGATAACAACAATACTACTCACAATAGCACCATGAGTGGTTCACAGTCACAGCAGCAGACACCCCCACAACTGCAATCGCAATTCGAACAACAGCAACAACATCGACCCCAGCCAATCATTCCACTTCGATCAGTTTCGACTAGGCTTACATATACCGAATTCGGTGGATTTTTGGGGGATGATCCCGATGCACATGTCCTCACATTTGAGATAAGTTATGCAGTGCTGAATCATCCACCCGATCCGGCGTACAAGGCCATCATATTTTAGGCCACCTTAGTTAATGAAGCAGCCAGGTGGTTGACTGAGTATGATATTAATCATTTCGCTAACTATGATGATGTGAGAGACACGTTTTTACAAAGGTTCCGGTTGAAGAAAAATCCTGCCGAAATCTTTGACTATTTGTAGAACAATCGATAGAAGCTGCATCAGACTGTTCAGGAATATGCCACATTGTTTCGAACTCACTTAAGGTAGCTGCCTAAGGACATGCTAATCTACCGGACGATGTTATAACCCAATGGTTCATTAACGGACTGACTTCATAGTTAAGGCAAATCATGATCATTCGCGGTGTGGGTGGAATGACGTTGGACGCAGTAATTGCGATGGCTCTGCAACTGGAGCACAAAGTTGGAGGATTTACCAAGGACTTGGAATGGCTAAAAGCCAGTAAGAATGTAGTTGATGATCCAACCAAATAGGTCTATTGTACCAAGTGTAAAAATTCAGGGCACACCAGTGCTACATGTGCCCTCAACCAGATGTATTGTGCCATCTGTAACACAATAGGACACTCAACGGAAACCTGCGCATATAATGCCAAGGTGCAGGGTAGAGCAGCTGTAAATGCCATCATACAGGAACTAGGTCAGCCAGCAATCCATTACGTGCCACCACAGATGCGAACCAGTCAGTCGCAAGGATACAGAAATTATCGGGGTCAGCAGAACACCAACTTCAATTCAAATCGATGGCAGGCGGGTACATCAGCGGAAGGTACCCCTCTTCCACCCCCTCGGTGTCATTTTTGTGGCAAGATTGGCCACATCCGTAGATTCTGCAAGGAAGTAGCAGGGTACGACAAAAGGAAGAAGGAGCGACAAAATCCAATGACCAGCATGGTTTATATTTCACCAATCGAGTCACAAGCAGCAGTAGTGTAGACAAGATCGGGTAAGCAGTTGCAACCAGTAGCTGAGGTGTTCGATCCTGGTATCTGTGAGCAGCAACGAATGTTTGAAAAGGCTAGTCAATGGAGAGGCGACTGTGTTTCCTAATCCAGTTCCGGTATTTCAGTTCCGTTGATTGCCAAAGCTGCACTTCATGTACACTTTGTTGATGATAAGTGTATGGTTCATGATTTCAGCAATGGCGATGTTATCATGATGTCATGTACATTATGTAATGGTTTTTATCGCATGGATACATACAAGAGGGCTACCTCGAATGTCTTGGTTGCTCATACTTCTTCCATGGCTGAAATGGAGCTTTGGCATGCTCGTTTTGGTCACTTGAACTTGAATAGTTTTCTCTACTTGCAAAAGAAGGACATGGTTATTGGCTTGCCTACACTTGAGTCCATTGAAAAGCATGCATGTGAAGGTTGCATTCTTGGAAAAATGCAGCGTGCTTCTTTTCCAAAAGATAGTCATACATACACTACAAGAAAATTGCAGCTTGTTCATAGTGATGTATGTGGTCCCATCAAGACTCCATCTTTTGGGAAGCATGTATATTTTGTTACCTTCATTGATGATGCTACTTGCCATACATGGGTGTATCCTACGAAAGCAAAGAATGAGGTATTTTCTTGCTTCAAAGCATTTTTAGCTATGGCTGAAAATTTTTCTTCACAAAAGCTTTTGACTTTACGCACGGATCGTGGTGGTGAGTACATGTCACATGAGTTTAATGCTTTTCTTTGTGAAAGAGGTATTTCACACCAATGTACAGTGCCATATACACCTCAACAAAATGGTGTTGCGGAGCATAAAAATAGAACTCTACTTGAAATGGCACGATGTATGGTTAAAGGAAAGCATCTTCCTCACAAGTTTTGGATGGAAGCGGTCATGTGTGCAAATTATGTGTTGAATCGCTGCCCTACAAAAGCATTGAGATTCATCATCCCTTATGAGGCTTGGAATGGTCATAAGCCTATGGTTAGTCATATGCGTGTATTTGGTTGTTTGGAATATGCTCTTGTGCCATCACAAAACCGTCACAAACTTGATGAAAAGGCAAAGAAATGTATATTTGTTGGTTATAATGTTGAAAGTAAGGGATATCGGTTGTACCATCCATTGACGAACACAATTATTGTGAGTTGAGATGTGGTATTTGCTGAAAATTCAGTTTTCCCTCTACTTGAATGCAAAAAACTACCAACACTTAGCTCACAGGATGTGTTCGATACACTCATGCCTTTGTTCCAAAATGGTGCACTTGACTATGGCCATGTAGACCAGCCAACTGAGGTTCAAAGGGATGAAAAATTCCAGCCAAATAGGGCTGAAAATGCAGAGAATTTCCAGCCAAACATGGCTGAAAAAATTTAGCCAAAAATTATCAAAACTGTTGGAAATTTCCAGTCACATATGGCTAAACATTTGCATCAAAATATGGCTGAAACTGAGCATGAAATTCATCCCACGCATGATGTACATATTGAAGATGTTTTACATAATGAACGCATGTCTATTAAGAGTGCACAATCTATGCCAAATTGGCTGAAACAAACTTTGCAGGAGAGCAAACTGAGTGCACCTTTACTTGGTAGAACAAGATCAAGCTCTCACCATGCATCAAGTAATTTTGTGGATTATTCTTGTATTGCTACAACAAGTAATGAAGAGCCACTTTCTTTTGAAGATGCATGTAACGATTGACAATGGATGAGTGCTATGCAATCAGAAATGGATTCCATACATAGGAATGGTACTTGGGAGTTATGTGAATTTCCAAAAGGAAAGAATGCCATTGGTACAAAGTGGGTTTATAAGATTAAGAGAAAATCTGATGGTAGCATTGATTGCTACAAAGCTAGATTGGTTGCCAAAGGACATGCACAACAATATGGCATTGACTATGAGGAAACTTTTGCACCTACTTCGTGCATGACTACCATTTGTACCGTGCTTGCATTGGCTGCCCATCGAGGTTGGAAAGTGCATCAATTGGACATAAAAACAGCCTTCTTGAATGGTGATTTGCAAGAAGAGGTCTATGTGAAGCAACCTCTTGGATTTGCTATGAAAGGGAAAGAGCATATTGTTTGTCGCTTGCATAAAGCCTTGTATGGTCTCAAACAAGATCCATGTGCATGGTATGACAAAATACATAAGCACTTGATTGCTCTTGGCTTCACATGTAGTCCGATTGAAAGCACACTCTATGTATGCAAAAATGGGGCTGATCTTATAGTGCTTGTTCTTTATGTGGATGGAATACTCTTGACTGGGTCATGTGATGCAAAACTTGACATTCTTATGGCTGATTTGCAGCATACTTTTGATGTCACTTATCTTGGTCTTTTGAGCTACTATATTGGCATCCAGTTTGTATCCGTTGAGGGGGGAATTGTTATGCATCAAGCAAAGTATGTTGAAAAACTACTTCAGCATTTTGATGTTGAGGATTGTAAGCCAGTTTCCACACCAGTTGAGACAGGATTCAGGTTCTCAGTTGAGGATTCTAGTGATGCATTTGATACTTCTCTTTATCAGCAAGCTGTGGGATGTCTTATATATGCATGCAACACAAGGCCGGATATACAATATGCAGTTTCCCAGTTCAGTCGATTAATGCATAGCCCTAGCACTAAGCATTGGCAAGCGGTGAAACGTGTGTTCAGATATCTTTGAGGCACTTTGAGCTTAGGTCTGTTTTATGGCAGAGATGTTCAGCCATGCTTGCATGCTTTTACAGATAGTGATTGGGTTGGTTGTTATGATACTTATATGCCCACTCGTGGTAATTGCTTTTTCCTTGGAGACTCATACATATCTTGGTTGAGTAAGAAGCAACCTATAGTGGCGACATTTAGTTGTGAAGCTGAGTACAAGGAAGTTTTCAAAGCTACAGTGGAGTGTATATGGCTGAGACCCCTATTGATGGATCTTTGCATGGAGATTGATGCTACTATGGATATTCTCACAGATAGTCAGAGTGCTTTGGCTATTGCACGAAACCCAGTGTTTCATGCACGGACTAAACATATTGAGGTGCATTATCACTATGTGAGAGAGTGCCTTCATGCAGGAGATATTGATTTGGTATATGTGCCTACACAAGATAATGTGGCAGACATATTCACCAAAGCTCTTCCACGAGAAAATTTTGAAGCTTTTCGCAAAGCTTTAGGCTTATTACGTTGTGGGGGCTGATCTGTCACTCCCTATATGTTTTCACATCATTCGCTCCAAGGGGGTTTGTTACACTTATATGTTCCTCGAGTAGCTTTGATGTGAACCTTTTCCCTACACATGAGCACTTTTTACTCTAGTGCTGTCTAGAATTTTTTTCCCATGTTACCACATAGTTGATATTCTCATATGTGGTGGTACTTTGTACTTAGGGATATTATTCAGCTCTTACTTCAGTTCCGTTCATCGATCAATAGAGAGAGCTATTCCACCCATCGTCTTCTCCGTGTGTCTTACTGCATTTGTGCTCCTTGTGTGTCTCTCACACTTCTACACACACCCAACAACCTCTTCTTCCATTCAAAAATTACGTTCTGTTGAGGTGTATATGGTAGTGTATGCTGACGTTTATCCCACATTCATCCAAAAATGCATTAAAGTTAGAAGAAATATATTCCCACCCTTGATCAGAATGGCGGGTGCCCATTTTACATGCTAACAGATTTTTAGCCAAACCAAAATTTTTTGAAGCACATAAATACTTCAGATTTTTCTTTCAATGGATATACCCATGCATTCCTAGAAAAACCATCAATGAAAGTCACGAAGTAAAGGTAGTTTCCAAAAGAAGATCTCTGCATAGGACTAGAGACATCATTGTGAACAAGCTACAATGTCTGAGTAGCTCAAATAAAACCATTTGGAAAGGAGAAAAGTTGCATTTTTCTCAAAATATAGCCTTTAGAGACATGTTTATTGGGTGTTGGGGATTCGGGGACAAGAAGGAGTTTGAGGGTTTGTAGGAGAAAAAAGGATCTCCTTGGAAGTCCCACCGGGCGTGCCAAATTTGTTGGGGATTCGGGGACAAGAAGGAGTTTGAGGGTTTGTAGGAGAAAAAAGGAGATGATGAAAATGGAATAACAGTGAGAACTTCGGCAAAGGAATACCCTTGGAAACCTTGAATATTGATTATCCTTCAACAATTACAATGACTGCGCACAGTCCAATCAATGACTAAATACCACTTCAGAGAATATCAATTACTGAAGACCAATTATCTCAAGTCCTCTAGCAGCGGCCTCTCGTGCACCAATCCTTCACTTGCTTCCCACTTCCCTTGTGCACACCTTGCACTAAGCTTCCGCCAAGCTAAGGAATTGGTATCACGGCACACACGCAACAGATCTTGGAACTCTTGGAATCCAACCCGCCTTCTCTGCACACCTTCCTCTTGACACCTCTTGCATTCGTGAATGTCGTCGCACACTGGAGGCTCTTCTTGCTTCCTCTCTTGCTTCCTCTGAAGCTCTCTCTTGCTCCTAGCTCTCAATGTGTAAGAATAGCCTTTGTCCTTCTGTTTTTGTTGAGAGTCCGCCGGTTCGCGCACTCTAACTGCAATACAATCTTGGTGTCCTTTCAATGTCCCAAGATTGTCTTTTTGAACTGGTCCTCAACGATTCGCTACTTTGTCCTGTAGTGACTTTAGAACAAGAGTGACTTTTAAAATAAAAATTTGATTGGGCAGCCTATTTCCACCTTTGCGGCCTTCCACCTTCACCTTTCCTTTTAATTCTTTACTTTTGCACCTTAAGATTTTAAATTCATCCTTTGAACCTTACGAGAGGAAATACTTTGCACCTTTAGTTTCAACTGGTTAGGGCTCTACAGATGCCCACCACCTAAAGATCTCTCCGTCCCGGAGAGACAACAGCAATACAAAAATCGAGAATTTGCAAAGATCCAGACATGAAAACAACGAAAGGGAGGCAAGAAAAAAAGTGAAGGTTGTGTAAATTATTGAATTAAGAAAAACTATAAGGCACCCTACAAGAATTATTTAGAAATCAAAGGGATGAGTAAATTTTTGGCAAAGCGAGAATGGAATCTAAGAGCAATTATTATGACTGTGAATGAGCAATTTATTGATACTGTGGATGCAATTTATTGTGGAGGTTGATTGTTATTGTCAGCCGAGGTTGATGGAGAAGGGGGCAAAGGAGCAGAAGCTTGTTCGATCGTAAGCTGTAGCGCACTAAGGCATTGCCTAAGATGATCCCTTTCCCGACGGATACGTCGGCATGCAGCATTAGCACAAAGCCCTAAGTTGGAGCGATTCTGAAGATCTTCTAAGGCTTTCATCGCAGAGTCGGCCATATCGCGATAATGATCTCTCTCTTCTTTGAGCAATCGCGCCGTTTCGTTGAGTGAGAGCCATTGAGAGGTTGCCATGCGATTGATGTTTTCTATTGTTGAGATATACTGTTGATGAACCAAAGCTGCTGCGGAAACCGAATCCAAGGAAATCTGGGAGGCCTGAGCATTGCCGATAGCGACTACACTCGCGTCCTGTAGTAATTGCAGAAATGAAGGGGTTGCTGGTAGGTCAAAATGCGGAGTGGGAGTGGCCGTTGGAGCAGGAGGGGGAGGGGAAGGGGGAGTATTTTGCGGAGGAGGATGAAGGTTCGGAGTGGCAGATGGAGTGGGAAGTGAAGGATTGGGGGAAGGGAGCGGTCGACTGACAGGGATGTTACGGATAGGGGGAGAGGTGTAATGCGGGTGAATTGGGGGCATACAGGTGGGGTTTTGAGGGTTGAGCTGTGTTTGAATGAGTGGTGAGAAAGCTGAAGAGAGGGGAGGTCTAGGGATGATGGGAGGGGTAGGCATGGATGGAGAAGTGGTAGATTCAGGAGGGAAAGGAGAAGAAGATAGGGTAGTGAAGGAGGGGACGTGTGGGGGGGTAGTCATGAATGGAGAGAGGGTAGATGCAGGGGGGATAAGTGAAGAAGATTGAGCAGGGAAGGATGTCACAACAGGGGGATTAGTCATGAATGGAGAGGTGGTGGATGCAGGAGGGATAGGTGAAGAAGATTGGGAAGGGAAGGAGGTTACATCAGGGGGATTAGTCAGGAATGGAGGGTTGGTGGATGCAGGAGGGATAGGTGAAGAAGATTGGGGAGGGAAGGAGGTTACATCAGGGGGATTAGTCATGAATGGAGGGTTGGTGGATGCAGGAGGGATAGGTGAAGAAGATTGGGGAGGGAAGGAGGTTACATCAGGGGGTGCCGATGCGGGTGTCGATGCGGAAGCTGAGTCAATTGAGATCAGAGGGGGGGAGGGAGAGGGGGCAATGGATGGTCCAGGTTGGGAAGGGAGGTAAGCAACATTGTGTGCAGATTGTGCGGGAATGTGATAGAGCCAAGCTAAGAAGGGTGCAGAGTAGATGGAAAATGCATGAGAGCCTCTAGAGATAGCCCCGCGGAGTCGACGGGAGCGCAAAGTCAAGGAACTATAAATGAGGTTTGCGTAAGGGTAAGGACGGCTATGGAGAAAGCAGAAAAGCGGATCGGCGATACGAATATCGGACCAGGGAAGCGAAGAGGTAGGACTGTGGAGTAAGAAGAAAAAGATGAACGCATTGAGAAGGGTGGTCATGCGGAGCGAAAACCGAGCATTACTTTGAAAGTGTGTGGTACAAAAGGCGATAGTGGCCGAGGCGGACAGTCCAGAGTATAGGAAAGGGGGAGCACGAAAATTTATTAGGGGAGACCCAATGCTGGCGGCAATGTCTGGGATGAAGAGAGTGCCGGTTCTAAAATGAGGGAAGAGGCGGATAGCTTCATACACCTGGGTAAAATTGGCGGGGTTATGGAAGAA
The DNA here is from genome assembly GCA_020310875.1 of Ceratopteris richardii. Taxonomy (NCBI): domain Eukaryota; kingdom Viridiplantae; phylum Streptophyta; class Polypodiopsida; order Polypodiales; family Pteridaceae; genus Ceratopteris; species Ceratopteris richardii. The sequence continues at coordinate 40,166,964 of CM035419.1, forward strand.
AACATTAGCCAAACCCCACAAGCCCGCCTGTTGAAGATCCTCAATGGAAAACATTTGACGAAGGGCAATGGTAGGTAGGGATAGATGCATTCGGATTTGCAGGTTTAAGTCAGGTGGGAGAAACATGCGCATATACTCCCCGGTTGGGGAAGATGGGTGGGATGAATGAGACATAGATGGGGAATGAGAAGGAGGGTGCGGGAGGGGAGGTGGTGAATAAAGGTCGGTGGAATCAGAGTGTATGGAATAAATGGGAAGATCAAGGGCCGTAGGAGGTGTTGGAGCAGCTTGAACAGATTGTTCTGCCGATGAGGGAGGAGGTGGATTGGGATGGTCAGAGGGAATTGCGGAGGTAGGATCGGAACGAGCACCCAGAGCGGGGTCCGCCATGGATGGAAATGTGGAGAAGAAGTGGAACCAAAGAAAGCCTATGTAGGGGGAGGGGAATCGATGGGTTGATTTGGTGGGAGAGGGGCAGAGGGGTTGGAGGGTGGAGGGTGGTGGGAGGAAGAGGGGGGCGCGCGGGGGAGGCCGGAGGGGTTGCGGTGGAGTTGGAGGCGGAGAGTTGGGAGGGGGGGTTGGTTGTAGAGCGTGGTTGAAGATGGGGTTCTGGGTGTCAGAGAGGGGGGATGGTTGTCGGAGAGGGGTGTCGAAGAGGGGGGTGCTGAGGGCTGCCAATTGAGGGGGTTGCTGAGGGCTGGTGTCGGAGAGGGGTCCGGGTGTCGGAGAGGGGGGATGTTGTCGGAGAGGGGGGTCGAAGAGGAGGGGTGCTGAGGGCTTGGTGTCGGAGAGGCGGGGATGGGTGTCGGAGAGAGGGGGATGGTTGTAGAGGGGTCGAGGGGGCTGGTGCTGCTGGGTGTAGAGGGGGGGTCGAGGGGGGCTGTGTGTAGATCGGTGTCGGAGGGGGGGGGGGGCTGGGTGTAGAGGGGGGCGGAGATAGGGCGCTGAGGAGGTTGGGGTTGGGGGGTTCGCGATGGGGTAGGGAGATGGAGAGGTGGCATAGGGAGGGGTCGAGGGGGGCTGAGGGCTTGGGGTCGGAGATGCGGGGATGGGTGTCAGAGAGGGGGGGATGGTTGTAGAGGGGTCGAGTGGGGGGCTTGTGTCGAGCTGGGTCGGAGGGAGGGGGCTGGGTTGAGAGGGGGGCGGATATGGGGAGGGGGGCGGATATGGGGAGGGGGGCGCTGGGTGTAGAGGGGGTCGAGGGGGGGCTGGGTGTCGAGTTGGGTCGGAGGGGGGGGGGCCTGGGTTGAGAGGGGGCGGAGAGGGGGGCGAGGGGCGCTGGGTGGAGAGGGGGTCGAGGGGGGGCTGGGTGTCGAGTTGGGTCGGAGGGGGGGGCCTGGGTTGAGAGGGGGGCGGAGATGGGGAGAGGGCGCTGGGTGGAGAGGGGGTCGAGGGGGGGCTGGGTGTCGAGTTGGGTCGGAGGGGGGGGCCTGGGTTGAGAGGGGGGCGGAGATGGGGAGAGGGCGCTGGGTGGAGAGGGGGTCGAGGGGGGGGGCTGGTGTCGAGTTGGGTGGGAGGGGGGGGGCTGGGTTGAGAGGGGGGCGGAGATGGGGAGAGGGGCGCTGGGTGGAGAGGGGGTCGAGGGGGGGGGCTGGTGGCGGATGAGGGGGAGGATGGGCGGGGTTAGGAGGGGGGTCGAGCGGGGTTGTAGGGGGGCGGAGAGGGTGGCGCCGATCGGGGTGAGTAGGGGGGGGTTGAGGGTGTTGAGTTGGGCGGAGAGGGGGTGCGCTAAGGGTCGGAAAGGGGGGGGATGGGGTCGGATGAGGGGGAGGTGCTGGGCGGGGTTAGGAGTGGGGTCGAGCGGGGTTGTAGGGGGGCGGAGAGGGGGTCGCTGATCGGGGTGAGTAGGGGGGTTGAGGGGTCGGAAAGGGGGGGGATGGAGTCGGATGAGGGGGAGGATGGGCGGGGTTAGGAGGGGGGTCGAGCGGGGTTGTAGGGGGGTGGAGAGGGTGGCGCCGAGGGTCGGAAAGGGGGGGATGGAGTCGGATGAGGGGGAGGATGGGCGGGGTTAGGAGGGGGGTCGAGCGGGGTTGTAGGGGGGCGGAGAGGGGGCGCCGAGGGTCGGAAAGGGGGGGATGGAGTCGGATGAGGGGGAGGATGGGCGGGGTTAGGAGGGGGGTCGCGCGGGGTTGTAGGGGGGCGGAGAGGGTGGCGCCGATCGGGGTGAGTAGGGGGGGTTGAGGGTGTTGAGTTGGGCGGAGAGGGGGTGCGCTGAGGGTCGGAAAGGGGGGGGATGGGATCGGATGAGGGGGAGGTGTTGGGCGGGGTTAGGAGTGGGGACGAGCGGGGTTGTAGGGGGGCGGAGAGGGGGTCGCTGATCGGGGTGAGTAGGGGGGTTGAGGGGTCGGAAAGGGGGGGGATGGAGTCGGATGAGGGGGAGGTGCTAGGCGGGGTTAGGAGGGGGGTCGAGCGGGGTTGTAGGGGGGCGGAGAGGGGGCGCCGAGGGTCGGAAAGGGGGGGATGGAGTCGGATGAGGGGGAGGATGGGCGGGGTTAGGAGGGGGTCGAGCGGGGTTGTAGGGGGGCGGAGAGGGTGGCGCCGATCGGGGTGAGTAGGGGGGGTTGAGGGTGTTGAGTTGGGCGGAGAGGGGGTGCGCTGAGGGTCGGAAAGGGGGGGATGGGGTCGGATGAGGGGGAGGTGCTGGGCGGGGTTAGGAGGGGGGTCGAGCGGGGTTGTAGGGGGGCGGAGAGGGGGTCGCTGATCGGGGTGAGTAGGGGGGGTTGAGGGTGTTGGGTTGGGCGGAGAGGGGGTGCGCTGAGGGTCGGAAAGGGGAGGATGGAGTCGGATGAGGGGGAGGATGGGCGGGTTTAGGAGGGGGGTCGAGCGGGGTTGTAGGGGGGCGGAGAGGGGGTCGCTGATCGGGGTGAGTAGGGGGGGTTGAGGGTGTTGGGTTGGGTGGAGAGGGGGTGTGCTGAGGGTTGGAAAGGGGGGGGATGGGGTCGGATGAGGGGGAGGTGCTGGGCGGGGTTAGGAGGGGGGTCGAGCGGGGTTGTAGGGGGCGGAGAGGGGGTCGCTGATCGGGGTGAGTAGGGGGGGTTGAGGGGTCGGAAAGGGGGGGGATGGAGTCGGATGAGGGGGAGGTGCTGGGCGGGGTTAGGAGGGGGGTCGAGCGGGGTTGTAGGGGGGCGGAGAGGGGGCGCCGAGGGTCGGAAAGGGGGGGATGGAGTCGGATGAGGGGGAGGATGGGAGGGGTTAGGAGGGGGGTCGAGCGGGGTTGTAGGGGGGCGGAGAGGGGGCGCCGAGGGTCGGAAAGGGGGGGATGGAGTCGGATGAGGGGGAGGATGGGCGGGGTTAGGAGGGGGGTCGAGCGGGGTTGTAGGGGGGCGGAGAGGGGGCGCCGAGGGTTGGAAAGGGGGGGATGGAGTCGGATGAGGGGGAGGATGGGCGGGGTTAGGAGGGGGGTCGAGCGGGGTTGTAGGGGGGGCGGAGAGGGGGCGCCGAGGGTTGGAAAGGGGGGGATTGAGTCGGATGAGGGGGAGGATGGTGGAAGAGGGAGAGGGAGTGAAGGAGCGGGGGATTGAGAGGTGGTAGTGGAGGTTTTGGGCAAAGTTGGAGGGAGGTGGAGGGGGGGAGGATTGCGTGTTCTTCTTCCACAGCTTCTCTCTTCCACGGCGGATGCACTTCTTACTTCCACGGCGGATGCACTTCTCTCTTCCACGGCGGATGCACGACAGATCAAAGGGCACTATCATGGACAGCCGAACCTGGCCAGAGCGTTGATGAGGATACAAAATTGCGGATGCTGAGGGGAGCAATAATGAAGGAGAAGGCACCTTATATAGCAAGGATGAATGAAAGTTTACCTCAGAGGAATGGATGGTTTAATCCAAAAGTGTGCTCAAAAGAGAGGAGATGCAAGTTCTAATCCCATCCATCCAAAAGATAAACAAAAGAAAGGGTGGTATTGAAAGTAATTTGCAGAATTAAGGGCCAACCAAAAAATGGCGCCTAATTTATTTAACAATGAAATAAACTTGATTTTTATTGATGAAATGAGCAACATAACAAAAATGGCGTTCCAAAAAAAACTTGCGTGAGCATTTTGCTTATTAATTGTATTTATTAAAGCAGTCCAAAACACTAATGAAACAAAATAAATGAGAATGCAATGTTTATGACTTTAGGTGGTACCCCTTGAGTTGGGAGATGTTTACCAAGGGTAGGGTGTCTCCATCCAGTGTTTCCAATTGCACAGCACCCCATTGTAGCCTCTTCGTGATGCGAAAAGGGCCTTCCCAGTGAGGGATCCGTTTTCCTTTTGTTTGAGTAGAAATTTGTGGTCTGTGTAGTAGGGCTAAATCTCCAGGCTTCAAATTGTTTTGCCATAGATTTTTGTCATGGTTCTCCTTCCTCTTCATTTGAATATCCTCTAAGTGTTTGGAGGCTAAAATTCTCGATTCTTCCAGTTTATGCAAAGCAGTCAGTCTTGCTGGAACTTCCATCCCATTTTTCTCTAGTCTTTCCGTTCTTATAGAGCCTCTGATGAATTCAAATGGTTCAATAGGAGCCAAGCCATAAACTAATTGAAAGGGAGAATACCCAGTCTCTTTATAGGCTAGTCTGTATGCCCATAATGTACCCAGATAGGCCTGTCCCCAAGAGGTCGGCTGTAACATGCATTCTTTTCGTAAACATTGAAATTAATACTTTGTTCGTTGACTCGGCTTGTCCATTAGCTCGTGGGTAGTATGCGCAAGAATTCCTGTGTAAAATGTGATACCTGTTGGAAATTTCCTGCAGTACTTTGTTAACAAAGTGAGTACCCTGATCGGTACAGATTTCAAGCGGGCATCCAAATCTGCAAATGATATTACAATACAAAAAGTCAGCCACTGTTTGTGCAGAGCAGTCCGTTGATGCAATAGCTTCAGCCCATTTTGTTGCGTAGTCCGTGGCTATCAGTAAGTACTTTTCCCTTTTTGGAAGTGCCGCAGGGTATATAGGCCCAACAAAGTCTAATCCCCACTTCTCAAAGGGCTGCCAAGAAGTGGAAACTACCAAAGGGTAATGTCTTTGCTTTGTGGGTTTAGGTCCACACCTCTGGCACACATCACATGTTTTCCTCCAATCATCTGCATCCCTAAAGAGTGTAGGCCACCATAGACCAGCTTCTAGTATTCTCTGGCTCATGATATGCCCTGGAAGGTGCCCACCACCTGTTCCTTCATGTGCAAATTGCAGTATTTCCCTCACTTCATCTTCCTCTAAACATTTCCTAATCCTGTCATCCTTGCCCTGTCTGTAGAGTTTACCCTCAATGAAAGTATATGGTCTACTCTTGATAAGCAGTCTCTTTCTTAGTACAGCATTAGTACTTTCTGGATACAATCCAGTATTAATGAAGTGTTTGATATCATCATACCATCCTTTAGGTTGTATCGCAAACAAGTGTGCATCAGGAAAATCATCATTGATACCACTGATTTGATCCCTCCTATTTATTCTGGACAAGTGATCCGCCATCACATTCTCTCTTCCTGGCTTATGGATTACCGAGAAATCGAATTCTTGGAATAACAGTAACCACCTCCATATTCTACCAGTAGCATGTGGTTTGTTGAGTAAGTACTTGAGAGGTTGGTGATCTGATATAATAATAAATTTTACCCCCAATAAGTAATGGCGGAATTTTTGAACGGCAAAGACCATTGCTAGTGCTTCCCTTTCGGTAGTACTGTAATTCCTTTCAGCCTTGTTCAAGATTCTACTGGCATATTGAATTGGCCTGTCCATTTTAAATTCTTCACTGGGTTGAGTCAGAACTGCTCCCACTGCATATGCACTGGCATCGACATGTATATGAAAGATTTTTTACCACTCCGGGGTGACCAAGATAGGAGCACACACTAACCGTGACCTTAATGTCTGATATGCTTTTTCCTCCTCTTTTTCCCATTTGAAAGGTACTTCTTTACCTGTGAGTCTAGTCAGAGGTCTACCTATCTCTGCATACATTTTTATAAACCTTCTATGATAACCGGTATGCCCCAAAAAACTCTGGATCTCTTTAGGAGTTTTAGGTTTAGGTAACTTTAATATAGAGAAAATTTTGTCAGGATCTGGGGCCATACCTTTAGCGGATACCACATGTCCTAAAAGGGTTCCTTCTGTCACAAGGAAATGACATTTATTTGGATTGAGCTTTAACTTAGTTTCTCTGCATCTTTGGAAAATATTCTGCAGCTGCCTCAGGTGCTGGTCCAAACAATCTAGATGAGTTTCCTTGTGAGATCCTGAAAATGAAGAGAAGTCATCCATGAAGATTCTAAGTGATTCCAACAATAAGGGGCCAAAAATGAGATTGACCGTTCTGTTAAATGTGGCCGGAGCATTTCGGAGCCCAAATGGCATTTTTACCTACACATACGTTCCCCACGGTGTGATAAAAGCAGTCTTTTCACGATCCTCTGGGTGTATTGATATTTGATTATAGCCACTGAAGCCATCCATAAAACTATATAGTGCATGCCCAGCCACTTCTTCAATGACCTGTTCTGCAAAAGGCATCCGGAACCCATCTGGAATGGTCACCTTGTTGAGAGCTCTAAAGTCCACACAAATTCTGATTTTATTAGTATTCTTCTTTGGTACTATAACCATAGGCGAGAGCCACTCTGAGTGTTCCACAGGAATGATGATTCCTGCATCTTCCATCTTTTGGATTTCCACATAGACAGCTTCGGCATACTTTGGATTAAGTCTATAACTCCTTCCTCTAATGGGTCGGGCTCCCTCAACCAGAGGAATTTTGTGCTCTCCATAAGATGCAGGCACTCCTTCTAAGTCTTTATAATGCCAGGCAAAAACATCTGCATACTGGGTCAAGAATGATTTTACCTTTTCCAGGAGCTGTGGGTGGCTCCACAACCAAGTGGCCACTAGAACTGGTTGATTATGGTTTTGGGTGCATAAATGTACTTCTTGGACCGGATTTCTTGTTACCATATTATCATCTTGTGCATCTGCTCCCTTGTCTTCTTCTACTAGCTTTTCGTGCATTGCTTCATAAGCAGGCGTATTTTGGACTTCGATGTTTTCCTCCTTGTCCTGCATCATCCTGCGGGGATTTCTTGAATTGGGAAAGAACATTCAACCTCAGAATTTTTTACCTTGTTTTTAGCTTTGGAAACTTCGTTATCTGATGTTGACACATCCTCCTCCAATTTGTATTTGAGGGGTATCTTCCTGCCCCTTCTGTGGTCAGTGATGGGCTCTCCCAATCCATCAACCTGGACCTTTCCTTTGTCTTCATCATAGCCTCCAATTGTACCAGGATTATCAAGAAAAATTCCAAAACAAGAAGAAGAGTTGCCGGCATGAAGCCAACTTAAAATATCCTCTTCTTCCTCAAAATCTATTTGGGGTTGCTCCTCCGCTTCCGTTTCCATGCAAATGCTCACTGTTTGCATCATACTAGTGTTTCCTTGATTATCTGGGCCTTCTTCTAAATGAATTTGTGTCAGCTCCTGCCCTTTCTTTTGTACCCACATGGTGTCCTTACCCCAATCATGAATAACACTGGCATGCCTCAGCCAAGGTCTTCCAATTAAGAGAGGAAATCCTCCTTCAACCTGGGGCAATCTTAAAACCACAAAATCCAGGATAAATAGATTACCTTGTACTTCAAGTGGGACTTTTGGGATTACCCCTAAGGGCCTTACTTTGCTCTGATCTGCCAAAGTAACCGTGAAATTTGCAGGTCTTGAAGGGTGGAGTCCAATCCTTTTCATGGTATATTCAGGCATCAAATTAATGCCAGAACCACCATCTACAATAACACCTTGAAATTCATGGCCCTTGATTGATATTGTAAGCCGAGGGCTTTTATAATCTGTAAGGGGTGCTTCCCCCCTAATTATCCCTTGATGTAAGATAGCAGTCTTAGCCACTAAGCTTGTCGTAGAAGCCTCATCAATTATCTGCAATAATTCTGACTTGAATTCCCCATCCATCTTTATTAAATAAAAAATACTAACCTCCTTCTTAATTGACTTGAGTAGTTTTGAAGCCTCTGACTCTTTAAGAAAGTGAGCTTCATTTGCCTTGCCAAACTCTTCTTGAGCCCTTTTGAAGGCATGCCCAATGGCATCGCTGGTGCCTGTAAGACATTCATTGTGGTTTGTGTCTGTACTTGTAGTATCTTTGTCTTCAATTGCAACCCTGTCTTTGTTCAATTCCTTAATTATCAATTCTTGATTTTCTACCACTTTTGCCGTTCCCTTGCTTCTTGTCTGTACTGCAAAAGATTCGAGTTCTTCTAATTGTACCACTCTAGTGGATGGTGAGGGTTCATTCACCTGAGGTAATATCTCCTCCTTGAATACAGAGATCATTTGGAGATGGGGTCCGGAAGTAGTGGCTTGATTCTTAGGACAACAGTTTGTATAGTGATCTCTGGCCTCTAGACAATTCCTGCAAGGAGGTGCATTTTCCGGAAGGGTGCACCTAGATTGGTAGTGCCCACATTCTCCACATCTGAAGCAAATAATCGGCCTTCTAGGCCCATTTGCAAGGTTAGTTCTCGGTCTAGGATTATAGTTATTACCTTGGTTTGTTGCTACTGCCATTACATTTGCTGGTGGCAAGAGCCCTCCTTGTGTCTAGTATGTAGTTGTCGGCATTCCCCTTACTTGGCATTCATGGGCCTCATGCCCAATCTTCCTGCATAATTGACAAGTCAAATTTAGCAAAGGACATTCACTTACTATGTGTCCTTGCTTGCTGCACATGGAGCACCAGAGTCCGTTCTTAATGCCGCCTCCTTTTAGTTCTTGCAACTCCTGCCTCAGCTGAGCTAGTTCCTCTGCTTGGGCTTCCTCTTCCTTTTGGAGCTTGAGGGCTTCAATCTCTCTTCTCAGCTGAGCTACAGTAGTCTCCTCCTTTGTATAGGGCTTATTCATTTTCAAGCCTTCCAGTTCCCTTCTTAACTGGCTCACTCGGTCCTCCAGTTCTGTACCATATGATGGTTGGGAAGAAGTTGCACCATACTGGTGCCTTATCTGTTCCAAGCGGGTGGCCGTATTGATGAATTCCTCAACAGAGGCAGTAGGTAGCACTAACTCTTTTATTTTGCATTGGGTGACCACAGGTAAAGGTTTGGCTAACCACTTCTTGACAAAGAAGTCGTGTGGTGGATCCGGTAGTTTAGCCATTAATGCTTTGGCCCTGGTCACGAATTCGGGGAACTTCTCTCCTGGACCCAACTTTAAGTTTTCCAATTCTTCTATAATGATCTCAGCCGTGTTGCCATGCTGAAATTGATTCTTAAAGGCCTCCTTCATCAAATCCCAAGAGGTAAAGTGATTTTCAGCAAACTGGCTAAACCACTTGTCTGCCAGACCTTCCAATGTGGCGCGGAAGAGTATCAAGAAAGCATCTTCCCTACCCATTAACCCCCTAGTCTTACATAATGCAAGAAATCGTCGAATGTGCTCATCTGGGTCCTCTTGGGCTAAACCCCTGAAGGAGGGAAATTTTATGTTTAATCTGGAGAGCAAGATTTCTAGGTCCACCTGTCCTGCCATGCTTCCTACCGATGAAGTCGATGAAAGTGGACTCGATGATCTTCTGTTCGTTTTTCTTCTTGTCTGCTTGCACTTGATCTTCAGGGTTTGTGACCGGGTCGCGGTCATGAGCTATTCATAGTTCACCTAAAATGAGACACTTGATAAAAATATGTACCTTTTGGCCCACTGGAGTAGTGTTGTCGACACTGGAATATTGCTCTCCAATAGCAATATATAATCTCCTATGCTCAAATCTCCTTGGAAGTCCCACCGGGCGTGCCAAATTTGTTGGGGATTCGGGGACAAGAAGGAGTTTGAGGGTTTGTAGGAGAAAAAAGGATCTCCTTGGAAGTCCCACCGGGCGTGCCAAATTTGTTGGGGATTCGGGGACAAGAAGGAGTTTGAGGGTTTGTAGGAGAAAAAAGGAGATGATGAAAATGGAATAACAGTGAGAACTTCGGCAAAGGAATACCCTTGGAAACCTTGAATATTGATTATCCTTCAACAATTACAATGACTGCGCACAGTCCAATCAATGACTAAATACCACTTCAGAGAATATCAATTACTGAAGACCAATTATCTCAAGTCCTCTAGCAGCGGCCTCTCGTGCACCAATCCTTCACTTGCTTCCCACTTCCCTTGTGCACACCTTGCACTAAGCTTCCGCCAAGCTAAGGAATTGGTATCACGGCACACACGCAACAGATCTTGGAACTCTTGGAATCCAACCCGCCTTCTCTACACACCTTCCTCTTGACACCTCTTGCATTCGTGAATGTCGTCGCACACTGGAGGCTCTTCTTGCTTCCTCTCTTGCTTCCTCTGAAGCTCTCTCTTGCTCCTAGCTCTCAATGTGTAAGAATAGCCTTTGTCCTTCTGTTTTTGTTGAGAGTCCGCCGGTTCGCGCACTCTAACTGCAATACAATCTTGGTGTCCTTTCAATGTCCCAAGATTGTCTTTTTGAACTGGTCCTCAACGATTCGCTACTTTGTCCTGTAGTGACTTTAGAACAAGAGTGACTTTAAAAATAAAAATTTGATTGGGCGGCCTATTTCCACCTTTGCGGCCTTCCACCTTCACCTTTCCTTTTAATTCTTTACTTTTGCACCTTAAGATTTTAAATTCATCCTTTGAACCTTACGAGAGGAAATACTTTGCACCTTTAGTTTCAACTGGTTAGGGCTCTACATTGGGTGCCTAAAGTTTGGGCAAAGAGGACACCATTTCAGATTCCTGTCCGTGTAGCAAAGTAGAAAAATTTAGATGACCAAAGCGTGCATGCCAAAGCTTTGCATCTCACATAGCCTCAAAATCATTTATTGCACATGCTAGATCATTAACAAATTTTTCATAACCTATGAGCTTATACAGGCCACGACATAAGATTCTAGAAGCAATAATGACGTTGCCATTGGACAGATCATGAACCGAACATTTATCATCAACAAATTTCACAACCAAGCCATATTTCTTAATGCAAAAACTGATAATAGATTTTTATTGATACCTGGCACAAATAAAGCATCTAACAATGTAAAAGAACTACTATTAGTAGTAGTTAGAATGATCTTACCAATTCCCATGACAAGATAAGAGTTGTTGGCACATGTGAGAGTATTCCTTGTAGAGGGAGGCTCAAGTGAAGTGAAGAAATTATGCTGCAAGGTAATATGTTTGGTTGCCTCACTATCAAAGTACAAAACATTTGACTCTACTACAAACATACACTGCTCATGAGAAGATGGGTTTGTTGAGGGGAGAGAAATTGGAAGAATAAGTAGTGAGGGAGATTTCTAAAGCTCTATTGAATCCGATGTTGTTGAATCAAAATTTCGATGAATAGGATGTTTCTTACTCAAAATTTTAATAAGCACTTACAAAATTAGTTAGGCATTGATGTCATGTGATTATGTTGGTTGTTTTCTGTTCGTGTGACTTTAAAGTGTAGATTGTATTCATGATAGATGAGAGTACCTATCCAAGAAGAAGTGTCTGTTTGACAAGAAGAAGAATAAAGGTTCCTAATCTAGATTGCGCCGGTTGAATACCATCAATCCTCTCCAATATTATCATTTCTGAGAAGTGTTTCTACTACCTACCTTGTAATCTCTATTATTCGAAGAACTTTAGTTAAGTATCTTGTCTTTCCTACTTAGTGCAAGTGTAACTCTATGTCTATTTGAGCAAAATCCTATTAGATATTGTGATGGCATAGCATAGAAGTGGTGAATCTAAATTTTGTACATGAATGTTTCTATTGTGTGAGTAAAGATCAATGATGAGATTGATTTCCTAAAAGTTTGTAGTGTGAATACATCATTATGTGTTATTGAACCCCAACACATTTGGCGATCCTACTGTGTTTGCTCAAGAAGCAAGAAATGAATGTGTGAAAGAAGGCAAAGAGTTGGTAAAGTATATTATACATGCTCGCAAGCACAAGCTAGTAACATGGATCCCTTTCTTGATTTGTATGGCTAGTACAAAGCATAAAAAAAGATTCCATTTTTGAAGTTGAAGAGGAGGAAGGAGGAACAGGTGCAACAGAAGCAAGGCTGATGGGTGAAATATTAGCAGCATTGATCCTGACAGAAGTAGCTATAGGAGTTAAAAGACAACTCCAATTCAACCCACTTGGAGGGACAACCAGGCAAAGAACTAGGCATACACCTTAGCTAGTGCCCATGGCGCAACCACCTCCTAATCCTAGAATAAAAGCAGCACACTTTGGAGGAGGATCAAAGGAAGATGCAAATTGTCACGTTATTCAATTTGAAATAAAGTGGACAGCAAATGGATATCCAGCAATATATGGTGATGTAGTTAGATTACAACAGTTTGCAACCACATTGGAAGGAAGATCCATGAGTTGGTTCATCCAATATGGTATCGCTCATTTTTCTACGTATGATGCACTAAGATTAGCATTTTTACAAAGATTTAGAAGAGGAAAGGCTCCCTTGCATGTTTTGAGGAAGTTGAGAGTAATTAGACAAAAGAACATGTTAGTGGAAGATTATGAAAAAAAAAAGAATTTTTATGGAAAGATTACAAGGGAATGACAGACCTACTGACGAGATGTTGGTGGGTTATTTCCCAAAAGGATTAAGAAGCAACATTAGGCATGCAGTAGCTAGTGTTGACATAGCTAATAGATTTGATATATTAGTGTTAGCCACTACTAGAGTAGAAAGAAGATTTGGTAGAACGAAGAAGAATTATAACAGTTCCAGTTTTGATGAAGAATCCAATTCAGCATTGGAATCAGAGAAAGGTATGATTGATTCAGAATTAGAGAGTGATGATGAAGAGGTGGTGGTACGAGGGCATCACGAACAAGAAGGGAAGAAAAGTAAAGTGGAAGCTCTCATGAGCCAATTAAAGAAGCATGGATACTCAATAATTGCACCTAAGGATAAAAGGTATTGCAACGCTATACTACAAGTTAATTATGGTATAACCCAAAGCATAGAGGGAAAAATTTAAGACAAGATCATAGAGGTAATAATGAGGTTGTAGTAAACCAAGCTACTCTGATTCAAGGATGTGTTGGTTTTCGTAGGCAGCAGTAAGGGATATCTCTATGGAGAGATTAGGGAAATCAACAAGGGAATGAGCAAGGGAATTAGCAAGGTCAACAAGAGGGAAATCAACAAGGACGACCAGCTAGAGTGATGTCATGTGGGTATTACTCTACACTAGATCATTGGATTGATTCGAATTTTCCTTTATGGGTTAATCATAGAGAGGAAAGAGGTATATCAGTTATTCCGTATGATCACAATAAAGAGTAAGGGTAGCAACAGGAAGAGGCTTAGGAAGCTGCTCAGGCAAATGTTATTATAATTGATTTATCAGATCAAGAAGTTCACACTAATTCAAGTGCGGGTACATTAGAAACCTCAAAAAAGGATCATGAGGATCAATGGAATTGTGATTGTAGACGATGTGTCATGATAAAGGAGGTGGAAGTTTTGGTAGTGACAAGATTCAAAAATAACGTTCCTATTGATTGGCATGAGCAAAGGCAAATTTCGGATGAAGTACAAAAATGGATCCAATAGGAACAACAAAAGCAAGATAGAAGTCAAATTTTATTGTTGAACACTAGGGACTTAATGCCCATTCATAAACCCAAGAAAGATGATGGCATGAAGACTTAGCAAGACTTGGACAATGACTAGTTTGAGGTAATTATTAACTCTCCTTTACATTTATCCTTGGATCAGTTGTTATCCTTAGTATCAGCTTTTAGAGAAAGATTGTTGAAAAGGCTGGTTGTTCAATAAGGAGGGCCAGTAGTTACACAAATACCTTCAACATCAGCCAATAGTATTGATCCACCTAATGTGGACTTTGTAGTACCAATAATTCACGTGCAGTATAAGCAAAGATGTTAAGATGAAGTTTTGTTGGATGGTGGTTCACGAGTTAACATATTACTTGAACACATGTTTAAGGAAATGGCGAAGGCGGCTCTAGCTCCAGCACCTTTTCAAGTTCAGATGGCAGATTAAACATGAGTTCAACCCTTGGGTATTCAAAAGCAATAGTAGATACTAATTACAAGAATGTCATTTATGGTTAATTTTGTAGTAATTAGAATGTATGAATCTACTTATCCATATGAAATGTTGTTAGGGAGACCATGGTTCACGTTGGCCGAGGCAAAGCAAGATAATGATTTAAACGTGGTTGTTATCACGAAGGGTAAAAAGCATGTCACAATACCAATGAAAGGAAGAAGAAATATGTCCATAAGAGAAAAACCTTTGATAGCTCAGACCATTAGTCTATCAGAGGAGATAGAAGATGATGAAGAGGAAGAATTTTTGAAGACAAATCCAACTCTAGCTCGAGTATTGGAAGTAGATGTGAAAGGACTCTTATTGAAAGAGGAGGAGTTGTTGGAAAATTGTAGTGAATGAGGGGTAGGTGATACAATGGAAGGAACAAAGCTTAGACAGTTATTTGAGAAGAATCTAGAAATTCCAACTTAGCAAAAAAAATTTAAATAAAGGAAGTTTGGCCTTAGCCTACTCTCCCGGACTTGAATTAATTAAAAAAAAAGTACAATAGAAGGGGACTAGTGCCAGCGGAATCCCCCAAATCCCACAGAGCAGGGGTAGCTTCTATAGAGTTTAGATGTCATTACAGAGAAGGTTTATCACCCTCATGAAGGGCCCACTTGGGTTTAGGCTTGTTGTTGATCAAAAGGAGCACTAAATGATGCCTAAAGGGGGGGGGATTTCTTACAGTTAGCAATCTTATTGCCAAGGAGGAACAACAATTTCTCAATCGACCACTCTTCGGGAGTCGCCAAAGTTAAAGGCACATCTGTCCTGCCAGCTCCATAGGACCTCCCCTCTGATGGCGTTCTAGAGAGTCTTGGATCAGCCGATTGGTTCTGCCAATAGCACTTGCTTCCAATTGATATTTTTCTGAGTCGAATTTTCTTTCCAACAATCTATCAGAGCGTGCTGGAGTTGGGACAAGTAAAGAAGATGTGACACACATCTTCGATGGACCGGTAGCAGCATTTGCACTAGGGAGGTATCCCACAAAATTTTCTAGCCTTGAGGTTGGTCTAGATTCCATAATGAAGAATTTTCCATAGGAGGAAAAACGTTTTGATTTCTATGATGGGGTGCCAGATAGCCTTGAACTTCGTGTCCCACCGAAGCCGCATCCACAACAAGCACCACTTCTTCTTGAGGTTAACCTGATAATCGATGCTTTCTTTGATATTGGGGATTTTTGATAGGCAATTACCATTGTGCCATCTAAGACCAAGGGAGATCGACATGTCGTCTCCCATGAGAAGGCAAACTTTAGAGCGGTCCTAGGTAAGACATCTGCTTTGCAAAGTGTTCCATTCTTCATATGAAATGTTGACACTAGGCTCAATATCCTCAAAGTTGATCCACTGGTTGGTGTCTTGCTTCTAGAGATGTTTCCATTGTTTGAAGCCTTTGTTACATACCCTCTTGTTATTTTGAATGTTCCAAGATTCCATGATCCGGATGCCATGGATCGGAAACCAAATAGAGTCGGTTTTTCTGATACTAGCCTCCAACTTCCACTCTTCTTATTCTTGTGAAGCTTTTGACTTTATTCAAACTCTTCCATAGGGAGCACACAAGATTCGAGCCTTTTGGGAAGACCGAGATCAGGGAAAACAAAAGGGTCAAAATGTCAAGATTCTTCCAATTCGAGAATCCCATGAGAGCCAACTCGTTCTTTTTTTTCAAGATCAACTTGGCCCAGGAGGCCTCCCCATTGCACCAAGACTTAATCATCCACTTTGCCGCAAGTTTGTTGGCCATGAACCCAATGTCCAAAATGCCAAGGCCCCCACTATTTCTTTGGCTGGTGTAGATGGACCACTTGCTTTTAGGCACCCCCTCCTGTTGTGGTCACCCGTCCAAAGGAAGTTTTTGCAAAATTGGATTAGGAAGAAAAGGAGGTAATAAATTTGGCTGAGAAAGTATATGAGAAAAAGTATGCAGGATCTGGAAGGGTGAAGGAAGATGAACTTCAAGAGATCAATCTCGGGACTGAGGATGAACCAAAAATGGTGGGATTAAGTAAAGAAGTGGAAGGTCAGTTCTTGGAAGATCTAGTTTGTTTGTTAAAGGAGTATATTGATGCATTTTTTTGGGACTATTCACAAGTGAAAGGCATAGATCTAGATTTACATGAACATAGGATTAATTTAAAAACAGATGCAGCTCCGGTTGTGCAACAGAGGTACCTAATGAATCCAATTTTTGCAAAACATGTTAAGGAGGAAATTGACAAGTTATTGGTAGTTGGATTCATTAAACTAGTTAATCAAGTGACATGGTTATCTCCCATTATTGTTGTTCTGAAAAAGAATGGGAAGTTGAGGATTTGTGTGGATTATAGACAATTAAATGTAGCTACAATTATAGATCCTTTCCCAATTCCATTTTGTGATATGGTCTTGGATGTTGTAGTTGGTCATGAAATGTATAGCTTTTTAGATGGATTTTTTTAGCTATAACCAGATACATGTTACTAAAGAGGAACACAAAACAATGTTTATTGTAGAATTTGGTGCATATGTGTTTATAGTCATGATTACCTAAAGGCTAAAGCTAATCGCATAGCACATTCCCAACATGTTCTTCCCTCCAAACTTTTAGGTTTTCTTCAGCCATTTTCCTAAAGAGCAATCCAGAGGGAAGGCCAAGATGGTCTTGTGCTAAAGTGTCCTAAAGGTGTGCAGCATAAACGCTTAAGCCTATTGGTTTTATGCTTAAGTTTTCTTTAGCCAGGACCTAAATCCGCATAGCGATCAAACTATGCTTACAACTCGCTATTAGCATAGCACCTAAAGGTAGTAGCTCTGTGCTTTCCTATAAGGTGCGAAAGTTTACTATTAAGGTTTTATGCTAAAGTTTCCCATTTTGTGCTAAAGTTTACTTTAGCTAATAGGTGCAGAAATTTGGATTAAAAAATGGGCCATCTGAAATTTTGAGCAACTAGTTGTTTTGTAGGAAGCACATTCAAGAGTAGTAAGAGGACATCTATTATGGGATATTACAGGTAAAAAGATTCTACAAGCTGGGTTATGCTGACCTACAGTATTTAAGGATTCTCATGAATTTGCCAAAAGGTGCGTCATTTGTCAGAAAATAGGTCAACCAAGTAATTTGGATAGAATGATGGATCATCTAGCTTTGCCATTAGATCCATTTCAAAAATGGGGAATGGATTTTGTAGGTCCTATGAAGCCCATTCCTCAGCATGGAAATAGGTATATTCTAGTGGCAACAAATGATTGCACAAAGTGGGTGGAAGCAGTGGCACTTAAGGATAACAGGGCTACTAGTGTAACAAAGTTTCTCTACCATAATATTATGACCACATTTGGGTGTCTGATAGAATTGATGAGTGATAGAGGTGCTCATTTTCTCAAAAAATTCGTTTCTGAATTAACAAGAACACATTTGATTATGCACAAAAAGTTTATAGCTTATCATCCACAAGAAAATGGGCAAGTTGAAAGCACCAATAAAACTTTAGTGAGGATTCTTAAAAAATTAGTTCATGACAATCAAAAAAATGGGGATTTGTTGCTACATTCAGCATTGTGGTCGTTCCGAACAACTTTTAAGGTAACTACTAGAATGACACCATTCAGATTGGTATATAGTTTAGAAGCAGTGGTTCATGGAGTTTGTGGTTCCAAGTTTGCCTACAATAATAGAAAAGATGTTTGGAGAGTTATCGATCAAGCACAGGAGTAAGTATCTTCCACAATTGGAGGAGGACCATTTAGTTAGTGCATATGTAACGGAGGTGATCCAAAGAAGGAGACAAGCTTGAGTTAACATGAATGTCAAATTTTAGATATTTGAGGTTGGAGATTGGGCCATGGTGTATAATTCTAAGTTAGGAGCACATCTAGGAAAGTTGACTTTGAGATATAAAGGTCCATATTAGATTGTGCAGGATTCAGGACAAGTGACTTTTTTGGTAACAAATGTATTTGGTACAAGGATGGAAAAACCTATTAATGGATTTCATCTCAAGAAATTTCAAGAGAAACCTCCACATATGGACCGGTTTTCAACTAATTTGGCATATGTGATGCTTAATGCACATTTTTAGGCCAACAACATTAGTGATCATCCAAGTAAGAAGGCTTATATATCTGCATTTTCTCGATGGTGGCATGTTTTCTAGATAGCTATTGGTTCAAGATTACATTAAGTACTCTCTTAATAATACATTGTTCTTTGTATGACAATTTGAGGTTTAATGTGTTATCAGTCAGAGTCTACTCACTCAGAATATGCTCGGTTGGAGTTTACTCACCCAAAATATGTGTCATCAGAGTTTACTTGCTTGGAAGGTGCTCAATTGGATTGTGTGCATTTTGGAAATTTTTCGAAGAAAAAGGAAAGGTGCACAAATATTTTCAATAAGTGCATCACGGTGTGGGCAAAGTTCAAATTATTTTACAAAATTTTTTCCTGACTTTATGCATCATGGAAGCGTAGTGTTAAGTGTGGGAGTATTCACGTCATACAATCGCTTGTTGGATTCTGTACGTGAATGTTTCTGTTGCGTGAGTAAAGATTTGTGATGAGATTGATTTCTTGAAAGTTTGTAGTGTGAGTAAGTAGTTATGTGTTGTTGAACCCCAACATGGTCAAAACTGCAAACAGTACTAAACAACCATTCTTCATTCTACACAAGATTAGCAGACTCTATTTTTAGTGTAGAGGCCTCTACAACAACCATTCCAACCTCTTTTTTCTTTTCCGTTTTTGCAATAAGTTTTGGACAATTCTTTATGAAATGATCATTTGCTTTACAATACTTGCAAAACAATTTTTCCTTTTCAGTTTTCTTGTCGTCTCTATCATCCTTCTTTGACTGTGCAATATTAGCAGATTTTTGCTTACTAGTAGAAGAGCTCCATTTACCTTTGCCCTTTTGACTAGCCAAGAAAGCTTTATCTACAACACGCATAATGGACCTATTCTACCTAGATTGATCTTCCTACAACATAATAGAGATTAACTCCTCAAATGATAAAGCATTTGGATTGTCTTTCATCATCAAACGAAGAGTAGAAGCCAAACTTTGGTATGAATCGGGAAGACCATTTAGAAAAGTCTACACAAGTGACTTATCGAGCAAGGCTTCATCACCAGAAATTAATTGTTCCTTCAAATCTTTGATCTTTGTTAGAAAACTGTCCATAGAATCCCCTTCATTCATATGCTCACTCTCCAACTATTTTTAGAGGTAAGCAACACGAGCCTCATTCCTAGCCTGGTACAATGTGGTAAGTGTATCCCAAGCATCCTTAGGTATTCTTCAAGAGGGAATGTGAGGAATAATGGAATGTTGACAGACAAGGCTATAAATGCATGTGCGTGAGCATCTTTACCATCCCAACAAATGTTCTCTAGAGTAGACGCAACACGAATCGCAACACAAATAGGAATCTATAGAATATCATCATCTTCGATGCCATCTACATCGGCTTCAGCACCTATATTTGCATGTGTCATAGGATGCTTTTCAATACCCTAAACAATATTCCATAATATTTTTGTGACCAATACATGACACATCATATAAGCCCACAATGGGTAATTTGTACCATCCAGCTTATCCTCAACAGCCAAGATACAGAATACGTCACTGCTTTCAGCCATGGCCACTAACTAAAATACCTTGATGTAGAAAATTGATTGTATCTCAAAAAGTTGAACAAAACTACCCTGTCAAGTTCTATTAAACATGTAGCAGACTTTGAGATGCTTATAATAACAAATGGAAACGTGTATATATCTTTGGCACAAAAAGACAAAATAACCTACATAAGCACAACCATAGTGCATTCGAAGGCTAAAAGGAGCCTAGATGGCGATTTTAGCACCACATCACGAAGCTATTTTGATCTCCTAATGACCCTGAGTATGCTCACCAAAATTCATGTGATTATGAGATTGTAGCTAGAGAGGTATCGACGATGCCCTAAATGAAGCAGCAACCTG
Source organism: Ceratopteris richardii (assembly GCA_020310875.1). NCBI lineage: Eukaryota > Viridiplantae > Streptophyta > Polypodiopsida > Polypodiales > Pteridaceae > Ceratopteris > Ceratopteris richardii. The sequence continues at coordinate 40,187,017 of CM035419.1, forward strand.
TTTTGATACCAATTGTTGGAGTTAGATGTCTGCGAAAGCATGTAAACAACACAAGGAATAAGAACAAGCTTGGAGCACAACACACAATAAATAATGTATTACCACTAGAATGTACAAAGATCAATGACCCATTAGAACAATAGGCATATTTACAAGATGGGGGGAAAAAAATCGTAAAGACAGAAAAAAGTGCCTTGATGGTCCTAGTGTGGTCTCACACACATCACTACCTAAATATATCAATAGAATGCACTAACACATTGCTTTTGTAGGCAATTTTGTCTTTATGTGCCAAAGATATATATAGATTTTGGTTTGCTAGTATAAGAATCTTGTGTTGATATATTTAGGTAGTGATGTGTGTGAACACTCTAGGACTGCCGGGGCACTTTTTTCCCTCTTTAGGAGGTTTTTTTCCCCCGGCTTGTATATACGCCTATTGCCCTAATGGGCTACTTATCTTTGTACATTCTCTAGTAATACATTCACTCTTGTGTGTTGTGCTCCAAGCTTCTTCTTCTTCCTTGTGCTGTTCGCGTGCTTCCGCAGACGTCTAACTCCAACAATTGGTATCAGAGCAGGTCGTCGCTTCTTCTAGGGCGCCGTCGACACTCCTCCGTTTGCAGTCTCAGATTCGTACGAAATTTGGTGAGCATACTCAGGGTGTTTCCCAGATCAAAACTGCTTTGCTCTGTGGTGCCAAAATCGTGATCTGAGCTCGTTTCGGCCTCCGAACACACTATCGTAGCGCTTGTGCACGCTATTTTGTCCTTTTGTGCCAAAGGTATATACGAGTTTCTGTTCGCCAGTTTAAGCGTCTCGAAGTCTGCTACAGGTCTAGCAAAACTCGTTAGGGCAGTTCCGTTCAACTTTTTTAGATACAATCAATTTTCTACATCAAGGTATTTTAGTCACCGGCCATGGCTGAAAGCAGTGATGTATTCCGTATGTTGGTTGTTGAGGATAAGTTGGATGGTACCAACTACCCATTATGGGCTTATGGAACATTGTGCAGGGTGTTGAAAGACGTCCTGTTACACCTGTAACATGTACTGGTTGCAAAAGGATTGTGGAACATTGTGCAGGGTGTTGAAAGACGTCCTGTTACACGTGTAACGACAGGTACTACAAATACAGGTGTTGGAGCTGATGAAGATGGTGTCGAAGATGATATTCCGTAGATTCCTGTTCGTGCTGCTGTTTCTGTTGCACCTACTGCAGAGCAGATTCGTTGGGATAGCAGAGATGCCCAGGCACATGCATTGATAGCTTTGTCTGTCAAACGTGCCATTATTCCTCACATTCGCTCTTGCAGAACAGCAAAGGATGCTTGGGATACACTTACCACTTTGTACCACGCTAGGAATGAGGCTCGTGTTGCTTACCTCCGAAAACAGTTGGAGAGTGAGCACATGAATGAAGGTGATTCTATGGACAATTTTCTTACAAAGATCAAAGACCTGAAGGAACAATTGATTTCTGCTGATGAGGTTATACCAGATAGCTCACTTGTGCAGACCGTTCTGAATGGTCTTCCTGATTCATATCAGAGTTTTGCCTCTACTCTTCGGTTGATGATGAAAGGCAATCGGAATGCCTTGTCATTTGAGGAATTAGTCTCTGTTCTATTGCAGGAAGATCAGTCCAGGCAGAACAGGTCCATTATGCGTGTTGCAGATCAAGCTTTCCTGGCTAGTCAGAAGGGCAAAGGAAAATGGAGCTCTTCTACTAGTAAGCAGAAATCTGCAAATGCTGCACATTCAAAGAACCAAGACAAAGATGAGAAAAAATCAGAAAAGCAGAAATTGTTTTGTAAGTACTGTAAAGGCAAGGATCATATCATAAAGAACTGTCCAAAACTGGCTGCTAAAGAGGCAAAGAAGAAAGAGGCTGGAATGGTTGTTGCAGAGGCCTCTACACCAAAAACAGAGTCTGCAAATCTTGTGCAGGAAGAAGAATGGGCGTTTACTACTGTCTGCAGTTTTGACCCATCTTCTCCTGATCAGTGCATGTCTGTAGCAGACTCAGATGTTTGGTACTTTGACAGTGGGGCGACCAAACATATTACCATGCAGCGCAGTTTCTTCTCTTCACTTGACCCTGCTCCTACAGGGAATACTGTCACATGCGCCAATAACTCCTCTTATCCTGTTATGGGAGTTGGTAAGATCATTCTGACTACTGCTGATGGTAGTTCTTTCACTTTGTCAGATGCTTTATTTGTGCCAGGGATCAAAAAGAATCTGTTATCAGTTTCTGCATTAGCCAAGATTGGCTTGGTTGTGAAATTTGTTGATGACAGGTGTACAGTCCATGATCTCTCAAATGACGATGTGATTATTGCTTCTGGCATTTTATGTCGTGGGATGTATAAGCTCATAGACTATGAAAGATCTGTGAATGATTCGGCATGTGCAGTTCATGATTCTCAGGCTATGTCAGATGCAAAGCTTTGGCATGCACGCTTTGGTCATCTAAATTTTGCTAGTTTGTTACGCCTGCAGAAATCTGAAATGGTGTCCTCTTTGCCCAAACTTGAGGCACCTGGAAAACATGTTTGTGAAGGTTGTATTTTGGGCAAAATGCAGCGTTCTTCCTTTCCAAAAGATGGTTCAGTTCGGGCTATGCAGAAATTGCAGCTTGTACATAGTGATGTCTGTGGTCCTATGCAGACACCCTCTTTTGGAAATTACCTTTACTTCGTGACTTTCATTGATGATTTTTCCAGGCGTGCATGGGTATATCCACTCAAAGCAAAGTCCGAAGTGTTCATGTGCTTCAAACAGTTTTTGGTTTTAGCTGAAAATCTGTCAGCATGTAAAATGGGCACCCTCCGTTCTGATCGAGGGGGGGAATATATGTCTTCAGATTTTAATGCATTTCTGGCTGAACGTGGGATAAAACACCAGTGTACAGTGCCGTCTACACCTCAACAGAATGGAGTTGCTGAACGAAAGAACAGGTCACTCATGGAGATGGCGAGGTGCATGGTCAAAAGTCAGGCTTTACCACATAGTTTCTGGCTTGAGGCTGTCATGTGTGGAGCATATGTACTGAACAGGTGTCCCACTAAAGCGTTGCAGTCTATCACTCCATATGAGGCTTGGCATGACCGCAAGCCATCTGTTGCTCATCTGCGTGTTTTTGGTTGTTTGGCATATGCATTAGTGCCTGAACAACATCGCAGAAAATTGGATGATAAGGCAGTAAAATGTATTTTTGTTGGGTACAGTTCTGAAAGTAAAGGCTATCGTCTGTATCATCCATAGACTAAACGCATTGTGGTTAGCCGTGATGTTGTCTTTGTGGAAGATGCTATTCAGCCATTGCTTTCATGTACTCAGGAGACATCTGTTAGCTCCAAAGACATGTATGATACTTTGATGCCTCTTTTTACAATTGGACAGGCTAGTGCTGGTCCTAATGAGGCAACTTCTCAGCCTTTGTAGGTTTCATATGATGATGCAGATCATTCCATTTCTGATGCAGATTTACATGATGCACTTGTTGATGAGAGAGCTGATATTGAGCAGGCAAAAACTATGCCAAAATGGCTGGTGCAGACTTTGCGTGACAGCAAATTAGATGCACCTTTGTCATATCGTACTCGTTAAGGCTCTCATAGTGCCTCGTTTGCATCAGATTGCTATGCTATGGCTGCGTCTAGTCTCTGTGATGAGAATGAGCCTGTTTCTTTTGATGAAGCACAAAATTCAGAAAATTGGATGGCTGCTATGCAATCTGAATATGATGCTATAATGAAGAATGGTACATGGTCTTTATGTGACTTGCCTCCTAGCAAGAAGGCCATTAGCACTAAGTGGGTATACAAGCTGAAGCGTAAACGTGATGGTACAGTTGACAGGTATAAGGCTAGGCTTGTTGCAAAGGGTTATGCGCAGGAAAGAGGCATTGATTTTGATGAGACCTTTGCACCTACATGTCGTATGACTACTGTTCGGAGCATTTGTGCACCTGCAGCCCATCATGGTTGGAATGTACATCAGTTGGACATTAAAACAGCATTTCTGAATGGTGACTTGCATGAAGAAGTGTATGTTTTTCAGCCCCGTGGCTTTGTGCAGAAAGTGCATGAAAACCAGGTGTGCAAGTTAAAGAAGGCGTTATATGGTTTAAAGCAAGCACCACGTGCTTGGTATGAGAAGATACATGCCTATCTGATTGCACATGGTTTTAGAACAGTCCAACTGAAAGCACCTTATATGTTAAGCGTGCTAATGATGTGCTTCTGATCATTGTTGTCTATGTTGATGACATGCTGCTCACTGGTCCTATTGAGACACATATTGCTGATTTTAAGGCTGATTTGCATGCCTCATTTGAGATGTCTGATTTGGGGCATTTGCATCACTATTTGGGCATTCAGTTTATGCACGTTGATGGTGGAATGGCTTTGTGTCAAACGAAATATATTGACACATTATTGCAGCGTTTTGGCCTTGAAGACTGTAAGCCTATTGCCACTCCTATGGAGACAGGTTTACGATTGAGTCTTCATGATGCTGGAGATGCATTTGATGCTGTTCTCTATCAGCAGGCTGTTGGATGCTTGATTTACTTATGTATTACTCGGCCAGATATTCAGTTTGCTGTCTCACAGATGAGCAGGTTTATGCATTGCCCAGAAGTCACGCATTGGAAAGCGGTTAAGCGCATCTTTCGCTACTTGAGTGGTACTCGGCTACTTGGGTTGTTTTATCCCAAGGGGGGATCACTACCGCCAGATTTGCATGCTTTTTCTGACTCAGATTGGGCTGGTTGCTATGACACTCGTGTGTCCACCAGTGGTTTTTGCTTCATGCTTGGTAGCTCATGTATATCTTGGTTGAGCAAGAAGCAGCCTACTGTGGCCACTTCCAGTTGTGAGGCTGAGTATAGGGCAGCTTTCACAGCGACTGTTGAGTGTGTGTGGCTCAGACGCCTTATGGCTGATTTGGGTGTTGGCCAGTCTTCTGCCACCACCATCTTCACTGACAGTCAGAGCGCATTGGCAGTTGCGAGGAACCCTGTGTTCCATGCTCGCACTAAGCACATTGAGGTGCATTATCACTATGTCAGGGAGAGGTTCTCTGCTGGGGAGATCAGCTTGGCATATGTGCCCACGCAGGAGAACATTGCAGACCTTTTCACGAAGGCTCTGCCTAGGGAGAAGTTTGAAGCTTTCTGCAAAGCTTTGGGCTTACTTCCTTTTGTGGAGTGATTTCCACATAGCTTGGCACTTCCTTATACATGAGTGCCAACTCCTTGTTCACCGCATTACTCCCAGGGGGGATTTGTTGATATTTAGGTAGTGATGTGTGTGAACACTCTAGGACTGCCGGGGCACTTTTTTCCCTCTTTAGGAGGTTTTTTTCCCCCGGCTTGTATATACGCCTATTGCCCTAATGGGCTACTTATCTTTGTACATTCTCTAGTAATACATTCAGTCTTGTGTGTTGTGCTCCAAGCTTCTTCTTCTTCCTTGTGTTGTTCGCGTGCTTCCGCAGACATCTAACTCCAACATCTTGAAGTCTGCTACAAGTTTAGCAAAACTCAATAAGGTAGTTCTGTTCAACTTTTTGAGATACAATCATTTTTGTGCATCAGGGTATTTTAGTCAATGGCCATGGCTGAACATAGTGATGTATTCTGTATGTTGGTTGTTGAGGATACGTTGGATGGTACCAATCATCCATTATGGGCTTATATGATGCATCATGTATTGGTTGCAAAAGGAGTGTGGAGTAATGTGTAGGGTGTTGAAAAACATCCTATTACACCTATAAACAAAGTTGTGAATGGTGATGCAGATGACATTGAAGATGGTGATAATCTTTAGGTTCCTATTCGTGTGCAGTTCTTGCTGCATCTACTATAGTGCAACTTCATTGGGATGGAAAAGTTTCTCAGGCACATGCATTGATAGCCTTGTTTGTCAAACATGCCATTATTCCTCACATTCACTCTTGCAAAATAGTTAAGGATAATTGGGATACACTCACCACTTTATACCAAGAAAGGAATGAGGCTCGTGTTGTTCACCTCCAAAAACAGTTGGAGAGTGAGCACATGAATGAAGAAGATTCCATGGACAGTTTTCTGAAAAAGATCAAAGTTTTGAAGGAGCAGCTGATTTCTGTTGATGAAGTCTTGCCTGGCAGTTCACTTGTGCACATTATTCTAAATGGTCTTCCAGATTCATATCAAAGTTTTGCTTCTACTCTTTGATTGATGATGAAAGGCAATCCAAATGCCTTTACATTTGAGGAGTTAGTCTTATGTTCTATTGGTAGAAGATCAGTCTAGGCAGAACAGGTCGATTATGCGTGTTGCAGATCAAGCTTTCCTAGCTAGTGAGAATGGCAAAGGAAAATGGATCTCATCTACTAGTACACAAAAATTTGCTAATTTTTCATAATCTAAGAAGGATGATAGAGATGACAAGAAAATAGAAAAGCAAAAATTGTTTTGCAAATATTGTAAAGGAAATGATCATGTCATAAAAATTTGTCCAAAATTGGCTACAATAGAGGCAAAGAAGAAAGAGGCTGGAAAGGTTGTTGCAAAGGCCTCTACACCCAAAATAGGGTACATTGATAGTGAGGCAACCAAACATATTACCTAATAGCATAGTTTCTTCACTTCAATCGAGTTTGCCCCTACAGGAAATACTGTCACATGTGCTAAAAACCCCTCTTATCCTATCATGGGATTTGGTAAGATCATTCTGAATACTACTGATTGTTGGAAATGAGATAGGCCCATAGCTCATATCACAGGTCCATGGTTCCATAGGTCCAACATATACAACACAGAATCTAGCATTCTTCAATATTGACAAAACATGAACATGTCACACTTAATCATACAAATGATGAGACAAAGATAGAGAGAGACTAGACAACATGTGTAAAGTGTTACGTACGCCATCGCTTACTCATAGTATCATATATACCCATGTTCAATGTACAACGTGGGACCAAAACTCTCAACCACTCCATGTGATGAGAAATAGATGGAAGAGTGAATGTACAAATGTAACAAACATATTCAGATGTATGGGTAGAAATCTGAATATACATGAGATGTGTGACCTAATAAGTTATAGAAGAGTGAATATGAGTGTCTCAAAGAGGAAGGATCAATGTGAAATTGATAATCAACAAACCCTCATCTAACCTTAGGCTATGGAAGACCCTAAGTCAGATACGTGTGTGAAAAGATCACATAATTAAAAAGTAGCAAAGAGTGCTAACAAGTTTGCTCCCAAAAATCCTCAAACTCATGTGAATACACATTCTCAAACACCTCATCCAAATATGCATAAAGCATATATGTACTGATTCTCTTGTACCTATGCCGAATAGGACCCCTCTTGATATGGATGCTACTGCCTCCATAAACTCCGAGCACAACCTATGTGCATAAAGAGAATATGTACCTGAGTACTTAACATAAGATGTAAATCCTATGTTAAACACCATCCAATGTCTTTGAAGTAGCCCGAAATCTTCATGTAGAAGACAATCTTCAAATACACCATGTAGATGGCCGATCCTCACCATCAAACTCCTAATGATCAAGTCCTCTTTTCATGAACAAGAGATAACCTCCTCTTCATGAGCTAGAGTATGAGCACACCCTTCATCTTCTCGAAGAAGAATATCCAAGAAGAACTCCATAGCTTCTCCTCAACATGCTTCAAGTTAACACCATGGCCGCCCCATGTGCTAGACAAAGCACCACCTCTATTGAGGTCCAAGCTCAAGGCTTGTGTTGAAAGTTAGGTGATAGATATCTGACAATGACCCCAAGCACTTTGTATATAGTAGTTTGTCTACCTATGAAAAGCAATAATAAATCACTTGATCCCATAAAGCACCTGATCCAAGCGTAGCGATTATAAAATATAATCCCACCATTGTCTAATGCTTTTCAGAAAGCCTGTCGCCCGTTTGTGTGGTCTTTTTAATAAAGAGAATCTAGATGAAAACATATTTTCCGCGCTCCCACTTATGGAATTTGATCCCTGGTCACATAGATGAGAGGTCGACGAACTAACCAAGGCATTGGTCACCGTTCGTTGTACAAGAAGGCATAAAAGAGGTTACACATGGTTTCACTTGTGGACTTTTGACCAATAGGAAGATTGTTTTCCAACAATCCCCCCTGCAATGTCATATTGGTACAAACTGAACTGAATCTGTAAATTGTCACAAGTTAAAAACTATCACAAGTTTCAAGTTTGTACTCCTGAATTGGCCTTCAAACCTTTTCTTCAAAAGTCTTCTTTAAAACTGAATTTGACTTTTCTTCAAAAAACTTAAACTTGCTGAATATGAACCATAATACTTGAGAAAATATGCAAACTAGATATCCAATAGTGTACACATCAAGCAATCACTGCTTGACAACAAATATAGCATGTACTGACTCTGCACCTGCGATCTCCTTCAAAAACCTCAAAACATACACTAGGATCCACATATTTGCATTTACCTTCCAAAAAGCTTTCTCAATGTAGTGATGTGTCATGTAAATACACTAAAAATAATCAAGAACTGAATCCTGGAACCTGTGTTTGACAAATCACAACTTAGTGTATTATGAACACTGCTAGTTCATATCTGACTGTACTCAAGTTAAGTCAACTCAACTTAATTTAATTCAACTGAAATCAACTGAAATATGAGTCTCATAAAAAAATCTATGATATCATCATGTCTTCATCCTTTAAATCCTTCATACCTCTTTCCATTAGAACCTGGTATAAGCATATATGTGCGCACTTCTAAAACATACCTCTCTGAAATATCAAGCTTCTCTTCAATAGAACTTTGGAACCTTCTCCTGAACAAGAACACCTAACAGGAACTTTCTCCAGACATTCTCCTTCTTCCTTCTTCTTACAAGGTTGGAACAAAAAGAGAAACTGACAAAGGAAATATGGGAATACCTGTAGGTATGACTCTGCATTCTTTTACATGGCTGAAAATAAGTCTTCATGTTTCATCACCCCCTGGATGACTTAACACTAGTACCCAATATTCTTCAAATATATCTTACTTTATGAAATCTGGAACATCTTCCTTCTTTTAATAAATCTGATCTTCAATAATCCATATCTGTATCTAAAACAAAAGTTTAGGATCCATAATCTTCTGTAACATAACAAGTTTCTTCTTTTTCTCTACAATAAAAATTTGATAGAATGTAAATCTTTGACTTACTTCTTCCAATGCTAAGAACCTTACCAAACAAAGGATAGACGACTGACTCATAAATGTTCAAGACCTTCAAGATCTATCTCGATCTTATCAAGATCATATAAGATCATGCAAGATCAATGATCTCTCTTGTGTAAAATCTGCTCTTATCAAACCTTCATGACTGAATGTTTGATTTGCTACCTTAATGTCTCCAAGTGTCCATGCTTATGACAAAGTGGTAAAACTTTGCTTCAAACAAATCCTTCCCAAGAATTTGCAACTCCTACTTGAAATATAAGTGGACAAACTTCTCACCTTGAGAACTCCAAAAGCTGCAAGTTGATACTTCATAACTTTCATATTCTACCCAAGTGAAATGTGATAGTACCTGCTTGATTTTCTTTTGGCTAACTCCACTTCTAAATCAAGTGATAGGATCTAATGGAACACCTTTTTTAATATAAGAATGTATCCAAAAATCAAAACAAACACAAAAAGTAGATTCTTCATTGACTTGTACATCAACAAATATGAACTTTCTGAAGTTTTCTGAAAATAGTGAATATGAGGTAACCTTTTCCAAACATAAAACCTCAACCTGAGTCTTCAACATCTGCTACAAAAAACTCTTTTACCTCAAGAGTTAGATAAAGAAGAAATATACTTCTCTGCAACTTGTCATATACCAAGTAGCTCTATATTGACAGTCCAAGAATTCTTTGAGGGAACATATAAGCTACCTGCTTGAAAACTTCAACTTATATATAACTCATACATATGAGTCAAAACATACAAATTGTCTTTAAAATCTGCTGCTTTTCTTTCTCTCAATGCAATTCTTTGTCAAATCTACTTAATCGTGACCAAGTGTAATGCAAAACAAGAAAGTGCTTCTTCTTTAACACAAAATGTTTTCGTAGACTTGTCTATGGATGTAGAGGATAAAGTAGGAATAGTATATGGAAAATATATGAGAAAAGGAAGCCTTACTTTTCTTTTGGAAATGATGGAATTTTTTCTTCTGCATTTTCTTCCACCTGATGATGATGTCAACATCTTCAAACTTCTCTTCCATACCTTTTGTTTTCTTCATCTTGAAGTAGCAAACACTCTTGAACTCTTCAAATGAACTTTTCTCTTCCTCTAGTGCTAAGAGTAAGAGACAAAACAAACATGGTATACAAATGGAAGTGAATATAGAATCATGTTTTATCATCTCCTCATATCTCTTAATCAAAATTCTCCTTCAAATATCTAAAATGACTAAATTCACCAACCTTTTGTATGAATGATGAATTACCTTTCTAGATTTATCTCTCTAGATCACATTTGTACCTTGATATCTAACCAACTTACAATAGAAAATTGGATGAAAACAAAAAACTCATCCCATCTCCAAATTTGTCTTCTTAGATGAACTTTCTTGCCATGAAGGAGATCTCTCAAAAATCTCTAGAAAAAGCTCTAGATACCTATTTTGATGTAGCCTTTAACTTTCAGATGATGAAAGTGTATAAAAGCACTCCGTGAAACCTTCAAATCTCTTCATAACTACTCTTCTAAGACATGACCTGCAAATGATAATCTGATAGTAGAAACTCATACCTGTGAATTAATGTTGATCTGATTCCTTCATCTTCTCTAAACCATTGTTCTTCCTTGAATTTGACGTAGTGTTCTCTTCATCAAGTCTTGGACTTCAAATAATACTTTTGTAAAGTATTTTCATACTCTTCCAAAAATATTCGGTTGCTAATAGATCATCAACTTCATACTCCACACTAATGAATACACGTGTAACTGAATTGTCTGATTCTCAAATCTCTACTCATCTAGATTAAGTGTGTATGTCAAATGTCAAATGCTAGAAGATGCTCTTAAATCATATGTTGTAAATCCTAGAAGTCTGCGAACCTCAGAATATGAATGAGCTTTAATCCATTGATGCCAAAGTCTTGAAGCTTTGAAACCAAAACCTTAGTGCTCTAATACCAAATGTTGGAAATGAGATAGGCGCATAGCTCATTTCACAGGTCCATGGTTCCATAGGTCCAGCATATACAACACAGAATCTAGCAATCTTCAATATTGACAAAACATGAACATATCACACTTAATCATACAAATGATGAGACAAAGATAGAGAGAGACTACACAACATGTGTAAAGTGTTACGTAAGCCATTGCTTACTCATAGTATCATATATACCAATGTTCAATGTACAATGTGGGAGCAAAACTCTCAACCACTCTATGTGATGAGAAATAGATGGAAGAGTGAATGTACAAATGTATCAAACATATTCAGATGTATGGGCAGAAACCTGAATATACATGAGATGTGTGACCTAATAGGTTATATAAGAGTGAATATGAGTGACTAAAAGAGGAACGATCAGTGTGAAACTGATAACCAACAAACCCTCATCTAACCTTAGCTTATGGAAGACCCTAAGTCAGATACGTGTGTGAAAAGATCACATACTTAAAAAGTAGCAAAGAATGCTAACAAGTTTTCTGCCAGAAATCCTCAAACTCATGTGAACACACCTTCTCAAACTGCTCATCCAAATATGCATAAAGCATATATGTACTGATTCTCTTGTACCTATGCCGAATAGGACTCCTGATATGGGATGCTACTGCCTCCATAAACTCCAAGTAGTACTTGTGTGCATAACGTGAATATGTACCTAAATACTTAAAATAAGATGTAAATCTTATGTTAAACACCATCCAATGTCTTTGAAGTAGCCCGAAATCTTCATTTAGAAGACATTCTTCAAATACACCATGTAGATGGCCATCCTCACCATCAAGCTGCTAATGACCAAGTCCTCTTTCCATGAACAAGAGATAACCTCCTCTCCATGAGCTAGAGTGTGAGCACACCCTTCATCTTCTCCAAGAAGAATCTCCAAGAAGAACTCCATAGCTGCTCCTCAACATGCTTCAAGTTAACACCATGGCTGCCCCATGTGCTAGAGGAAACACCACCTCTATTGAGGTCCAAGCTCAAGGCTTGTGTTGAAAGTTAGATGAAGGATATCTGACAATGAGCCCAAGCACTTTGTATATAGTAGTTTGTCTACCTATGAAAAGCAATAATAAATCACTTGATCGCATAAAGCACATGATCCAAGCGTAGTGATTACGAAAATTAACGCCACCATTGTCTAATGCTTTTTGAAAAGCATGTCGCCCGTTTGCATGGTCTTTTTAATAAAGGAAATCTACATAAACACATTTTTCCGCGCTGTCGCTCACGAGATTCGATCCCTGGTCATAGAGATGAGAGGTCGACGAACTAACCAAGGTGCTGGTCACCGTTCATTGTACAAGAAGGCATAAAATATGCTACACATGCTTTCACTTCTGGACTTTCGACCAATAGGAGGATTCTTTTCCAACAATCCCCCCTGCAATGTCATATTGGCACAAACTGAAATGAATCTGTAAACTGTCACAAGCTGCAAACTATCACAAGTTTCAAGCTTGTACTCCTAAACTGACCTTCAAACCTTTTCTTAAAAAGTCTTCTTTAAAACTGAATTTGACTTTTCTTCAAAAAACCTGAACTTGCTGAATATGAACCATAATACTTGAGAAAATATGAAAACTAGAAATCCAATAGTGTACACATCAAGCAATCACTGCTTAACAGCAAATATACCATGTACTGACTCTGCACCTGCTATCTCCTTCAAAAACCTGAAAACATACATTAGGATCCACATATTTGCATTTACCTTCCAAAAAGCTTTCTCAATGTACTGTTGTGTCATGTAAATACACTAAAAATAATCAAGAACTGAATCGTGGAACCTGTGATTGACAACTCACAACTTAGTGTATTATGAACACTACTGGTTCATCTCTGACTATACTCAAGTCATGTCAACTCAACTTAATTCAAATCAACTAAAATATGAGTCTCATCAACAAATATATGATGTCATCCTGTCTTCATCCTTTAGATCCTTCATACCTCTTTCCTTCAGAACTTGGTATAAACATATATGTGTGCACTTCTAAAACATACCTCTCTGAAATATCAAGCTTCTCTTCAATAGAACTCTAGAACCTTCTCCTAAATAGTGACACCTAACAAGAACTTTCTCCAGACATTCTCCTTCTTCCTTCTTCTTACAAAGTTGGAACAAAAAGAGAAACTGACAAAGGAAATATAGGAATACCTGTAGGTATGACTCTGCATTCTTTTACCTATGGCTGAAAATAAGTCTTCATGTTTCATCACCCCCCTAGATGACTTAATAATAGTATCGAGTATTTCTCAAATATATCAGACTTTATGAAATCTAGAACGTCTTCCTTCTTTCAATAAATCTGATCTTCAAAAGTCCATACCTATATGTGAAACTAAAGTTTAGGATCCATAATCTTCTGTAACATAACAAGTATCTTCTTTTTCTCTACAACACAAATCTGATGGAATGTGAATCTTTGAATTACTTCTACCAATGCTAAGAACCTTACCAAACAAAGGATAGACAACTGACTCATAAATGTTCAAGACCTTGAAGATCTATCTAGATCGTATCAAGATCATATAAGATCATGCAAGATCAATGATCTCTCCTGTGTAGAATCTGCTCTTATCAAACCTTCATGACTGAATGTTTGATTTTCTACCTGAATGTCTCCAAGTGTCCATGCTTCTAACAAAGTTGTAAAACTTTTATTCAAACAAGTCCTTCCCAAGAATTTGCAACTCCTACTTGAAATATAAGTGGACAAACTTCTCATCTTGAGAACTCCAAAAGCTGCAATTTGATACTTCATAACTTTCATACTTTGCCCGGGTGAAATGTGATAGTACCTGCTCCACTTCCTAATCAAGTGATAGGATCTAATGGAACACCTTTTTCAATACAAGAATGTATCCAAAAATCAAGACAAACACAAAAAGTAGATTCTTCATTGACTTGTACATCAACAAGTCTGAATTTTTTGAAGTTTTTTTAAAATACTAAATATGAGGTAACCTTTTCCAAACATAAAGCCTCAACCCAAGTCTTCAACATCTGCTACAAAAAACTCTTTTACCTCAAGAGTTAGGTAACGAAGAAATATACTTCTCTACAACTTGTCATATACCAAGTAGCTCTATATTGACACTCCAAGAATTCTTTGAGGGAACATATAAGCTAGCTGCTTAAAAACTTCAACTTATATATAACTCATACATATGAGTCAAAACATACAAGTTGTCTTTAAAATTTGCTGCTTTTCGTTCTCTCAGTGCAATTCTTTGTCAAATCTACTAAATCATGACCAAGTGTAATGAAAAACAAGAAAGTGCTTCTTCTTTAACACAAGATGTTTTTGTAGACTTGTCTTTGGATGTAGAGGATAAAATAGGAAAAGTATATGGAAAATATATGAGAAAAGGAAGCCTTACTTTTCTTTTGGAAATGATAGACTTTCTTCTTCTACATCTTTCTTACACCTGATGATGATGTCAACATCTTCAAACTTCTCTTCCATACCTTTTTTTTTCTTCATTTTGAAGTAGCAAACAATCTTGACCTCTTCAAATGAATTTTTCTCTTCCTTTAGTGCTAAGAGTAAAAGATAAAACAAACATGGTATACAAATGGAAGTGAATATCTAATCATGTTTTATCATCTCCTGATATCTCTAAATCAAAATTCCGCTTCAAATGTCTGAAACGACTAAATTCACCAACCTTTTGTATGAATGATGAATTACCTTTCTAGAGTTATCTCTATAGATCACATTTGTACCTTGATATCCAACCAAATTACAATAGAAAATTAGCTGAAAACAAAAAACTCATCCCATCTCCAAATATGTCTTCTTAGATGAACTTTCTTGCCATGAAAGAGATCTCTCAAAACTATCTAGAAAAACCTCTAGATACCTGTTTTGATGTAGCCTTTAACTTCCAAATGATGAAAGTGTATAAAAGAACTCCTTGAAACCTTCAAATCTCTTCATAACTGCTCTTCTAAGACATTTGTGCAAATGATAATCTGATAGTAGAAACTCATACCTGTGAATTCATGTTGATCTGATTCCTTCATCTTCTCTAAACCATTGTTCTTCCTTGAATTTGAAGTAGTCTTCTCTTCAGTAAGTCTTAGTCTTCAAACAATACGTTTGTAAAGTATTTGTATACTCTTCCAGAAATATTCGGCTATTAACAGATCATCAACTTCATACTCCACACTGATGAATGCACATGTAACTGAATTGTCTAATTCTCAAATCTCTACTCATCTAGATTAAGTGTGTATGTCAAATGTCAAATGTTAGAAGATGCTCTTAAATCATATGTTGTAAATCCTGGAAGTCTGGGAACCTGAGAATATGAATGAGCTTTAATGCATTGATGCCAAACTCCTAAAGCTTTGAAACCAAAACCTTAGTGCTCTGAAGCCAAATGTTGGAAATGAGATAGGCCCATAGCTCATATCACAGGTCCATGGTTCCATAGTTCCTGCATATACAACACAGAATCTAGCAATCTTCAATAGTGACAAAACATGAACATATCACATTTAATCATACAAATGATGAGTCAAAGATAGAGAGAGACTAGACAACATGTGTAAAGTGTTACGTAAGCCATCGCTTACTCATAGTATCATATATACCAATGTTCAATGTACAATGTGGATGCAAAACTCTCAACCACTCTATGTGATGAGAAATAGATGGAAGAGTGAATGTACAAATGTAACAAACATATTCAGATGTATGGGAAAAAATTTGAATATACATGACATGTGTGACCTAGTAGGTTATAGAAGAGTGAATATGAGTGACTGAAAGAGGAAGGATCAATGTGAAACTCATAATCAGTAAACCCTCATCTAACCTTAGGCTATGGAAGACCCTAAGTCAGATACGTGTGTGAAAAGATCACATACCTAAAAAGTAGCAAAGAATTCTAACAAGTTTGCTACTAGAAATGTTTAATCTCATGTGAACACACCTTCTCAAACACCTCATCCAAATATGCATAAAGCATATATGTATTGATTCTATTGTACCTATGCCAAATAGGACTCCTCCTGATATGGATGCTATTGCCTCCATAAAATCCAAGTAGTACCTGTGTGCATAAAGAGAATATGTACCTGAATACTTAACATAAGATGTAAATCTTATGTTAAACACCATCCAATGTCTTTGAAGTAGCCCAAAATCTTCATGTAGAAGACAATCTTCAAATACATCATGTAGATGGACGAACCTCACCATCAAGCTACTAATGACCAAGTTTCCATGAACTAGAGATAATCTCCTCTCCATGAGCTAGAGTGTGAGCACACCCTTCATCTTCTCCAAGAAGAATCTCCAAGAAGAACTCCATAGCTGCTCCTGAACATGCTTCAAGTTAGCACCATGGCTGCCCCATGTGCTAGACGAAACACCACCTCTATTGAGGTCCAAGCTCAAGGCTTGTGTTGAAAGTTAGGTGAAGGATATCTGACAATGAGCCCAAGCACTTCTTATATAGTAGTTTGTCTACCTATGAAAAGCAATAATAAATCACTTGATCGCATAAAGCACATGATCCAACTGTAGCGATTACGAAAATTAATGCCACCGTTGTTTAATGCTTTTCGGAAAGCATGTCGCTCATTTGCATGGTCTTTTTAATAAAGAAAATCTGGATAAAAATATATTTTTTGTGGTGCCGCTCACGGGATTCGATCCTTGGTCACAGAGATGAGAGGTTGACGAACTAACCAAGGTGCTCGTCGTCGTTCATTGCATAAGAATGCATAAAAGACGCTACACATCCTTTCACTTCTAGACTTTTGACCAATAGGAACATTGTTTTCCAATAGTGATGGTAGTTTTTTTACATTGTTGGATGCTTTATTTATACCAAGGATCAAGAAAAATGTGTTATCAGTTTTAGCATTAACCAAGATTGGATTGATTGTAAAATATGTTGATGATAGATGTACAGTTCATGATCTCTCAAATGGCAATGTCATTATTGCTTCCGGCATTCTATGTCATTCTATAATCTCATAGACTATGAAAAGTCTATGAATGATTCAGCATGTGCACTACATGGTTCTCAAGCTATGTCAAGTGCGAAGCTTTGGCATGCATGCTTTAGTCATTTGAATTTTTCTAGTTTGCTACACCTGCACAAATTTGAAATGGTGTCCTCTCTGCCCAAACTTGAGGCACCTCGTAAACATGTTTGTGAAGGCAATATTTTGGAAAAAATGTAGCCTTCCTTGTTTTGAAACGATGGTTCAATTTGAGCTACTCAGAAATTGCAGCTTGTTCACAGTGATGTCTTTGGTAGTATGCACATACCCTCTTTTGAAAACTATCTTTACTTTGTGATTTTCATTGATGATTTGCCATGTATGCATAGATACATCCATTGAAATCAAAGTCTGAAGTATTTATGTGCTTCAAACAGTTTTTGGTTTTGGTTGAAATTTTTTCAACATGTACAATGGGCACCCTCCATTCT
The DNA here is from genome assembly GCA_020310875.1 of Ceratopteris richardii. Classification (NCBI taxonomy): domain Eukaryota; kingdom Viridiplantae; phylum Streptophyta; class Polypodiopsida; order Polypodiales; family Pteridaceae; genus Ceratopteris; species Ceratopteris richardii. The sequence continues at coordinate 40,204,720 of CM035419.1, forward strand.
GATCAAGGGGAGGAATACATGTCTTCTGATTTAGTGCATTTTTGACTGAACGGGGGATAAAACATCAATGTATAGTGCTGCATAGATCTCAATAGAATGGAGTTGCTGAATGGAAGAACACATCACACATGGAGATCGTGAGGTTTACCACATAGTTTTCGGCTTGAGGTTGTTATGTGTGCAACATATGTACTTAACATGTATCCCACTAAAGCATTGTATTCTATCACTCCATATGAGGCCTGAAATGTTTGCAAGACATGTGTTCCTCACTTGCATGTTTTTGGTTGTCTGGCATATGCATTAGTGCCTGAACAACAACACAAGAAATTGGATGATAAAGTAGTGAAATGTATTTTTGTTGTGTATAGTTCTGAAAGTAAAGGCATTCACAAACTAAATGCATCTTGGTTAGCCATGATGTTGTTTTTTGAAAGATGCTATTCAACCATTACTTTCATGTACTAAGGAGACATTAGTTAGCTCCAAAGATATGTATGATACTTTCTGCCTCTCTTTAAAGGTGGACAGTCTAGTGCTTGTCCAAATCATGCATCTTTTCAACCTTCACATGTTTCATGTGATGATGAAAATTTACATGATGCACTGCTGAGGAGAGAATTGATATCGAAGAGGCAAAAACTATGTCTAAATGGTTCATGCAAACTCTGTGAGATAGCACATTAGATGCATCTCTATCATATCATACTCATGCAGGCTCTCATAGAGCTTCCTTGGCATCAAAGTGCTATGTTATGGCTGCATCTAGTCTCTATGATGAGAATTAGCCAATTTTGTTTGATGAAGCGCAAAATGTTGAAAATTGGATGGGTGCTATGCAATGAGAATATGATGCTATTATGAAAAATGGTACCTGATGTTTATGTGACTTGCCTCTTGGTAGGAATGCCATTAGCACTAAGTCGGTATTGTTGCTCTTCGGATCCCACAGACGCACGTACACAGAGGATAGTACAAAAACAAAATCACACAAAAGTACTCACAAAATAGAAAGAGACAAGAGACAACACTAGATTGGGTACAATCTCCCCCCACATACTTTGATGGATAAGTCTATCAAAGCATGTGTATCTATAGGTATTTCTTATTACATCCCAAATAGATGATACATGAGGGTGGTGCCTTGAAAAGCGTGCTTTGGCTTTATTTACAAAAAACATAATTTTCTATTTTGAAAGCAATCTATTATTTTTACAAAAATAACTATCTTCTAAAATATTCTTCTAAATGTCTCCAAAAATATTTGAATAAGCCCATGTGCATTCACACCCTCATGGATCGTCACCTACTAAATCAAAACACAAAACTCATTAAAACCCTCATGGCATTAAAATCCATGTAACATTCCAATATTCCATTAAAAACCTCAAGGCATTAAAATTCATTTAAGGTTCCAATATTCCATAAAGTATAATAGGTATAGAGGTTGAAGCATATGCCTAATGGAACAATTGATAGGCATAAGGCTAGGCTTGTTGCAAAGGGTTATGCTCAAGAAAGTGGCATTGATTTTGATGAGACATTTGCTCCTACATGCCGAAGGACTACTCTTCATAGCATCTATGCACTTGTTGTTCATCATGGTTGGAATGTACATCAGTTGGACAGTAAAACTGCATTTCTTAATGGATATTTGCATGAACAAGTGTATGTTTTTCAGCCCCATGTCTTTGTGCAGAAAGGGCATGAAAATCAAGTGTGCAATTTGAAAAAGGCATTACACAGTTTGAAGCAAGCACCATGTGCTTGGTATGAAATGATACATGCCTACCTGATTGCACATGGTTTTGAGAACAATCCAACTAAGAGCACCTTATATGTTAAGTGTGCAAATTATGTGCTTCTGATCATTGATGTGTATGGTAATGACATGCTGCTCATTCGTCCTCACAAGAAGGATATTGTTGATTTTAAGGCTAGTCTACATGCCTCATTTGAGATGTCAAATTTGGGGCATTTGCATCATTATTTGGGCCTTGAGTTCATGCAAGTTGATGGTGGAATAACTTTGTGTCAAACAAAAAATATTGACACATTATTAAAAATGTGTTGGCCTTGAAGAGTGCAAACCTATTGCCATTCCTATGGAGACAAGTTTACAATTGAGTCTTCAGGATGCTCGAGATGCATTTGATGTTGTTCTCTATTAGCAAGCTATTGGATGCTTGATTTACATATGCATTACTCACCCATATATTTAGTTTTTTGTCTCATAGATGAGTAGGTTTATGCATTGCCCAATTGTCAAGCATTGGTAGGTGGTTAAGTGCATCTTTTGATACTTGAGTGATACCCGACTACATGGATTTTTTTAATCCCAAGGAGGGATCACTACCACTAGATTTACATGTTTTGTTTTACTCTAATTGGACTGGTTGCTATGACACTCGTGTGTCCACGAGTGGTTTTTGCTTTATGCTTGGTAGCTCATGCATATCCTGGTTGAGCAAGAAGCACCCTACTATGGCCACTTCTAGTTGTTAGGCTAAGTATAGGTTAGCTTTCACAATGATTGCTAAGTGTGTGTGTGGCTCAGACACCTTATGGTTGCTTTGGGTGTTGGTCAATCTTATGCCACCACCATCTTCACTGACAGTCAGAGCACATTGGCAATTGCAAGCAACCTTGTGTTCCATGCTCGCACTAAGCACATTTTGGTGCACTATCATTATGTTAGGGAGAGGTTCTTTGTTGGAGAGATTAGCTTGGCATATGTGTCCATGCAGGAGAAGATTGTAGACCTTTTCACAAGGCTTTGACTAGGGAGATGTTTGAAGCTTTTCGCAAAGCTTTGGGCTTAGCACTTTGATTATATATTTAGGTAGTGATGTGTGTGAACACACTAAGACCCTTAGGGCACTTTTTTCCCTCTTTAGGAGTTTTTTGCCCAGCTTGTATATGCACCTATGACCCTAACAGGTCACTTATCATTGTACATTCTAGTGGTAATACATTCAATATTGTGTGTTGTGCGCCAAGATTCTTCTTCCTGCTTGTGTTGTTCGCATGCTTTCATAGACTTCAAACTCCAACATGAAGGACATTCTATCAAATTTGAGAAAGTTAGAGAAACTCAACTCGAGGGACATAAAGATAAGGCCTTCATGGAATTTAGAGGTAGAAGGAGAAGAGGCCCCAAAGATGGGTGCGGGGCGAGTCCCTCTTGCTCGATTCTTGGATCAAATATCTTTTGTATTTTGAAAAATGAGGTCAATCTTTTGGACTACTAGGGTAAGATGAATCAACAATTATCGGATGGGGAAACCACAGAGAATTGATCCTCAAGCAAACAAGGCATTCAAGAAGGGCACAACAAAGAAGACAATCCTAACAAGTAAAAGATGAGGCCTTCATGGAATTTAGAAGTAGAAGGCGAAGAAGTGCCAAATATGGGTGCGGGATGAGTCCCTCCTGCTCGATCCTTGCATCAAATATCTTTTGTATTTTGGAAAATGAGGTCAATCGTTTAGACTAATGGGGAAAGATGAATCAACAATTATCAGATGAGGAAACCACAGAGAATTGATCCTCAAGAAAACAAGGCATTCAAGAAGGGCACAACAAAGAAGGCAATCCCAACAAGGAAAGTTTGATTATTCAATCCATGATTCTTGATTAGGTATCACAATCTTTTCTAGTGGTGGTTTCTTAGAAAGGGAAAAATTCCCAGCTATGTTCCCTTGGAAGAGCCCCCTCAAAGGACAGGTAGTGTGCTAGGAACCATCCACTTCAAGAAGAAAGAAGAAGATAAAATCAAGAAAAAGAGGGACAAGTCCTTGAGCAACAATTACCTCAACCTTTGAAATAGGAGAGATGACTACGAAGATTGGTGCCTATTAAAACAAAATATCAATTTGTGGGAGAGCTCGCTTCCTTCTGAGACATGATCTCCCCCCATATTGAAGGGTTAAGATGGATCAACAGTGACAATTTGGATAATGTGATGAGTGTTAAGAAGCCCCTGGACTAGTATATCTCCCAAAATAGATGATGGTGCCTTAATTGGACTTGTATCTAATGGAAATTTGGTTTCATGGACTTGTGGCATTCTCTCACAAAGATTAAAAATTTGGTCCTTAGGTGTAGGGAAGAAATTGGTCACCTCTTCTTTTTGTGCTCTAAGAGCCACTCTGTGTGGTAGGCTCTTGCCAAGATTTTGAGCTTATAGAATGAAATCAAGTGGAAACAAGCATTACTTGGAGAAGCACATGGCAAAAAATGGTCAAATGATAAATCTCTTGGTCTGTTAGGTAGGAGAATATTTAATTATAAGAAATTCCCTTCATTTAGACACCATATGATTATTGTCTTGGATAATAACAAGATCAAAACTAGGACCACCCATGAGGGTGATGAAAAGGTCACCAACCTTCTCTAGAATCCTTGCTAATAATTAGTTATCCTATCGAGTCCTAGCCATCACCATAGTTCAGCCTTCAGGTAGTCCTACCCGTGCCTTTTGGGATATGGGGAATCCCCAAGGAAATATGCCTCTTATTTGTACCATTGTTTTTTTGTTTTCTTAATTAATTCAAGCGAAGGAGACCAGGCTTAGGCAAAACTTCCTCTTTTAGAAGAAAAAAAATCAAACAAGTGAAACATAAATGCTTGACTGAATTCCAAAATCATTACCCTTGGATGGAATAATCTAAGGTATATACCATTAACCCAATGTTTATGTTCTTTGCCTTCCAAGTTCTCTAACAAGTAGCTACCATTATTTCTTTTTGCTTTGAATTTGAAAGGCCCTACCCACTTCGCTCAAAATTTCGTGTAAAAAGTTTGGTCTAAAGAGATTTGATATATTAATACCAAACTTCCTCCATGTATTCTTTTGTATACCAAATCAAATGGTGTGAATCCATTGAACTTCCCTTTTGGATATTCTAGAAGCCCGTAATGCCTCATTCAAATTTAAGTCCAAATCTTTAGTATTTTTTCACACAAACTAGAAACACTAAAGCTTTGAACCAAACCATTACAATGAGGGTGATACGGTGTTGCAAAAAGGTAATAGTTGACTAGAGATGACCTTGGCTTCTATCCATCTAATTGGATAATCAATTTGAATGATTCTGTAATTCTTCTTTCTAAGAGTGGAAGGTAAGGATTACATGTAGCCCCTATTCCTCAAAAGGGCCAAAGTTTTGGATACTTTGAAGAGGTTCATCATGTAAGAATCCTCTTTATGGATTTTTAGAAAGTGGCGCAAGATTGGATAGAGTGTTCTTCATCTTTCCTAAGGCGACAACCATACTAATATGGCATGCCTAAAATGGCCACAACATACATCATGTGTGTTCACTTGCAAGCATCATGAATTTTTTCCTTAGATAATACTCTTCAGAGAATTCCATCAAAACACTTCATATAAAGATGCTCAAAATTTAAAATAAACATATTCTTTTACCTTCCAAGGTTTACTATGAAACTCACTAGTTCCTTATTGGCATTTTGAAGTTGATCTTATGAACTTAAAGCTTCACTTTTGTTGGTGTTGACACTCAAGGTTAAGGAAAAAGCATGGACGCGCATCAAGGAAGTGGACACACAAGAAGAAGGAGCATGTAGGGAGCTCCAAGAAGCACATGTCAAATTTGAAAAGAACTCCCTATAGAAATAATGTTTTTTATAACTAAAAACCATTGTAAACACCATTTTCCATTTTTGCAACTCCATTCTATTCAAGCCGAGGAGTCCTCGAGCTTCAGGAGTAGAAGTATCATCCTACCAATTTTCATAGTTTTTAGACTCAGTTTGAGCCCTCAAATAAGCCATGGAGCCTAATTTTTAACTAGGCCAAACACTAGGTCTGGACAGGGCCAAGACCACTCAAAAAACTATAAAAAGAGCTAGAGAGCTCATTTTTTAGGTTATCTTGTTGTAGATTTGAGCTTGTGTAAGATAACTCTTTTGTAATCAAATTCCTTCCATTGTTCCACTCGTTGCTCTTACCTTGTGCACATGTGTGTGTATGTGTGTGCATGCTTGTGTGCATCCACTCATGCACTTGTGCCATCACTTGCTCATGGTCTTCATATTGCTCCTCACGTATCCATGGATTGACATTTATGAGGTGAATCTCCTCATGTTGGTACTTACCATTGTGCTAGAGTTACACAAAATTTGGCATCGTTGCCGAGGAGAGAGGTTAGAGGATGAGTGTGTGATGGTAAGACATAGAGTAGCAATGTTGAAAGGTAAAAAAATCATCATTTTCTGTTCGATTTCTGAGTTTTCCTTCACCTTCATCATCATCATCATCACCATCTTCTCCCATCTCCATCATCTCATATTTTTTTCATTTTTGACTATACATTCATCTCATTTTTTTCACTTGTGGCTGCGAGCAGAAGCTTAGAAGGTGTGTAGAGCTCAAACGCAGAAGAAATACTCTTGAAACACTCTCAAAACACCAAAAATGTGAGCGACTAGTCTCGGACGTGACACAACTTGTGCCAAGTATCGTGAGTGTGGTATCGTGGTTTTGGAGATAGATTTTGCATCCACATGCACATAGGAGTGACAAGGAGGACATGAGGGACACATATTTGCAAAATTTTTTGAAATTGGACTTCAAAAACTCCAAGTATCATGTTTGATTGAGTTCAGGTATCGTAATACTAGAACTCTTGTGTATCCTGATACTTGTCGAGTATCGTGTGTCGTCTCCCCATGTATCGTGATACCTCACACGTATCGTGTATCATCGGGTAGAGTATCGCTTGTCGTGTATCACCTAAATGTGTATCGTGATACGTCCCATGTATTGTGTATCATGAAGGTTGGTATCGTGTATGAGGGTTGCTCAAGTAGTCGTGTACCGTGTATCGCTACCATCTGGTATCATGTACCGTCGGGTCCTATATCATGATACTTCACAAGTATCATGTATCGTGACCGATCCAAGTATTGTATCATGAGTCCAAGTATCGTGTATCGTCACTTCTCAAGTATCGTGTATCTTGTATCGTGTATCACAACCATTTGGGATCGTGTATCACTGGGTCATGTATCACGATACTTCATAAGTATCATGTATCATGACCAATCCAAGTATCGTATCGCAAGTCCAAGTATCATGTATCGTCAGTTCTCAAGTGTCCTGTATCATGAAGAGCCATAGCATGTATCGCGATACTTGCAAAGTATCATGTATCACCAAAAAGTTCAATATCGTGTATCACAGAAGCACAAGTATCATGTATCGCCTACCCCTACTATCTCGTCGATACTCATCAAGTATCTTGTATCATCTAAAAACAAGTATCGTATCGCATCTCTTGTGTATCGTGTATCGTTTAGTTCAGATATTGTGTATTGTGATAAGGCAAGTCATGTATCATCTATTCCCAAGTATCATCGATACTTCATAAGTATCGTGTATCTCCTGTTCTGAAGCGCTCCCTGAGGAGTCCTGTTTCCCTATTTTAACCCCTAGAGCCCTTAACTAGCATAACTTTCTCATACGAAATCTATTGGCAGTGATTTTGGGTTCGTTAGGAAGCTTGTGGGGACTAAGAAACCAAGGGGGTTATATATAGTATTTTGAAGTTGAGCCTCAGGTGGGATTAGGAAACCAAGGGAACACTAAAAGATTTTTAGCAATACAAAAGGGAAATTTTGAACTAGAAGACAAAGCTTATGAACCTGAGATCTAGTAGACACTTAGGAAAGGATAGGCAAAGCATTAAATCATCTAAGGCTAGTGTCAACCATACAACCAGGTCTCGGGTACAACAACTAAGTGGTTATACCTACATGCTAAGTTCTGAAACAAGTGACTCACGAGGCGATCAGTGGTCTAACTCAAAAATCCAAATCAACCTTTTGGACTTGAACACCTAGTGGTCAAGTGAAGATGGTTCATACATTGATAAGGAAGGAACCATGTATATGGTCACCAACTTACCAAATAGGACAGATGAGTTTAGAAATGTCATTCTTGAGAATGAAATAGGAGACCTAGAGCAAGGGGACCTAGTCCGAAAACCCAAGACTCCTACAGATAAGTCAATTTTGACCAGAGTGATCACTTCAGATTGGATCCCTCAAGACAATAAAAGCATATAATTATTCTTGATAGAGAAATAGAGGAAGCCTTTTGGAGATTCAAGCGAGATCAACCTAGCCCAATAGTCACCATCTATGAGTTCAAGGATCCAGAGATACTAGGCAAAGCTATCTATCTAGATCACACATCAGAGAAAATAATCTTGGTAACAGAGCATGATAGGCATGCATACACTTAGCAAGGTGAATCAATTTTCCCTCCACGAATGTCTAGTGTCTCCCATGGCCTCCAAGGAGTAGGATCATCCAAGGCTCATGAAACCCAACAAGAACAATCCAGAGAGAGACCTGATGTAAGCTTTGCAAACACTGTGGGCTGAGAGAGATCATGACATGAAGGGGAAATACAAGAAAGAGAGAGACATCGAGCACAGAGGCATCAAAGAGATGAACATGATTTTCCATTGCCTAGATCCCGCGGGTGCCCAAGAACCCTTAGGCCTTCTCAAGAGGTGAAGGCAATGAAGAACTATTTTGATGGGTCACGAGATCCTTATGATCATGTGGCCGAGTTCAAACAAGTGTTAAGAGTTGAAGAGGTCAAGGACTTGTTCACTTAGTTCGAAGTGTTCATTGTAGGATTTTCCAAGAGTGGCATCAGGCATAACACATCATCCTTGATCCACAGCTTCATGCAGACACCCGAAGAAACTATGCAACTTGTAGGAAGATGCTTCAGATAATACTTAGAATGATGCCCTATTCTAGATTCACCCACACTGACCAAACAAGTGGCCTTGCTTTCAGATGGCTTACTAAGCACAAAGTTAAGATCATATGTGTACTTGAAAGAGCTTAAATCCATAAAAGAGTGTGTGGGCATGTGCATAGACATAGAGGAAAACTTGGGTGAGGAGTTAGAATTGTCCAAACCTTGTAAGGATTCTGATAGTTCTACTAGTTATACCTCCAGAACCTTGACTCAGATAGATGATATAGTTGAACAAGTTGCCAAAAAGCTAGGATTTCAAAATAGACAAACACCAAGGGTCAGATCCTTAAAGCGATGTTACAACTGTGGAGGAGACCACATGGCTAATGTTTACCCAATGATGGCTCAACCTCAAGGAAACTTGAATTCTCCATATTGCACCATTGAGAGAAAATACACAAACCAAAGGGTGCAAAGTTGTCCCTAAATAGGCAAGCTATCAAACAAAACTATGAACAACCTTACCAGCATGGTAGGTTTCAGAACCAATACTAACAGCCATATTATAGACCACATCAGGAATATCAGGCTCCATATAGGCCACAACCTGTCGTAGCAAACCAACCACCTCCTCTTGCCAATGTGATTCCAGTTAATTATGTAGTGGCAGAGGAAAACCTTAATAGAGCATTGGTGCCACTAACCCCATTGGTCTCAAAAAATTACTCTCATGATCATAGGTCAGACTACTCCCATGAAGATAGTCCACAAGCTTATTACATAGAGTCACCTGAGCAAAATGAGGCTCATTCCTATCAATATGAGACACCACTTATGGAACACAATTGGGAGCCAAAATACTCCAATGTCATGTACATGACTCCTAAACCCAGGCCCCAATTGAGACAAGTAAGACCACAAGCCCCTAGAGGACCATGTGATGTCAGGGCGACCATTTCATTTGTGAATATCCCCACTCATCGACTCTGGGACAAGGAAAAAACATCACAATACAAGGCTTTTGTCTTGAGTGCGGCAAAGAACATCTCCCGAGAGATTGTCCAAGGAACCCCTCTAGTGCACCCAAGGTTACATCCATCAATGTGGTAGGCTTAGTATTGGATTCAAGTTCAAGTAGCAATAATGTGGCTCCTATATAGGCACTTACTAGGGCACAAGCCATACAACAAGTAAAACCAGTTGATCAATTAGAGTCAAGCAAAAGGCCAATCATAAGTGGAATAAAAAGTAATCTGAACTAGAGGAAAGCCTAAAAGATGCAAAAACAAAAATAGAAGACATTGCATCTCAAAGCCCCTCGCATGCTGAAGCTCCATCTACACCACCTCATCCCACCCCACCACCCACTGTAGATAACCCTCAACCAAGGTCTTTCTTGCAGATCCAATCCCAAAAGGCTTGGACATGATGTTCAAGGCATACCACGCTCGTCTTCAAGAAGATTCAACAATGAAAAACCTAGACAAGAGTCACCCTAGATCACATTTAGATATTGAACGGACAAAAATGTGCATGAAAATGGTAGAGATAGCTGAGGCTATGCTCGAGACCAGTCAATCGTTCAATCAGACAAACTTTATCAAATTGGATTTGCATTTCTAGGGCTTACTAGAAAGATTAGAGCAATTGGTAAACAAACCCCACGTTTCTTCACCTCCATCAAGAACAACTAGAATGAAGCTTCAAATGGCCAATGGCCATGTTGAAAGACCTCTAGGAGTGCTAGAAGGGATAACTCTCACCACTTGTGGGGTAGAGTTTGAGCACACCTTTGCTATATGTGACTTTGAGAAAAATAATGTCTATGAGATGATCCTTAGAAGACCTTTCCTATGACAATTGCAAATACTATAGGATTGGGGAACCAACTTTGTACTTAAAACACTTAGGGGTCAGCACCAAGGTCAATCTAAAGGAATATACCTTCCGAGATCTACCACCCCTATAGTGGAATCCTATCCACAAAGCAAAAGAAGATTCTATCTCAATGCATTCTGAAAGTTCACTTGATCCATCCTTGATGCATGAAGATACTCATTTGTGGATGTATAAGGTTGCAGAGGAAGAGGAAAAATGCCTAAAAGTGAGAAAAGAAGGAAGCTCTCAAGGAGAAAGACCAGTTAGAGACCTAGCCTATAACCAATGATATTTCTTGATGAGGAATTTGAGCCTCATGGTTGGGCATAAATCTTAGCCACCATGGACATTGATGTCAATAAAGAACAATGGACACCTCATTGTGATGAGGAGGGTTAAGATATTTCAGTGTTCATGTGTCAACCTGTGCTAGAAGAATGTGACCAGACTAGTGACTTCATAGAACAAGAAGAGAACGTTGACGATCTAGAGTCCATTGTGATGAATATTTGCTTTGATTCAGAGGAACACTTCTTAGAAGACGTAGGAATGTTTAACCAAAAAGAAGAAGAACCTCTCACAATCATTAAAACAATAAATTCAAAGGATGGAAGTGAGAGTAGTCAAAAGAAAAGGAAAAGAAAAGCAATGAAACAAGAAGAGGAGGAATCATTTTTTTAAGTACTAGAAAATTTCAAGAAATATGAAGTTGAGGACTAGAAAACGTTTGGTATGTATGCCTAAGAGAGAGGCCACCACAAGAGAATCATACGATAATAAAGAAAAGACCAAAAAATTTGTGGTAACCATTAAAGAGAATGAAGAGTGATGCACATACATAGGAGATGACCTAAGTGCAAAAGAAGAAGCAAAGATCATAGCTATATTAAGGTAATATAGGGACATGTTTGCATGGCACTATAGAGACTTGAAGGAAGTAGCTCTGAAAATTTGTTCCCATATGATTCCCATGACAGCCGATGCAAAGCCCACCAAACAGAAGTCCTACACATATAATGACACTTTTGCAACTAAAATAAAAGAAGAAATTGATAGGTTGATTAAAGGTGCATTCATCTATGAGATTGAGCATATTGAATGGGTGTCCCCCATTGTATTAGTGCCCAAGAAGAATGGAAAGTTGTGAGTGTGTATTAACCTTAAAAAATTTAATGTCGCTACCATTAGAGATAGCTATTCGCTTCCCATCACTAAACATTTATTGGAGCATGTTGCAGGCAAGGAAGTTTCTAGCTTCCTTGATGGATTTTTAGGTTACAACCAAGTAGCCATTGCCATAGAAGATCAACACAAAACGGCTTTTGCCACAGAATGGGGAATCTTTGCATTTTGTGTGATGCCATTTTCACTCACCAATGCACCTGCAACATTCCAAAGGCTCATGTGTCATGTTTTCAAAGAGTTCTTGCGAAAGAGCTTAGAAGTATGTGTGGATGATTTATGCACTCATTCCCAAGAAAGAAGATACCACATCCATGAGCTCAGAGAGATCTTCAACAAGTGTAGAGAATATCGAGTGTGTTTGAACCCAGAAAAGTGTGTGTTCATGGTACGACAAGGTAAACTTTTAGGTCATATTATTTCTAGAAATGGAATATCAACAGATGAGGACAAAGTAAGAGCCATAGCAGAGTTGTCGAGGTCAAGGTATGTTAAAGAGGTACAAGCATTTACGAGCTATTGTGGATATTACCGTAGGTTCATCCACACATATGCAATCATAACTAAACCTCTTTATGCCTTGCTGAATAATTTTGAGTGGAATGATGAATGTGAAACTCCTTCAATGAGCTAAAAAGATGTTTGTGCTCACCACCAATATTGGCCACTCCTATTGGAATAAACGATTCCATGTCCATGTAGATGCATCCAATCATGCAATATGATGTGTGCTTGCACAACCCACAAGTGCAGGGAATTTAGATTTGCATATAGCATATGCTAGCAGACAATTAAATGGGGCCGAACTGAACTATACCACAACGGAAAGAGAAGGTTTAAGCATGGTATATGCTATGAAGAAATTTAGACACTACTTATTGGCCAATAAGTTCAAGTTTTTCACTGATCATCAAGCTTTATTATATTTGGTCAATAAACCTTGCACTAGGATGCTTCGTAAGATGGTTCCTCATACTAATGAAATACGACTTTGAAGTTTTTACCTTAGGGAAGACCATCTTTGTCGCATTACTTCAAGAGAGCCACCGAGCTTGTTGTGCGGAGGATGATGAACATAATAGTTGGTTGCAATAAGCCCATGAAGGATTACTAGGAAATCACTATTGTAAAGAACGGACATTGCAAAATCTAAAACGTCTAGGAGTGTATTAGACTAGTATGGACAAAGAAATACATGAATGGATTTAGAATTTTCCAGTGTGCAAAGAAAGATCCCTAGTGGAGCATGCCGCTCTTTATCACATATCATTAACTCCAGATTCGAGTGCTCCATTGGTAGAATTCATGAGATCGGGAACACTACCTAGTGAGGCTAGTCTAGCAAGAAAACGAAGCATCGAGCAATAGGCCCAAGACTATGCCTTAGTAGGAGACAACCTATATCGAAGAGGAAAATATGGTTAATTAAAAGTGTGCATTCACGAATCAGACTATTTGAAAATCTTGGAAACTGCCCATAGTAGTGTTGTAGGTGGACATTTTGGTCCTGATTGAGTAATTAAGACTATTCTATTCTCAGGACTTTGGTGGCTCACACTTCATATGGATGCACATACCTATGTGAAGAAATGTGACACATGTCAATGTGCACAATATCTGATTAGAAAAGATGAGATGCCTTTGAGGCCAATGATGGGAGGATGTGCATTTTTGAAGTGGGGCATAGACGTGGAGGCCCTGTTAACCACCCAACTAGAAACTCCCATGCAGAATACATCATTGTAGCCATAGATTACCTTACAAAGTGGGTGGAAGTAAAACCCACAACCGAGAGCGATGGTCAAATGACGGCTAAGTTCTTATTCAAGGATGTGTTCACCACATATGGGTTACCAATAGAGTTAATAAGTGATAGAGGTACAGAGTTCTTGAATGAAGTCATTGAAAACCTTCTCCAAGAATTCTTGGTGATACATAAGAAGTCTGCCCCTATTATCCACAAGCTAACGGACAAGCCGAGAGCACAAATAAGGTCTTATGTAATGTACTGACAAAATTGGTAAACAATAAACGCTTTGATTGGGATAAACAACTTCATCATGATGTTTGGGCTTATCGATTTGCCTATAAAACGGTACTCAATGCCACCCCATTTCACATGGTCTTTGGATAGAATGTTGTGCTACCGTTAGACTTCTTGATCCCAACATTAAAAGTAGCACAAGAGCATGAGTGGAATGGACATGAGTTGTCCTCTAGGATCTTTGATCTAGAACATTTAGGTGAGACGAGGATACGAATGGCAACAAGCATCTATGCTACAAAGAAAAGGCAAAAGGCATACTTTGATGCACACATCAAGGATAAGGAATTGAAAGAAGGAGATCTAGTGTTGTTTTACATACTAAATCAAAATGCCAATAAATTGGAAAAACGTGGATATGGACCGATGATCATTAATAGAATTTCCACTAGTGGTGCGGTTCAATTGGCCACTTGAGAAGGTGACATCTTGCCCAATTATATTTAGTGGATGTCAAGTCAAGCTATATCAAGAACCTCTTATAGAGGATATGCTAACGAGACTCAACACTCCTAAGAAGCAAAAAGAAGAAGATTTGAGGGTCGTAGAAGAAGCATACGTAGAGGCTAGAGAGCACATTAGACAAAATGAGTTAAGGCAGTGAGGCCTAGATGTCAATCGTGAAACCCCAAAATATCACATGGCCATGTGCCAAACATCATATGTAATTGCATCTCAAATAATCGACCAACGTCCCTTTGTGATGATAGAGGAGCATTGATTGACTCGGGTGCAACAACTAGCATAGTTAGGCTTTCATACTATCAAGACCTACAATTGAACATCAATCCTGTAGAAGCCTATCTCATAGGATGGCGAGGTGTCAAAACCCCTTGTTTGGGCAAGGTGGAACTTCCCATCTACCTTTAAGATGTCTCAACGACAGTCAAAATGCTAGTATGTCATGATGAGGACCTTACAGAACCACTTGTCTTGGGTCAAGATTGGATTTACAACCATGCAATCAACTTGAACTTAAGAAGACAACTTCTTTAGGTTTGGGTACATAAACAATGCACTACATTAGAATTAGAGAATTGCATGCTCACAAATCAAGATGTCACACATTATCTTAGTTCTTCTAGGAGTAATCTTAGCAAAGAAGATGTTGTATGTGTCAAATTGGCACAAAAGGTTAACACATATTGGTCAAAGATCATTAAAGCAAATTTGCAGGGACCAAAGTGTACTTGGACTCCCTAACTTGTCAAAACAACACATGATTTATAAGTGTAGTGCATGTCAATCTGGAAAGTCTTACAGGTTACCA
The DNA here is from genome assembly GCA_020310875.1 of Ceratopteris richardii. Lineage (NCBI taxonomy): Eukaryota > Viridiplantae > Streptophyta > Polypodiopsida > Polypodiales > Pteridaceae > Ceratopteris > Ceratopteris richardii. The sequence continues at coordinate 40,219,840 of CM035419.1, forward strand.
TTCATGAAGAAAGGATATATGCATGAAGATCTCTTGGAGTTGGTTCATATAGATGTATGGGGACCTAGCAAGGATGCTTTAATATCAGGATAAAGGTATTATGTCTCCTTCATTGATCATTGTAGTAGGTGGACTATATTATACTTTATGAAACACAAAGATGAAGTCTTTTCATGCTTCAAAAGATATTTGGTTCTTGTGGAGAATCAAACAGGTAAAACACTAAAAAGGCTAAGGTCAAATGGAGGGGGGGAACTTCTCCCAATTTGACTCCTTTCTTCAAGAAAGAGGAATCAAAAGAGAGATCACTACAAGGTACACTCCTAGGAAAAATGGGGTGGCAAAAAGAAGGAATAGGACAATTGTTGAAGCGGCAAGGTCTATGCTAAATGAGAAGTACTTACCTAATTACTTATAGGTTGAGGCTGTATCCATATCCACTTATTTGATTAACAGGTTACCTTCAAAATTACTTGATGGCATGACACCATATGAGGCTTGGAATGGAAGAAGATCAAGCTTGGATCGTTGTAAGATTTTTGGATGTGTTGCTTTTGCTCATTTTCCTTCACAGGTTCGAGGCAAGATGGACCCCAAAGTAGAAAGGTGTGTATTCATTGGATATGACAACAATCAAAAGGGCTACAGATTATACAACCCAACAACCAAGGGATTCTTGGTGAGTAGAGATGTAGTATTTGATGAGAATAGTTCTTGGTATGAAGATTCATGTAGAATGGTCAACCTACCTTATGATCGTGAAGAAGATTTTCCAAAACTTGTTAAGGATAATTCTTCTAAAGTTGAAGAGCAAGATACCTTAGAAGATGACGAAGCAACTCAGTATGAAAAAATCAAAATGTGGAAGTCTAAAGGTAAAGCAAAAATGCAGGAACTTGGACAAGAGGCAGAATCATCACATCATGGCCTACATTTTACCCAAGCCTACATGCTTGATATGCTTGATATTATGATCATTTTTAAGTCACATGTGTAGTCATGTGAACACCTCTTGTAAAAGAGTTCATTTTTTACCTCTTGCAATTGAAAAAAGAAAAAGGAAAAAGATGGCTTACCTCATCCATGATGTAAAAGCAAATTCATCGCTCTAAAGACCTAAACCCACGAATTTTTGAAAGAGGGAATATATCCTAACTTTGGGGATCACTTTTAGGTGGATCCATTCAAATTCGAATTCAAAACTCCCTCCAAGAATAGCTATAAAAAGAGCAAGAAGGAACAGGCGATTAGCAAGACTTGTGCGTGACCACTTCATGTCATTTTGTAGAGATTGAAGAGCTTACTCGATAGCTCTATCATTCTACTCCCATTGTGCAAATATTCATTTCCAATGTGGTTGTAATCATATGTGAATCTATACATTTGTCATTATCTACTTCTCTATTTTGTTCTCTGTTATACTCACTCAGAGCAGTAACTTCAGAAGGTCATATCTCGAGTTGTACTCAACATTTTTCAGTGTTTAAACACGTGCATTGGATAGCTCTTACTATCTTCTTTTTGCATGTAAATTTTCAAGGTCATTGGATTTACAATTTTGGAGATATCTGCATTTTACTGCTCACTGGTCTATCTCTCCAGAGCCCCGAGAATGGTGGGTATGTTCCAGAAATTGATGAATCTTGTTCTCAATGCTCAGTCCATCATTTGAAGTGTTTTAACTTGGATTGGGAAGATTTCTAAGTCCATTTGCTATGTCCAAAAGGAATTTATCAAATTCTTACGAGGTTGAGAGCATTGTTCATTTTTTCTAACAGGTGTATGTCCAAAAATAGCAAGTTTTGGGAGCTAGTCATTTCGCAACTAGTTTGTCTTGACTTAAACTTTTGGGATACATGTTCCGAAGTACTTGGCTGATATTTTGGTGGATTTAGGAAGCTAAAAGGATCTACTAATCAACTCTGAAGTCTAAGTTGGCTGGTGTGAAGTTGGTTGTAGCATCACCTACTCATCTTTGGATTGCATCCACCATCTCTCTTCACAGTGGTATCAGAGTATAGTCAAGCAACATGGGAGATGGATTTCCATCAACAATTGACAAATTGGATCAAAACAAGTACCCCGCATGGTCTCTAAGGATGGTATCTTACCTTCAAGGGAGGAATCTATATGGATTCGTATCAGGAGATGATGCAATGCCAACCATGAGGAATAAAGGGAAACCATCACTTGAAGAAGTGGACGGACTTTCAAATTGGTGTTCGAAGGATGCACTTGCAAGGTCCTATATTCTAAAATCAATCTCTGATTTTCTTTTACCTCATGTCAAGGGATGCAAGACATCAAGAGAGACCTGGAATGCACTTGCTTCTTTCTTCTCCTCCAACACTCGAGCAAGGAAGAAACAATTGTGGATGGAGTTCACAACAATGAAGAAAAGTCAGAAGCAAAACGTGACTGATTATGTCACAAAGATGAAGGAGATTTCCAACCAACTTGGAAGCATTGGAGAGGTAATTGAAGAGGGGAAAATCATTAGACAATCATGAATGGAATCAAAGTAGATGACAAGTGGGAGTCATTCACAATAGCTATGGATTTATACATGGATATGCATGTACCCGAGTGCCACACTCATGGGCCAACTCTTCACTCATGAAGCAAAGATTAGCAAAGGTGGTCAGTCCTCAAGAGGTAATCAAACTTCTGCCTTATATTCTGATAAAGCTAAGGTCAAGGACAAGTCAAAGAATAGGAAGAATGAAGATGAAGGTAGCTCTTTCCAAGCAAACTTTGCAAGTAGAGGAAGAGCTAGAGGAAGAGGCAGAGGTGGAAGGCAAGGCAGGGGGAGATTCCAATCATCTCAACCTTGCAATATATGTGGCTTATCTAATCATACTACTGAAGAATGTTTCATCAATCCAAGGAACTCAAGAGGAAGAGGATTCAATAGAGGTGGCTATGGATCAAATAGAGGCAAGTACAATGGAGGCTACAACAACAACAACTACTACAACAACAACTACTACAACAACAACTGCTACAACAACAATTACAACACCAACAACTATCAAAGTGGCCATAGAGGAAGAAGAGACTACAATAACTATGCAGAGGACCAAAGTCAAGAAGATTCATCACTGATTATGAATCTATCAGTGAAGAAGGGTAAGGATGATGATCACATATTTTACATTGATTCGGGATGCTCCAACCATGTAGTAGGAAATGTGGCTTTACTTTCTGATTTGGAAGATCTTCATAACAAGCATGAAGTGCAGACAGGAGATGACACAAAGCACTCAGTGGAGAAGATAGGTAATGTGAAGACATCAGATGGGAATATGAACCTCTTAAGCAAAGTCTTGTATGACATTGTTCCTACAATTACCTAAAATTTAATAAGTGTTGGACAGATTGTTGAAAAAGGATTGCAAGTTAGATTCAATCGATTTGGAGCATATGTTGAAGACCCAAGGCAAGGCTTTAGAAGGATTGCCAAAGGAGAAAAGACAGGAAGGCTTTGCACTTTTGAAGTGGAAGATACAAAGACCATAGCTTTGTTTAGCTATGGATCTCAAACTCTAACAAAGTTGGAGATATGGCACAAAAGGCTTGCTCACATTGGTGAGAGGACACTCAAACAAATTTCTAGGGACCAAAGTGTACTTGGTTGGCCTAATATCACAAGGCAACGCAAGATTTATAAGTGTGAAGCTTGTCAACTCGGCAAGGCTCATAGACAACCTTTCAATAAGAAAGGATATATGTATCAAAATCCTTTGGATCTAGTGCACACGGATGTGTGGGGTCCAAGTAAGGAGCCATCTATATCGGGCTCAAGATATTATGTGTCTTTCATAGATGATTGTAGCAGGTGGACCATTCTATTTTTCATGAAGCACAAGGATGAAGTGTTTAATTTCTTTAAGAAGTATATTGCTCTTGTTGAAAACCAAATAGGTAGGAAAAGACTCAGATCAGGGATTGCCAAACTACCTATGGGCAGAGGCTATGTCTACAGTGACATATCACTCAAATAGGCTTCCATCTAAGTCACTAGATGGAACCACTCCATATGAAGTGTGGAATGGAAGAAGACCTAGTCTGGAGCATTGTAAAATCTTTGGATGCTTAGCCTATGCTCACATTACTTCTCAAGTAAGAGGGAAATTGGATCCCAAGGTAGAGAAGTGTGTATTCATTGGTTATGATTAGGACCAAAAAGGATATAGATTGTACAATCCAACCAATAAAGGATTTTCTATGAGTAGAGATGTAGTTTTTGATGAAAACAAATCATGGTTTGATGATGACAGGAAAGTGAAGCTGCTATATGACTTGGATGAAGATTTTCCATCACTTCAACCAAAGGAGCCAAAGCAGATTGAAGAAAGTGATTTGGAGATTGACCTAGAAGACTTGGAAAGACTAAAGCTATGGAAGAACAAAGGTAAAGCAAAGATGCAGGATGCTACATATGGACCGGAGAGCTCACATCAACCACTTAGAAGGTCTTCAAGGGAGAAGAAGAAACCAGAGAGGTTTGGTTATGATACTTCTTTGGTCACCAAGCACTCAATCTACATTGCAAAGGATTGAACCAATGAAGAACCTACCACATTCGAAGAAGCACAAAGCAAGAAATCTTGGAGAGATGCAATGGATGAAGAAATGGAAGCCCTGAAGGAAAATGACACTTGGGAGCTTGTACCTAACAAGCCATCTATGAAGGTAATTGGATCTCGATGGATATACAAAATCAAGAGGAATCTAGATGGAAGTATAAATAGACACAAAGCAAGGTTAGTTGCTAAAGGGTTTGCTCAAACCCATGGTATTGATTATGAGGAGACTTTCTCTCCTGTTGCAAAAATGCCTATGATTAGGGTTCTCATAAGTCTTGCTGCATCTAGAAATTGGAATCTCTATCAACTTGATATAAAGAATGCTTTCTTGAATGGATGGATTTCTGAGGAAGTGTATATGGCACAACCTCCTAGATATGAGGATGCACATCATCCTAACTATGTATGCAAACTAAAGAAAGCTTTGTATGGATTGAAGCAAGCTCCAAGAGCTTGGAATTTCAGATTGGTGAATTATTTGTAGGATCAAGGATTCAAAGCTAGCAAGGCAGATACCTCTTTGTTCATAAAGAGGAATGGATCTGAAGTGATCTATTTATGTGTGTATGTTGATGATATTATTATCAAAGGCAATGATCTTGAAGAAATCAAACAGGTAAAGACTCAAATGAAGGAGGAGTTCAAAATAAGTGACCTCGGACCACTCACTTATTTTCTTGGATTGGAGTTGATCTACACAGATTCAGGTATATACATCACACAAAGCAAGTATGTCCATGCCATGCTCGTCAAGTTCAAGATGGAAAATACCAAGTGTACAGGTACACCTATGGAGCAAAATCATAAGCTTAGTGCTTATGAAGGAGAGCCAATTGAAGATATCACAAGCTATCAAAGCTTGGTTGGAAGTTTGAATTATGCAACTCTCACAAGGGTGGATATATGCTATAGTGTTAGCATATTGAGTTAGTTTATGCATAAGCCGAGAAGACCACATATGGAAGCAGCCAAGAGATTCCTCAAGTACCTAAAAGGGACTATGAATGAAGGTTTGTTTTATTCATTTACTTCAGATATTGAGCTAAAGGTCTACTCAGATGCAGATTGGGTCGGATCTAAAGATGATAGAAGAAGCACATCAGGATATATATCATTTGCAGGTTCAAAAATCATTTCTTGGTCATCGAAGAAGCAATCAACCATGGCATTATCTTCTACTGAAGCCGAATATAGAGGTTTGGCTAATGCAACTCAAGAAATCATGTGGTTAAAGTCTTTGTACACAGATCTTGGACTTCATTCTTCAACACCTCACATTTTCTGTGACAACACAAGCTCACTACATCTAGCAGCTAATCCGGTTTACCATGCTAGAACCAAGCATATTGAAGTCCACTAGCATTATGTAAGGGAGAAGCTAATGAGAAAGGATATTCAACTATCCTATGTCTCTACAGATATGCAATGTGCAGACATGTTGACTAAAGCTCTTGATGGTACAAAGTTAAGTAGATTCAAGTTGATGATTGGCTTGCAGGAAATCAAGGACAATTGAAGACTTATTTGGAGGCCAAGCATGTTAATCTTGAGGGGGAGCTGTTGGTTCATTTTACCCAAGCCTACATGCTTGATATTATGATCATTTCTAAGTCACATGTGTAGTCATGTGAACACCTCCTGTAAAAGAGTTCATTTTTTATCTTTTGTAATTGAAAAAAGAAAAAGGAAAAACATGGCTTACCTCATCCATAATGTAAAAGCAAATTCGTGGCTCTAACTATCTAAAACCATGAATTTTTGAGCTGAGGGAATATCTCCTAGCTTTGGGGATCACTTTTAGGTGGAGCCATTCAAATTCGAATTCAAAACTCCCTCCAAGAATAGCTATAAAAAGAGCAAGAAGGAAGAGGTGATTAGCAAGCCTTGTACGTGACCACTTCATGTCATTTTGTAGAGATTGAAGAGCTTACTCCACAGCTCTATCATTCTACTCCCGTTGTGCAAATACTCATTGCCAATGTGGTTGTAATCATATGTGAATCTATACATTTGTCATTATCTACTTCTCCGTTTTGTTCTCTGCTATACTCACTCAGAGTAGTAACTTCAGAAGGTCATATCTCGCGTTGTACTCATTATTTTTCCATTTTTTAACGTGTGTTGAATATACTCTTTCTGTCATATTTCTTCATGTAGATTTTCAAGGTCATTGGATTTACAGTTTTGGAGATATCTGTATTTTACTACTCACTAGTCTATCTCTATAGAGCCCCGAGAATGGCGGGCATGTTCCAGAAATTGATGAATCTTGTTCTCAATGCTTAGTCCATCATTTGAAGTGTTTTAACTTGGATTGGGAAGCTTGCTAAGTCCATCTGCTATCTCCAAAATGAATTTATCTAATTCCTACCAGGTTGAGTGCACTTTTCATTTTTTGGAGCAGGTGTATGTCCAAAAATAACAAGTTTTGGGAGCTAGTCATTTTTAAAACTAGTCTGTCTTGACTTAAACTTTTGGGATACATGTTCCAAAATACTTGTTGGAGAAACAATCACTAATTGGACATATATTTGAAGGTCAAAGCTTTAGAAGAAAACCACATGCCTATGTGAAGGGACAAATTCACAAGTGTATTATATTTGTAAAGTTAGTTCCCTTTAGTTCTAGAAGTTTTTTAAAAATCACGAGAATAGGAAAATCTATATAAGTTAGTTTGTATCAACTGACACGAAGGGGAAGACAATGAGAGAGTGAGTTAGAACTCATTTTGTATGACTGAGAATAGTCGGGCTTCTCTGCGTGAGAAAGCACCTCTGCATTTCTGATTTTTCATAGTTATGGAAAGAGTTTATTAATTTCTGTGTATAAGTCTTCTTCCTCCATCTCCAGTGTTTTTCTTCTCTGTAATGTTTTGAAGAATTGAAGTTTTTCAAGCAAGTCGATGCCTCACATCGAATGTATGTTGAAAGGTTGAGTTTTATGCAGGAAGTCGATGCCTAGCATCGAATCTCACTTGATAAGTCCTTGTCTTCATATCTGATTTTTATCTACTGCCAAATCTTCTTGAAAAGATGAAGTTTGTGGAGCAACTCGATGCCTGGCATCGAGTTTCAACATAAAGTCGATGCCTGGCATCGACTTCTAACATATAAGTGGTCTTATTCATGTGTGTGTAAAAGAGGCTAATTTTGGTACTGAAAAAGTGGCTGAAAACGCTCAAAGTCGATGCCAGGCATCGACTTTTGGTTGCAAGTCGATGCTAGGCATCAAATTTTTATTTTTAGACAGCAAAATTTACTAAAACAAGAAAAAGTTCTAATTTTGGAAAGTCATATAGGGTCATCTTGTGAAGGCCATAACTTGAGTTCTAGAGGTGCGTTTCAAGCATATGATAGCTTGTTGGAAAGCTCTACTCTTCTAGTTTTATCCACACAAATATGGTGGAGAAATAATAGTTGAGCTAAGAGAAATTAGCAAAATACGGAAGGTATGTCATTTGAGTGACTAGGATATTCTGAAGAAGTAAAGTTCTTGGTTTTGGCTATCATTTCTCAAAGTTTGGAGTGGCAATGAGTTAGTGGTGACCATAGAGGTGTTCTAGTGTCACAGTAATTCATTTCTTGCGGTGTTTTACACATCAAAAAGTGGTATCAGAGCAGAAAAGTCCTAAAGAGTAGAAGGCGGCAAAGGTACGAGAAGTTTTGGAAAGTTTTCCATTAAAGTTTGAAAGGTGAAGCATTTGAAGACACAAGGCATCAAAAGGTTACTTCAAAAGTATCTTCATACACAAAGAACTCCAAAAGGTATTATTCTTTATCCTTTAAGCTCAAAGGTTGCAGCAGAAGGGAAGGAGTATGGCAGATCATATCTCCATTGACAAACTAGACAGAGATAATTAACCCGCATGGGTAATGAGAATGGAAGCCTTACTTATGAGTAAGGATCTCATGGTATATGTAACAGGTGAAGAAGAGAAGCTAGTATTTGAAGATGAAAGCCGACCAAAGAAAGAAGAACTTGATGCTTTAAAGCATTGGTAGAAGAAGGATGCAAGTGCAAAAGCCTATATCTACAATACAATCTCTGATCATTTGCTACCACACATTAGAGGATTGGAATCATCTGAAGATATTTGGAATGCATTGGAGTATCATTTCCAAAGTACTACTAAAGCAAGGAAAGCAAGTCTATGGTGAGAGTTTACAACATTCAAGAAGAAGCCAAGTCAAACCATTAGTGATTATGTCACTAAGATGAAGGATCTAGCAGATAGTCTTGGATCCATAAATGAAGATGTTGAAGATCACAGATTGATTGCTCAACTACTTGCAGGTTTGAGAGGGGATGAAAGGTGGAAACCTTTTGTCTTATCAACAGAACTTTCATTAAATCATTATGTTCCAGATTTGAACCACTTGCTTGGTCTGATGCTCACATATGAGCAAGACTTGAAGGGAGATGGAGATAAAGGACAAAGTTCTGCAATGTACATGAAGAATAAGAAGAAAGGAGATAAAGGTACAACAAAGGATGAAGAGGAGTCTAGTTCTCAAGCTTATTATGCAAGAGGAAAAGGCACTGGCAGAGGAAGACCAAGAGGTTTTGGAAGAGGAAGAGGTAATCAAAATAACAACAAGAAGGTTTGTTGGATCTGTGGATTGAGTAATCATTTGGCTCATGACTGTTGGCACAATCAACAAGGATCAAACTAGAATAAAAACAACAATAGCAGAGGCCGAGGTGGAAGATATCAAAGTAATTTCCAAAGAGGTAGACAAAGTCAAAGAGGAGGCTATGGTAGAGGTGGAGGAAGAAGTTGGGGACAGAATCAATCCTACAACACCATCTATTACAATTATGCAAATGACACACAGAATGAAAGTCATACATCATTGATCATGAATTCAATCAGCACATCTGATAAAGAAGATCTAAAGGTATTTTACATTGAATCTAGATGTTCTAATCATTTGTCAGGAAACATAGAATTGATGTCAGAATTGGAAAAAGGTATTTCTAGTCACACAGTTCAAACAGGTGATAATACCAGACATAGTGTACATTCAATTGGAAAAGTGAAATGCAAGAATGGAGCAGATTTGCTAACCAATGTTTTGTATGTTCCTACAATACCTAAAAACTTGATTAGTGTGGGACAGATAGTTGAAAAAGGTTTTCAAGTCAGGTTTACAAATGAAGGAGTATTTGTTGAAGATCTAGAGAATGGATATAATCAGATTGTCTCTGGTAAAAAAGAAGGTAGACTCTTTACTTTAACAGTGCAAGGGAACATTGGTCAAGCTTTGCTCACACATGGTGAAGCAGTGATTACAGAACTTGATCTCTGGCATAAGAGATTAGGTCACTTCAATGAAAGAGGAATTAAAGCTATGGTTGCTAATCAGTCTGTACTAGGATTACCAAATGTGCAAAGTCAACATATGGTTTATAAATGTGAAGCATGTCAAATGGGAAAAGCACACAGGTTACCATTTCATAAGAAAGGATTCAAACATGATGGATTACTAGAGCTCATTCATACAGATGTATGGGGACCAACAAAAGAAGGATCTATCACTGGCTCAAGGTACTAAGTTCTTTTCATTGATGATGCTACAAGATGGAGAACATTATATGTTTTGAAGGAAAGATCAGAAGTGTTTGGAGCCTTCAAGCATTTTCATGCATATGGAGAGAGAGTCACAGGTCAAAAGCTTAAAAGACTGAGCTCTGATGGAGGGGGAGAATACTTCTCCCAAGAGTTCAATGATTATCTTTGGAATGTAGGTATTAAGAGAGAAATAACTTGCAGGTATACACCACAAAAAAATGGTGTAGCAGAAAGAAGGAACAACACTTTGGTTGAGTTTGGTACAGCTCTGCTAAAGGAGAAGAATTGTCCAAATTATCTTTGGGTTGAGGCTGTAAATACAGCTACATATCTTGTGAATAGATTACCATGTGCAGCTCTAAATGGAATGACTCCATATGAAGCTTGGTGGGGTAAGAAACCAACACTAGATCATTGTAGAGTGTTTGGATCAATTGCATATGCTTATGTGCCATCACAACTTAGGCATAAACTTGAACCAAAGGTAGAAAAATATGTGTTGATTGGTTATGATGAAAAGCAGATGGGTTACAGGTTGTGGAATCCTCTAACCAAACAATTTCTTGTTTCTAGAGATGTTACATTTGATGAACAGAAAAGTTGGTATGCAGGTCAAAGTCATACAGCTGAAGAATTTCAAGAAGAGGTAAGAAGATGTGAGAAAGGAAAATCAATTGTGCAGGTAAATAGAGATGAAGACTATATGCAAGCAAGTACATCCAAAAGTGGATTAACAAGAAGAAATGAAGAAGCTCCTATATTTGATGAAGAAGTGTATCCAGACACTTATGAAGAATGTGAACCAAGAAGGTCAAGCAGGACTAGAAGACAACCAAAAAGGTATTCTTATGATACTTCTTACATAACTCAGAAGAATTATGCTTACATGGTCAAAGATGATGAAGAACCTCAGAACTATGATGAAGCAAAAGGTAAGAAGCAATGGGAAGAAGCAATAAAGGAGGAGTTCAATGCACTGGAGGAGAACAAGACATGGGAACTTGTTCCTAAACCAAATGGTAAGAAGGTTTTTGGAAATAAATGGGTTTATAAAGTGAAGAAGCTTGCAGATTGAAGTATAGCCAGATACAAAGCTAGACTGGTGGTGAAAGGTATGCCCAAACCTTTGGCATAGATTATGATGAGACATTTAGTCCTGTAGCTAAGATGTCAACTATAAGAACAATCATTGCTATTGCAGCTTCAAACGGATGGACCCTAAGTCAATTGGATATAAAGAATGCATTCTTGAATGGATACATATCAGATGAGGTATACATGGAACAACCTCAAGGGTTTATAGATTCTAGGTATCCAAATTTTGTTTGCAGGTTGAGAAGAGCACTCTATGGATTGAAGCAAGCTCCAAGAGCATGGAACTATAGACTGGTGAAGTATCTGAATGAACTTGGATATTAAAGTTCAAAAGCAGATCCAAGTCTACTTGTCAAAAGAATAGAGGAAGGTACAATCTATATTTGTATTTATGTAGATGACATTATAATCATAGGTAAAAACGAAGGAATCAAGCAGGTAAAGAGATTACTTGAAAAAGAATTCAAGATCAGTGACCTAGGAAAGTTGTCATACTTTCTTGGAATGGAAGTCACTTATATAGATCATGGCATATATGTATCACAAGAAAGGTATCTTCTGAATCTATTGAAAATGTTTGATATGGAAAATTGCAGGGAAGCTTCAACTCCACTTGAAGTTAATCACAAGCTCAGTAAATATGATGGTGCAGAATACAAAGATATGAGGAAGTATCAATCTCTTGTGGGTAGTTTGATTTATGCTACACTAACAAGACCTGATCTTAGTTATGCAGTGGGAGTTTTGTCACAATTCATGCATTGTCCAAAGGACCCACATTGGATTGGAGGTCAAAGAGTTCTCAGATATATCAAAGGAACTATAAAGGAAGGATTATATTATCTTTTTACATCAGATTTGAAGTTGAGAGCCTACAGTGATTCAGACTGGGTAGGTAACCAGGATGACAGAAGATCAACTCATGGTTACATGATATACATTGGTGATAAGCTTGTAAGTTGGTGTTCAAAGAAACAACATACAGTAGCATTATCATCAACTGAAGCTGAGTACAAAGGACTTGTGGAAGCAGCTAAGGAGGTCATATGGATGCAGACATTGTTCAAAAGTTTGGGCATTGATCACGGTATACCTACGATACATGGAGATAATATGAGTTCACTTTATCTTGTAGCAAATCTAGTTTTTTCATGCAAGGACAAAACACATAGAGATACAGTATCATTTTCTCAGAGAAAAGGTAATGGAGAAGGAGATTGAAGTGGAGTACATTTGTACTAAAGATCACTTAGCAGACATAATGACAAAGAGCTTGGATGGTGTGAAGACTAGCAGATTCAAAAGCATGGCAGGAGTAAAAGAAAAGAAGATGATATGAAGAAACAGAGAATGTCAATTAATGATTGAGGGGGAGCTGTTAGAGAAACAATCACTAATTGGACATATATTTTAAGGTCAAAGCTTTAGAAGAAAACCACATGCTTATGTGAAAGGACAAATTCACAAGTGTATTATATTTGTAAAGTTAGTTCCCTTTAGTTCTAGAAGTTTTTTAAAAATCACGAGAATAGGAAAATCTATATAAGTTAGTTTGTATCAACTAACGTGAAGGGGAAGACAATGAGAGAGTGAGTTAGAACTCATTTTGTATGACTGAGAATAGTTGGGCTTCTCTGCGTGAGAAAGCACCTCTGCATTTCATAGTTATGGAAAGAGTTGATTAATTTCTGTGTATAAGTCTTCTTCCTCCATCTCTAGTGTTTGTCTTCTCTGTAATGTTTTGAAGAATTGAAGTTTTTCAAGCAAGTCGATGCCTGGCATCGAATGTATGTTGAAAGGTTGAGTTTTATGCGGGAAGTCGATGCCAGGCATCGAATCTCACCTGATAAGTCCTTGTCTTCATATCTGATTTTTATCTACTGCCAAATCTTCTTGAAAAGATGAAGTTTGTGGAGCAACTCGATGCCTGGCATCGAGTTTCAGCATAAAGTCGATGCCTGGCATCGACTTCTAACATATAAGTGGTCTTCTTCATGTGTGTGTAAAAGAGGCTAATTTTGGTACTAAAAAAGTGGCTGAAAAAGCTCAAAGTCGATGCCCGGCATCAACTTTTGGTTGCAAGTCGATGCTAGGCATCAAATTTTTATTTTTAGATAGCGAAATTTACTAAAACAGGAAAAATTTCCAGTTTTGGAAAGTCATATAGGGTCATCTTGTGAAGGCCATAACTTGAGTTCTAGAGGTCCGTTTCAAGCATATGATAGCTTGTTGGAAAGCTCTACTCTCCTATTTTCATCCACCAAAATATCTTGGAGGAATAATATTTTAGCTAAGAGAAATGCGCAAAATACTGAAGGTATGTCATTTTAGTGACTAAGAAATTCTAAAGAAGTAAAGTTCTTGGTTTTGGCTATCATTTCTCAAAGTTTGGAGTGGCAATGAGTTAGTGGTGACCATAGGGGTGTTCTAGTGTCACATTAATTCATTTCTTATGGTGTTTTACACATCAACAGTACTTGGCTGATATTTTGGTGGATTTAGGAAGCTCAAATGGTTTACTAATCAACTCTGAAGTCTCAGTTGGCTGGTGTGAAGCTGGTTGTAGCAGCACCTACTCATCTTTGGATTGCATCCACCATCTCTCTTCACAAATAACACTTGGGAATCGTTCCCAAGTCTCCATCAATGAAAGTGATAGGCTCAAGGCAGATCTAAAAATTGAATAACAACTCGGATGGCTCCATTAATAGGTATAAGGCAATGCTTGTGGCAAAATTCTTTGGACAAACTCAAGGAATTGATTATGAGGAGACCTTCTCTCCTGTGGCAAAGATGCCTACTATTAGGGTTTTGCTTAGTATTACCTCTTCCAAGAATCGGAAGATACTTCAATTGGATGTAAAAAATGCATTTCTTAATGGATGGATAAGAGAAGAGGACTATATGGCACAACCACCTAGTTTTGAGAATCACATATATCGTGATTATGTGTGTAAACTTAATAAAGCTTCATATGGACTCAAACAAGCTCCAAGGGCTTGGAATCATAGGCTTGTCTCATTCTTGCATGATAAAGGATCTCAACCTAGCAAGGGAGATCCATCACTATTCATAAAAAGGAGTAATTCTGAAGTCATCTATTTGTGTGTGTATGTAGATGATATTATACTTACAAGAAATTATACAGATGGCATGAAGAGAATCAAAGAATAGATGAGAGAAGAATTCAAGATAAGTGATTTGATGGAGAGTGTTAGTCTCCAAAATAATAAGCTATCCTTGATGTTAGACCACCTCTATAACAAGAATAACTTCAAACTCCAACCAATTTTGGAAGACAATCACCAAACTATCAAGAAATTGATTAACTATGATAAATCACTTCTCAAAAAAAGTCTCTTGCACATTAATCACTCATTGACTGATCATTCATGTAAAGGTTTTTATAAAACTTTGAAGTATGTGTTGCCTAGAGGTTGCGCACCTTCTCCAAGTTAAAACACTTCAAATGCTTGAGTAGATTGTGAGAAATGGCTCAAACAATTTACCTATGTCTGAAACTGTCTTTCTGTAATGATGACTTTGACACCTGTAACTTCTAAGCTATGGTTCTCCAAAACTAGAACCCGTTTAAGCAAATGATTTTAGCCATAGATGGCTTACCTTCCAACTTAAAATTTGACTCCTCATTTGTGTAAAACTTTACACTATGCAGTGAGCATTGTCCATTTCTTTGACCATCGAATCTGCACCTGTTTCAGAAGACACTCAAGACTTCTCACATATAGATGTTCCTACACAAATCTCTCTCAGCCTGTTGCAATTGGACTCTCAAACTTTAACCATAGATAGATTAACAATGGACTTAAATGTGAACAAAAGGATTTCTCATAAGATTAAGCACAGAAGGAGAATTAGAGAAAAGATTGACGTGCAATTCTCTGAAAATTTTTCTTCTCATAAATCTTCATACATCTGATGGATGACACATAATGTTCATCTCATTCTTTTCTATTCTTCTATTCTTCACATCTATTGTCTTCTCTATCTCATACATTGAAATATTTACAAGGATAATATACAAAAGAACTTTGTTTCTGAATCTCCTCTTTCCTTGAAACTGATCTTCAATCTTTCATTCATCTTTCCACTTCTAGACTTTATGTAATCACTAATTGTTGATTGTTCTGCTCCAACAGCTCCCCCTCAATCATCAATTGTGATTACCTGCATCTTCTTTATTCTTGCCATGTCTTTAAACCTTTGCAACTTTGGTCCATCCAAACTTTTTTTCATCATATCTGCAAGTTGATCCTTTGTAGGAGTATGCATGACTTCAATTTCTTTATCAACCACTTTCTCTCTCAGAAAATGATACTGAATTTCAATATGTTTAGTTCTAGCATGAAACACAGGATTTGTTGCCAAGTATAAAGAACTCATATTGTCTCCACAAATGATAGGAACACTCTGAACAACATCAAAACTCTTCATAAGTGTCTTTAACCATATTACTTCCTTTGCAGCTTCCACCATGCCTTTGTATTCTGCTTCTATAGATGATAAATCAATTGTATGTTTCTTCTTGGAGCACCATGAAATTATCTTATCTTCCACATAACACAATTATCCATGTGTTGACCTTCTATCATCAGAATTACCTGCCCAATCTGCATCACTATATATTTTGACTCTTGTATCTGAAGTATATACATAATACAGACCTTCTTTAAGTGTGCCTTTCATGTACCTAAGTACTCTTTGTCCTGCAATCCAATGTTCCTTTCTAGGACAATGCATGAATTGAGATAGAACTCCAACTGCATATGATAAATCAGGCCTTGTTAATGTATCATAAATCAAGCTACCCACCAAAATCTGATAGAGTTTCATATCTTTGAGTTCCTCTCCTCCATATTTAGTCAATCTATGATTCACTTCCATTGGAGTTGGTGCTATCCTGCAATCTTCCATTTTAAATTTGGTTAGCAAATTTTTCAGATACCTTTCTTGAGTTACATATACTCCATGTTGGGTATATGAAATCTCCATTCCTAAGAAGAATGATAAATTTCCCAAATCACTGATTTTGAATTCTTTCTCCATCTCTTTCTTAATCATGTGAATGCCTTTGTCATCTGTTCCTATAAGTATTATGTCATCAACATAACTAAAAACATAAATAAATCCATCTTCACTTGCTTTGACTAGCAAGCTACTATCTGCCTTTGATGCTTGAAATCCAAGTTCCTTCAAGAACTTTACAAGCCTATAATTCCATGCCCTTGGGGCCTGCTTCAACCCATACAAAGCTCTCTTGAGCTTACACACATAATTTGGATACACTTGATCTTTGAAACGATCTGGTTGTTCCATATAAACTTCATCTGAAATGTAACCATTCAAAAAAGCATTCTTAACATCTAATTGATATAATTTCCAACCTTTGCAAGCAGCAATTGATATAAGTGTCCTTATGGTTGCCATCTTTGCAATAGGACTATATGTTTCATCATAGTTTACACCATATGTGTGTGCATATCCCTTCACAACAAGTCTCGCTTTGTACCTAGACACACTTCCATCTGCAAATCTTTTTGTTTTGTAAACCCACTTACATCCAATGATTTTCTGGCTATTAGGTTTAGGAACCAGATCCCATGTCTGATTCTTCATCAATGCATCATACTCCTCTTGCATAGCTTCTTCCCAATTCTTCTTCCCTTTGGCTTCATCATATGTAGATGGATCTTCATCTACTTTTACCATGTAAGCATAATCTTTAGTAGTCAAGAATGAAGTATCATAGCTATACCTTGTAGGTTGCCATTTGTGCCTAGATGACCTTCTGACTTCTCAACTTCTTGAAGTTTCTAGTTCATCACATTCTGGATCAAACTTTGGCACTTCTTCTACTTCAACCTGTACTTCATTGTTCTCATATTCATCAAATATCTGAACCTTTGATTTACCTTTCTTTTGATTTACAAATTCCTCAACATCTACATGAATATTAAGTGTACCTGCATACCATGTACCTTGCTCATCAAATGTAACATCCTTAGACACAAGGAATTGCTTTGTGGATGGATTCCACAACCTGTAGCCCATCTGCTTGTCATCATAACCAATGAATACATACTTCTCTACTTTAGGTTCCAATTTATGCCTCAATTGAGATGGCACATATGCATATGCCAAGCATCCAAATATTCTACAATGATCCAAGGTAGGTCTCTTACCCCACCAAGCTTCATATGGTGTCATACCCTGCAAGGCTTTACATGGTAACCTATTGACCAAATACGTGGCTGTGTTTACAACCTCAGCCCACAAATAGTTAGGACAATTTTTCTCCTTCATCATAGACCTTGCAAACTCAACAAGAGTTCTATTTCTTCTTTCTGCTACCCCATTCTGTTGAGGAGAGTACCTCCAAGTAACCTCTCTCTTTATACCTGCATTCCACAAGTAATCATTGAACTCATTAGAGAAATACTCTCCCCCTCCATCTGACCTTAGTCTCTTCAACTTTTGACCTATAATTCTTTCTGCATATACATGATAGTGTTTAAATGTGTTAAACACTTCTGACTTGTCTTTGATCACATAAATTGTAATCCACCTGGTAGCATCATCAACATATATGACATAATATCTTGAACCATTTATACTGAAATCTTTTGAAGGACCCCACACATATGTATGTACCAATTCAAGTCTTTCTGAATGCATAAAACCATGCTTATTATATGATTGCTTATGAGCCTTACCTAACTGACATGCTTCACACCTGTATGTCATGTGTTGACCTGCAACATTAGGCAATCCAAGCACTGAACCATTGTTAACCATTTCTTTGATACCTCTTTCATTAAAATATCCAAGTCTTTTATGCCAAAGATCCAATTCAAGTCTTTCTGAATGCATAAAACCATGCTTATTATATGATTGCTTATGAGCCTTACCTAACTGACATGCTTCACACCTGTATGTCATGTGTTGACCTGCAACATTAGGCAATCCAAGCACTGAACCATTGTTAACCATTTCTTTGATACCTCTTTCATTAAAATATCCAAGTCTTTTATGCCAAAGATCCAATTCAGACACCTTTTGCTCTCCATATGTAAACATAGCATGTCCAATATTACCTTGTATCTTTAATGTGAAAAGCCTTCCTTCCTTCTTTCGTGTAACAATTTGTTTATACCCTTGACTAGGGTCTTCAACATAAACTCCATCATTAGTGAACCTTACCTCATATCCTTTTTCCACAATTTGTCCTACACTTATCAAATTCTTTGGAATTGTAGGAACATACAAAACCTTACTCAATAGAGTGCTTCCATCTTTGGCTTTGACTGAACCAATTGACTTTACCTTGTGCTTGGTATTATAACCTGTTTGAACTGTATGATTAATTGCATTATGATCTAAATCAATCATCAAAGCAATATTTCCACTCAGATGATTACTACATCCTGAGTCAATATAAAATAGTCTCATGTCTTCATGTGAGGCTTCACATGTTGCATTCATAATAAGAGTTGAATCTTCTTTCTGATATGATGCATAATTGTAGTAGGTGTTATTATAAGATTGATTTTGGAAGTTTCTTCCTCCACCTCTTCCAAAAGAATTCCTACCACCTCTACCTCTAAAATTTCCTCTCTGATATCTACCACCTCTTCCTCTCTGATTAGAGTTCTGATTAAAATTACCATTGCTTTGATTATTATGCCAACAATCATGAGATAGATGATTGGTCTTACCACATATCCAACAAGCTCTGACATTATCTTTGTTATTTCTACCTCCCTCTACTTCTGCCACTTCCTCTTCCTCTTAGGAAGTTTGCTTGACTTGGAGTACCTTCATCTTCAACTAATTGTTGCTTGTCTTTAGAATACATTGCATGACCTACACTCTTATCAGCATCTCCTTTGATATCATTCTCAAAAGTTAGCATATGTCCTAACAATTGATTCAAATCAAGAGTGAAATGATCTAATGAAAGTTATGTAGACAAAATAAAAGGCTTCCACTTCTCATCTCCTCTTAGCCCTGTGAGAATTTGTCTTACCAACTTATCTTCTTCAATATCTTCATCAACTGCACCTAAAGAATCAGCAATGTCTTTCATCTTTGTCACATAATCAGATATTGATTGTGAAGCCTTCTTCTTGAATGTAGTAAACTCTGCCTATAATGAAGCTTTCCTTGATTTGGTTGTATTCTGAAAATGCTCTTCCAAAGCATTCCAAATATCACTTGCACTTTCAAGTCCTCTAATATGAGGAAGCAAATAATCATTCACTGCCATGTAGATTATGCTCCTTGCTTGAGCATCCTTCTTCATCCAAATCTTTATATCTGCAAGCTCCTCCCTAGTTGGAACACTAGGATCTCTGAATTCTAGCTTTTCTTCCTCTCCTGTGATGTATCCCATCAGATCTTTGCTCATAAGATGAGCTTCCATTCTCATTGACCAAGCTCGATAGTTCTCTCTATCCAACTTCTCAATTTGGAGACTATCTCCCATCTTTGCTTCACCTGTAGTCTCAAATCTTTAATCCTTATAAGGAATAAATGTACCTTATCTTTGAATGTTGCTCCTTTTGATCCTTCTGATAATCTTTATGTGTCTTCCTTCAGTCGTTCTTTCACACTTTATTCTTTTGAACCTTCAAGATGTAAAATTTGTATGTCTACAGCAGTCGAAGTCTTCCTTTGCTCAATTTTGATATAACCTGCTCTGATACCACTGATGGAGAGTGTTAATCTCCAAAAAAATAAGCTATCCTTGATGTTAGACCACCTCTATAACAAGAATAACTTCAAACTCCAACCAATTTTGGAATACAATCACCAAACTATCAAGAAATTGATGAACTGTGAAAAATCACTTCTCAGAAAAAGTCTGCTGCACATTAATCACTCATTGACTAATCATTCATGTAAAGTTTTTAATAAAACTTTGTAGTATGTGTTGCCTAGAGGTTGCGCACCTTCTCCAAGTTAAAACACTTCAAATGCTTGAGTAGATTGTGAGAAATGACTCAAACAATTTACCTATGTCTGAAACTGTATTATCCATTTTTGAGAAACATATATGTAGTTATTTGTTTGCCAATAAAAAGCACCTCAACATTCGCTATAGTTCTAATAGAACTCCATTATGTAATTTTTTTCAATGTTTTTTTGAATACTCTCAACTCTTTGCATCAAGGTATAACCATCAGCCATCAGTAAGAATATTGATGTGTTTTGCATGTTGGCCATTGATGGTAATCTTGATGGTTCCCCCTACCAATTATGGGAACACATGATGCAACATGTATTGGTTGCAAAGGGTATGTGGAATATTGCACAAGGTGTTGAAATAATCTTCAACAATTCTTCAAAGTGTTGGCGATGTGAATGGTCTTGAAGATGTTGTAGCTTCAAGGTTTTATGAAATTCCTATTTTGATCCCTCTTGCAACTCCAATTTTATCTATGTGAACTACACCAACAACACTCCAATTTTATTAGAAATAAAATATTTGGAAGAGTATATGATTTCTTTAGGTATGATTTTGTCACATAGATCAATTATGCAAACTCCTCTCAATGGTTTACCTTGTTCTTATCAAAGTTTTTCTTCCATTCTTTGATTGATGATCAAAGTAGATCTAAATGCCTTCACTTTTGAAGAGTTAGTATCTATCTTTTGGTAAGACGACCAATCCAAGTAGAATAGATTTATTATGTGTTTTGAAGAACAAGATTTTGTTTCTAGCTAGACGGGCAACGGTGAAGGTGGTTCTTCTTCTAGTAAGCATAAATTTACAGTTTCTCCACAATCAAAGAAAAGAAGAAAAATATGAGAATAAAAATAACAAATATAAAAAAAAAATCAAATACTATAAGATAAATGATCATATCATCAAAAACCATCCTAATTATTATGTTGAAGAGGCAAAGAAGAAAGAAGTAGGAATGGATAAAACAAACACTTCTTCTTCTAAGATTGAGTCAAAAAACATAATACAAAAAGAAGAGTGGGAATTAAGTACAAAATGAGTTCATGAACCATCAATGCATGATCATTATATGTCGGCTATAGACTTGGATATTATCTACTTTGATCATGGTGGAACCAAAATTATTAATTCTCAACATAGTGTCTTCACTTCCCTTGGGCTTGCTCTTGATGGGAATATTGTCACGTGTGCAAACAAATCTTCATATCCTAACATGGGATTTGGAATAATCATTCTATTTTTTTTGGTATTACATTCACATTGCTAGATTCCTTACGTGTTCCTAGGATCAATAAGCATCTCATATAGTTTCTACACCAACCAAGATTGGATTCATTGTAATATTTGTTGATGATAGTAGTACAATTCATGACCTTTTTTATGGCATCAAAAATATTTCAACTGGCATGTTATGTTTAAGGGCTTTGGTAGCCTGAACAAGAGGAGCATGGAGGAGATGGAGGGAGAGAGAGAGAGAGAGAGAGAGAGAGAGAGAGAGAGACATGCATGGGAGCCTCAAAACCCACATGCTAATCTTCTTGAGGTGATTCTCTACAAATGATATATGTATATGAATATAGGGATAAGTTTACATGATCCTTATATCCCCAACAATCTTCCACTTAAGGTTTAATGAGGCCATAAGTGGAAACATATACAAAGAATGATATATGATTATACAAAAATGTCAAGAAGAGTTTGGATCTCAACCCATACCAATCAACCTACACCAAATACCTCAAACAAGGTGTATCCATGAACCTGAAAGTGATCTAGGCTGATATCAATGAGAGTCAAACTAACATCTAACTGATGCAAGAACTAATGAAGTTCTTGCAAAGCTCCTACTCCCTCTATATCTATGTCAATCATCGAATGACTAAAAACTCCAAGTGCAAATGCTCCAATAGTAACTACAATGTCTGGTATGAAGCATAACAACTCGTACATCAAACTCTGAAATGTCACTAACCTAAACATGTGAGCCATGCCTATATCCAAGGCATCCAAAGCACCATCATCATCAAAACCAACATATCTTGATATATCTATGTCAATATCCCGCATGAGTGAATCGAAGAATGATTGCATAACTACTAACTCATCAACATCCAAATTGACGATCTTCTCAACCTATGATGTCTCTAATTGTTTACCTTGAGAGCTAATATGCTCTATCACATAGTGTGTATCATAAGAGTTATCATGCTCTACCATACCAAGTGTAACATCATGCTCCATATTGTCACGAGGAAGGAGATAAGGAAGAGAGCTCACACACACACTCTCACTCTCAAGGAGAAGCACACACACACACACAGATTGAGGCAAGGAAGGATGATCTTCTTCTTCTTCTTCTTCTATTACATAAAACGGAATGTACAAGAATGAACTAAAAAACAAGAATACAAGTGCAATATATAAAGATCAATACATAAGGAAAAACCTAATGTCTGCGAATGAGTGAGCTGGCAAGGAACAAATGTGCCATCACTCTCGGTAGATAAATCTAATAAATCTCAATGAAGTATCCCTGACATATACCGGTGTGACCTCTATACATATCAAAGAAACGAAAAACTGGTACGTGTCATCCTAGATCATCACATGTTGAGTTTGATATCGCAACACTCCCCTTCAAGCTCAATGCCATATCCTGTAATCCAAGCATCTCCCGAAATTTCCTCAACTTCTCAACTCCAAGTGCTTTGGTGAAAATATGAGCAACCTGCTCATCTGTTGTCACATAAATAAGATCAATATCACTTGCTAATACCTTCTCTCTGATGAACTGATAATGTACCTGGATATGCTTTCTTCTAGCATGGAAAATAGGATTCCGTGCTATTTGTATGCTGCTAAGATTATCACAATAAATAGTGATAGGCTTTCCCACTTCCACACCTAAATCTACAAGTAGCACTTCTAGCCATGATGCCTCACATGTTGCCATTGCAGCACCTCTATACTCAGCCTTTGTACAATGGGTTGCTTCTTGTTGCTCCATGTAACAGCTGCACTCCCAAGTGAGAATAGAAAAGCACTAGTGGATCGTCTATCTCGAATGCTACCAGCCCAATCTGCATTAGTGTATCCATAAACTTGCAAATCTACACCAGCCTCATAAAACAATGCATAATCCAAAGTAGCACTCACATAACGTAGAGTGTGCCTTAGAGCATCCAAATGTGGCTTCCTGGGAACCTGCATAAACTGACTTTCAAGTCCAATAGTATAACTTCGATCAAGCCTTGTAAGTGTGAGATATATAAGACTTCCCACAATTTCCCTGTACATAGTAGCATTTTCCAATGCTTCACGTGATGTAGTATCCAATTTCAAATTCTGATCTAATGGCATAGAAATTGGCTTACAATCAGCCATACCATACTTTTGCAACATATTCAAGGCATATCGCCTTTGCGACATCCATATACCTGTTTTTGTATGTATAAATTCAATCTCCAAGAAATAGCGCAACACACCAAGATCTTTCATGTCAAATTCGTGCATAAGAAGTTTCCTTACCTCTTTGATGCTTCCTTCATTATCACCACCTACAATCAATTAGGAGGGCTTGCATATAGTGAGTGATCTGCATCACACATAGAAAACCCAATGCTGGTTAAGTAATTAGGAATCCTTGCATGCCATACACGAGGGGCTTGCTTCAGCCCATACAAAGCCTTTTGCAACCTGCAAACATATTCAGGATGCTTTGAACTTCATATCCTTGAGGCTGGTCCATATATACTTCTTCCTGTAACTCACCATCTAGGTAAGCATTCTTCACATCCATTTGATGCAAACTCCATCCTGTTGTTGTAGCTAATGCAATAAGCGTTCTGACAGTAGACATTTTAGCTATAGGGCTGACTGTTTCCTCATAATCAATGCCATATGTCTGTGCATATCCTTTAGCTACCAATCGTGCTTTATACCTGCTTACGCTACCATCAACATTATGCTTTACCTTGTAAACCCATTTGCAGCCTATGGGTTTCTTTCCTTGTGGCAATGGAACGCGCTTCCATGTATCATTTGCATAAAGTGCAGCCATGTCCTCATCCATAGCTTTTTCCCAAACTACATTACCAATTGCATCTTCAAAACAAGAAGGTTCAACATCCTTTATTACCTTTGTCGTGTAGGCATAATGGAGAGCCATGTAACTATCATATGTCAATCATTGCACTGAATTACGCATCCTCCCAGATCTTCTTGGTCCTGGGTCACTTCTCCTTGTATCATCTACATGTGCCCTTCTTACTCTTGGAGTCTTCACAGAGGGCAATCCAAGTTCCCTATCAAGACTCTTTTTGAAACCACTTGAATCTTCATCAACATCTTCAAAACCTGCACATGTTTTACTACCAACATAAAGCTTATCTTTACCTTTCTTGGATGTATTTGATAAATTTTCTCGACTGAAATTTCCATGCAATCTTCCATTTGATGGATTTGGGTTGGAACTATTGCTTGGTCGTGCATCCGGTCCACTCAAAACTTGAGATTCTGCACTTGATTTTTCAGCATTTTCTTTGTCATTTGGTTCAAGATTCAGTCCTTCTTTGGCATCTGCATAGAAGCTTGACATTTCATCAAATACCACATCTCCGCTCACCTTCACCTGTCCTGTGCGTGGCATATAACATTTGTACCCTTTTTGCTCAAGGGAGTATCCAATGAAGATACATTTTTCTGCTTTCGGATCAAGCTTCATCCTCAACATGTACATATGCAATGTAGCCAAAAACTTTCAGATGTTATAAGCTTGGCTTTTTACCTGTAAACTTTTCTTCAGGTGCAACTTGATGTACAATAGCAGTCAGAGTTCTGTTCACAATGTATACAACAGTATGCACAACTTTTGCCCAATAACAATGAGGCATATTCTTCTCAGCCATCAAGGCTCTTGCTGTTTGTGCAATATGTCTATTTTTGCGTTTAACAACGCCATTCTTCTATGGTGCGTATCTGCATGAAAATTGACGCCGAATTCCATGATTATTTAGAAAACAATAGTGATGCCATCATCAACCTTCCTTGCATATAGTGACTGATCTGCATCACACATAGAAAACCCAATGCTGGTTAAGTAATTAGGAATCCTTGCATGCCATACACGAGGGGCTTGCTTCAGCCCATACGAAGCCTTTTGCAACCTACAAACATATTCAGGATGCTTTGAACTTCATATCCTTGAGGCTGGTCCATATATACTTCTTCCTGTAACTCACCATCTAGGAAAGCATTCTTCACATCCATCTGATGCAAACTCCATCCTGTTATTGTAGCTAATGCAATAAGTGTTCTGACAGTAGACATTTTAGCTATAGGGCTGAATGTTTCCTCATAATCAATGCCATATGTCTGTGCATATCCTTTAGCTACCAATCGTGCTTTATACCTGCTTATGCTTTCATCAACATTATGCTTTACCTTGTAAACCCATTTGCAGCCTATGGGTTTCTTTCCTTGTGGCAATGGAACGAGCTTCCATGATCATTTCCATAAAGTGCAGCCATGTCCTCATCCATAGCTTTTTCCCAAACTACATTACCAATTGCATCTTCAAAACAAGAAGGTTCAGCATCCTTTATTACCTTTGTCATGTAAGCATAATGGAGAGCCATGTAACTATCATATGTCAATCATTGCATTGAATTACGCATCCTCCCAGATCTTCTTGGTCGTAGGCCACTTCTCCTTGTATCATCTGCATGTGCCCTTCTTACTCGTGGAGTCTTCACAGAGGGCAATCCAAGTTCCTCATCAAGACTCTTTTCCGAACCACTTGAATCTCCATCAATATCTTCAAAACCTGCACATGTTTTACTACCAACATAAAGCTTATCTTTACCTTTCTTGGATGTATTTGATAAATTTTCTCGACTGAAATTTCCACGCAATCTTCCATTTGATGGATTTGGGTTGCAACTATTGCTTGGTCGTGCATCCGGTCCACTCAACACTTGAGATTCTGCACTTGATTTTTCAGCATTTTCTTTGTCATTTGGTTCAAGATTCATTCCTTCTTTGGCATCTGCATAGAAGCTTGACATTTCATCAAATACCACATCTCCGCTCACCTTCACCTGTCCTGTGCGTGGCTTATAACATTTGTACCCTTTTTGCTCAAGGGAGTATCCAATGAAGATACATTTTTCTGCTTTCGGATCAAGCTTCATCCTCAACATGTACATATGCAATGTAGCCAAAAACTTTCAGATGTTATAAGCTTGGCTTTTTACCTGTAAAATTTTCTTTAGGTGCAACTTGATGTACAATAGCAGTCAGAGTTCTGTTCATGATGTATACAATAGTATGCACAGCTTTTGCCCAATAACAATGAGGCATATTCTTCTCAGCCATCAAGGCTCTTGCTGTTTGTGCAATATGTCTATTTTTGTGTTTAACAATGCCATTCTTCTATGGTGCATATCTGCATGAAAATTGACATCGAACTCCATGATTATTTAGTAAACTGTTGAACTCATTTCATGTGTAGTCACCTCCTCCATCAGATTCTAATTTTTGAATGTACTTGCATGTGTGCTTTTCCACCATAGCTTTAAAATTCTGGAAATGAGTGAACACCTCACTCTTCTTTTTCATGAAATATACCCATACTTTGCGTGTATGATCATCAATGAAAGTAACATAAAACCTGCAACCACCCATAGATGTGGTCTTTGTTGGACCCCAAACATCTGTATGTACTACTTCTAGTACATTCTCACTAACATGCTTGTCATGTGGAAATGATGCTCTTGACTGTTTACCAAATCTACATGCTGCACATACCTTTTGCATTTCCGAAACTGTAAAATTTGGCAGTCCATGGACAATCTCCTTTGATTGCATCAATTTCAGCCTTTGCAAGTTTGCATGCCCAATCCGTTTGTGCCACATCTCTATATCTGCAATAACTCGTACACCTTTTGTAAACATGGTTGCATTCATTTCAGGAATCTTCACATTTAAGGTGAACATCCTACCCACTTTGTTTCCTTTGGCAACCAATCGTCCATCCTACTTGTACTCTTCTACATATAATCCATCAGCATTGAACCTGACTTGTAATCCTTGGTCAACCATTTATCCAATGAAAACTAGATTCTTTGTTATATTTGGAAGATGCAGCACATTAGCAAGATGTTTTACCTTTCCATCCTCCATCAATAGTGCTATGTTTCTTGTATGCTCAATAGGATGTGATGTGTCATCACCTATTTCAACATATCCAGGAACTGCCAATTTTTGCATAGTACTAAACCATTTTGCATGACTGGTCATGTGATTTGAAGCACCTGAATCAACATAACAGACATTATCATTCGATTTTGAAACACCAGCAGACATCGTATTCATCATGTGATGTTGAACCATGAACAACTTCTCATAATCATCTGTACTTGTGGATGCATAGTTGTTTTGCTGCCTTCTGTTATTTTGATTCTTCAACCTGCAATCACGTTCAAAGTGTCTAGGTTTACCACAAATCCAACATCCTTTACTATCATTACTTGAATCATTTCTTTGGAAATTTCTGTGACCTCTTTGGCTCCCCCTGCCTCGAAATTTTCCTCTTCCTCTTGCATGATTCTGTTGTTGACCTTGGTCTTGATTAATGTTTCCTCTTCCATTTCCAAAACCTCTACCTCTGACTCTTCCTCAGTCGGAGTAGAATATGTGCTCAGAACTTGGCTTTCCTTGGGAGTTTGAATCCTCACCAAGATTCTTTTCTTCAATAATCAGCATGGATACCAAATAGTCCCTTACCAACATGCTCTTTTTCTCCAATGTATGCAGCTCGTTCTTGAGTTGTAATTTCCGTGCCTTTGTATTGGTCTCGTACAATGTGACCAAACTATTCCAAGCCTCTTTTGGAGTCTTGGCATCCTGTATGTGCCCAATCATTCTATCCTGTATGGTAACAAATAGCCAGTACATTACCTTTCGTGCTCCTTGATTCCATTCCTCATATGCTCTTATTTGTTCTGCAGTCCGATTCCTCTCTGGTAACTATGGAGCATTTTCATTCTCTCCTTCGATGTACTTCTAGTGCCCTTTCCCATCAAGGAATTTGTCATTTTGAATCTCCAAGCATGGAAGTTGTTCTTGTCCAGCTCATCACTCATAAGCTGACTCATTCCATCTGCGTTTGCAATTCTGTAGCAATTCATAATATTGCAAAACACTACAAGAAACACTTCTGCTTGAACACTGTCTCACTATGACGTGACAGTTCGATCTTAGAAAAACACAGTTTTCATGTATCATCAGTACATGGAATCGCTTGAAATTATGGATCTAGAATATGAGTGTTGCCAAACACAACGCAAGTTACACTTTTTGAAATTGACCTAGTTTTTTTGTGGGCCCCACCTTGCAGGCTCAAAATAGAGGTCAAGATGGCTTCAAAACTTTGAGGTCTTCTACCACGCTGATTTTCGTAGCAAACGGAGGTCGTTTGTGAATCACATTTTCTCCACACCTTGCTGTGTACTCTTCACCGTTGCCTTCTCCACGAGCTTTCTACAGTCACGCTGGCTCTGATACCATGTCATGAGGAAGGAGATAAGGAAGAGAGCTCACACACACACACTCTCACTCTCAAGGAGAAGATCACACACACAGATTGAGGCAAGGAAGAATGATCGTCTTCTTCTTCTACTACTACTACATAAAAAGGAATGTACAAGAATGACTTAAAAAACAAGAATACAACAAGCGCAATATATAAACATCAGTACATAAAGAAAAACCTAGTTTTCGCAAATGAGTGAGCTGGCAAGGAACAAATGTGCCATCACTCTCGGTAGATAAATTTAATAAAGCTCAATGAAGTATCCCTGACATATACCGGCGTGACCACTATACATGTCAGAGAAACAAAAAACTCGTATGTGTCATCTTGGATCATCACATGTTGAGCTTGATATCTCAACACACATGAGCTAACTACAAAGCATCATTACCAAGTTCAAACCCATTATCAAAATCTAACAAATTATCATCATAATGCTCTATTTGAGCATCCACTTCATGCTCTAAAGCATCCAAGTCATTATTTAAAGTGTGCTCCACATGAGCTTCCACATGATCAACTAAACCATGCTTTATAGAAGCATCATGAGAATCCAAAGCATGCACTACATGTGCATCCATCTAAGCATCTTAATCTTGCCATAGATCTACATCATGAATGTCAATAGATCTATCTATAAATAGAAAAAATGAGACATGATGAGTCTCACATTGCACATAAGGTTGAATGCCCATTGAGATGAGAATGTCTCTCACATGTACTTGTATTGAATACATGTGACCAATCCTAGAACCTCTAACAAGCACAAGCTATCCCAACTGCAATTGAAAATTTTTCTCACCAAGGAATGCATAACATCTGCTCTCCTGTAAATAGCTAATTGAAATCAAACTCTTAGAGAATGAAGGCACATAATACACATATCTAAGTATTAAGTGATGCTCCACTAGGTAGCATAAGGCATACATCTCATGCACCCTCAATTGCATATGTCATAACATGAGACATGTGCACACATCCATGAATCTCACTTGGGAATCAAAAAACCACTCACGATGTGGTGTAACATGATAAGTAGCTAATGCATCAAGCCATATGTGTGTCATCCTATGAACAAGAGGAATCCTGAGATGAATCATAGAAGAAAGTGATATAACCATCACTGGCATAATCAACTATCAAAGCCTCTCTTGAAACCACTACCTGACCTTCATCACATGTATGTCTCTTACATCATCATTGCATCTGTCTGAAGCAACATCATCGAGTATGGCCCTCATGTCCACAATGCCAACATTGAAGTTCTCGATGTGATCTATGTCTAACATGAGTCAATGGACTCATGTACATATCATGTAGTCTCTACCATAATGCACTACGCGTCTCCTCATATGTGATAGAATCATATATAGAATCCACAACTTGTAATCAGATAGTGGAGCTATCCAATACATCCATATCCCTCCATACATGGTTGGGCATGTCATGAGTCCTCAGTGGATCTCTATGCACATACATGTGTAACTATGCATGAGCCAATGTATGTCACATGTGATCTTTCCATGTCAAAAATTCATTACCATCAAACCCAGAAGACACCATGTAGGGCAATCCAAGGGACTAGCAATGTAACAAGAGAGTACAAACAATGCTCTATCACGAGTAGGATCACACCTACATATCCATATGAATAATTCATATCACAAATCATTTGCTGGAGAAGAAAACCATATGAACCACCTATCACATAACCATGCAGCTAACATGCACATAAAACCATGAGCATAAACCTGCTCACCAAGTCTCCAAACTGATATAGTAGATGTGAAACAATAGTGGGTAGAATTTGATAGAGTATCCCCTATAATCTGAGCAATCAAACTAAGATAACCAATAGATAATGGAAAATAGAGATGCCAAAAAGTAATGGAAATACATGTCAATACAATAGAAACACACCCCCCACTCAAGAATAAATCCTACGAAATGGTCCAATCTATCGCAAATAACTTGTGATCAAGTCCAAGTGAATGGAGATAAGAAACAATCCAGATCTATCACGCAAACATAAAGGATCTATCAGAGTACTCTTCTAGCATAGAAGATGACAAAATTTCAACTACATCTCCTCTATAAAATGGATTCTAAAACCAAATAGTCATGCCGTAATGACCATCCATATATGTTAAGAATCATATTGGCAAATACATAATCAAAACAATGACCATGGGCTAACACAACAGCTAATCCAAGTTGAAAAAAAGTGTGCAACTGAGGCTCCAATCTGGATCATGCACCTACAAAGGGAAACAGGAATACACGTACCAACAAAGGATCTAATCTATCTCTCATAGAAACCATGTTCAATAGGCAAAAGAACCCTATCCAAGTGGCATAAAAATAGAATATAACCACAATGCCAATGTACATGCACTGACAAAACCACAATCTCAAATCAAAGATGAAATGGCATAAATTGAAAAATAGCATCATAATGCAATTCTACATGTTAGAATTTGACATAACCTTCCCTACTCTCATATGGTATGCGTTCAGGCTCTAAAAAAATAAGATCTTGTACACCGAAAAATCTTGCTAGTGGAAGTTGCAAAATAAAATGGACCTCGAAAAGCAATTAGGATTCCTATGGTAAAAATATGCTACTCCGTATTTTTTTGTTTCACGGTTGATAACCTTTGAATCTCAATGTTTTTCTCTTCATGAAACCTCAAGAACTTTATCTTCACTACACAAAGACACTTAGAACATAACAATCTGAGGCATGCATACTGTCATTTTCATCTTGACCCACAACATTGTTGCTCTCTATTATGCATTTTCAGCAATCTGTACTTCAAAATCTAGACTCATCTTCTTCTAACTTTCTCAAACTATATAAAACAAGTTGGATCACTTCAATCCAAATTCTAAAACTCAAGTTACAACCAAAAAATTATGTACTATTCGAGTGATTGTATATTTGGCTTCTACATCACTCAATGTCTCGAATTTTTGAAAAAACTAAAACTCCAAAGAAGATTCTACATTTCTCTATAAATCTTATCGTTCTTTATGTGAGCTAACCATAGAACTTTAAATCACATAAATCCAAGCTTTGTAACTCAAGTTATGGCAAAACTACCTAAGTTCTATCAAGAAGATGTGGAGCTACACATTCACCTCTTCCACCCTAAGTTTTCATTAAAGCTCCTTGCATAGTAGCCTTGAACAAGCTTTGATGTCAATGAAGGGCTTTTGTGGGATGAACAAGAGGAGCAAGGAGGAGGTGGAGGGAAAGAGAGAAGGAGAGAGAGGCAATTCTCTATAAATGATATATGTATATGAATATGTGGGTAAGGTTACATGACCTTACATCCCCAAGAGTGTTCATTTTATAAGCTTTCTTAAAAATTATGGAAAATCTATGGATGAGTATCCATGTGTAGAGTAGGATTTTCAAGTCATTTCCAATGCAAAATTTTGGCATACATGTTATGGGCATTGTACCTATAAAAGTTTGATAGGGTTTCATTTTTTCCTAAACTAGAGACACCAAGCATGTCTATTGGGAACCTATAAAAGTTTGAGAGGGTTTCATCTTTTCCTAAACTAGAGACACTAACCAAGCATGTCTATTGGGATGCATTATGGGTAAGAGCAAAGTTCTTCATTTTGCAAAGATATTATAGTAAAAATCATTTTGCAAAGATAGTATAGTGATGTTTGTGGTCATACGTAAACACCATGTTTTGGTAATTACCATTTCTTTGTGTCTTGTATTAATGATTTTCTAGGCATGCATGCATCTATCCATTAAAATTGATTTCAAAGTTCTTATTATCTTTAAGATTTTCTTGGTTAGGGTTGAAAATATATCTATATGTAAGGTGGGGAACCTCTATTTTGATTGGGAGGGGGAAAGTATATGTCTTCTTAATTCAATGCATTATTGATTGGGTGTGGGATAAAACAACAATGTATAGTGCCATGTAAATCATAATACAATGGTATTGTAGAGAGGAAAAATAGGTATGTCATGGAAATGGAAAGGTGTATTATCCTATTGTATTCTTTACCTCAAGTTTCTAGCTTGAGGCCATAATATGTGTTGCATATCTACTTCACAAGTTTCCTACAGAATAGTTACAACCTATGATGGACTATGAAGCTTTTCATGGTTTGAAGCCATCCATAGATCATTTTCATGTTTTTGGTCATCTGATATTTGCATTAGTGCCTAAGAAACAATCTAGGACATTGGATGAAGGGCTATGAAATGCATTTTAGGTGTGTATAATTTTGAGAGAAATTTTCATTGTTTATATCACCCATAAACTAAATACATTGCAATTATCACGACACATTCTTTGTGCAAGATGCAATTTTGCAGCCTTTACTTTAATGTATGAAGGGGACATCCATGATCTGAAATTATGTGTATGATACATTATCACCTCTTTTCACTTGAGGACAGTAAATCATATCTCCTAGTGAGTCAAAGTTTCAATCTATGTAAGTTTTGAATGCTAAAAATCCACTTCATTTCCAATTTAGATATACACAAGGCTTACTAATGATAGATCAAATATCGATGAGGCAAGATCTTTGCTAAAATGACTAGTGTAGACTTTGAGAAGTAATATGTTAGATGCACCTTTGCCTTATCATAGTCCCTTAGTCTTCAATGGTGCTTTATTTGGATCTATTTTTTATGCAATGTCTATCTCTAGCCTTTGTGATGTTAATGAGCATATTTCCTTTGACAAAGCATATAATTTAGATAATTGGATAGTTTTATTGCAATCTCAATATGATTTCCTCCAATTTGGCAAGAAAATGACACTTGAAAAGGATAAAAAATGCTAGAAAAATTCTAAAAATTGCTTGAAAAATTCCCAAAAATTTTCAAAATTTGTACCTATGCAGAGGGCTATGAAATGGTTTCTAAATTTGCTAAAATAAGCATAAAAAAGGGATAAAATCTACTAAAACGTGAACAAAAATGACATGAGAAGACTATGTACAAGCTAGACAAATTTTGCAGGTTCCAGGTGATCCATAAATCTTCACTTTTGTTGATGATAGGCCTTGAGCCTTGATATGTTGACTCAGAAAAACTCCTCCATAAACTCCAATTGTACCGCACTTCCTTGTTTTTGTCTTCTTGTTGGGCACACTGATCATCTGATAGGGGTACCCTAAATCCTTCAGTAAAATATTGCCTCCTCCATACTCCAACTTTTGTATCTTTGTTTCAGCAACTTTATAACTTAATCTATAAAATTTCATTTTTACTATTCCAGCTTCTTCATCCAATGGAACCCTCTATTTCCAAAGACTTGTAGGTACTCCTTCCATATCCTTGTAAAGCCTTGCACTTACTATCATAAAAATTGACATAACAGATGATATCCATACCAGTATCCATATAAATTGGCCATTGACATATGATTTGAAGTATCTTCATCACTGTTGCACTTAAGCGCTTTTCTTTTCTTCTCTCTTTTATGGCCTTTGACTGAGACTGTCTCACTCGAGCCAGTAACCTGAATGATATCATCTTTTTCTTCATATGCTTCCTCTCCACTTTGTTGATATATTTAGGTAGTGATGTGTGTGAACACTCTAGGACCGCCAGGGCACTTTTTTCCCTCTTTAGGAGGTTATTTTCCCCCAGCTTGTATATACGCCTATTGCCCTAATGGGCTACTTATCTTTGTACATTCTCTAGTAATACATTCAGTATTGTGTGTTTGTGCTCCAAGCTTCTTCTTCTTCCTTATGATGTTCGCGTGCTTCCGCAGACATCTATCTCCAACAATTGGTATCAGAGCAGGTTGTCGCATGAAATTTGGTGAGCATACTCGTTTCGGCCTCCGAACGCACTATCGCAGTGCTTGTGCAGGCTATTTTGTCCTTTTGTGCCAAAGGTATATACCAGTTTCTGTTCGCCAGTTTAAGCGTCTCGAAGTCTGCTATAGGTCTAGCAGAACTCGTCTGGGCAGTTCTGTTCAACTTTTTGAGATACAGTCAATTTTCTGCATCAAGGTATTTTAGTCATCGGCCATGGCTGAAAGCAGTGATGTATTCCGTATGTTAGCTGTTGAGGATAAGTTGGATGGTACCAACTACCCATTATGGGCTTATATGATGCGACATGTACTAGTTGCAAAAGGATTGTGGAACATTGTGCAAGGTGTTGAAAGACGTCCTGTTACACCTGTAACGACAGGTACTGCAAATACAGGTGTTGGAGCTGATGAAGATGGTGTCGAAGATGATATTCCACAGATTCCTGTTCGTGCTACTGTTTCTGTTGCACCTACTGCAGAGCAGATTCGTTGGGATGGCAGAGATGCCCAGGCACATGCATTGATAGCTTTGTCTATCAAACGTGCCATTATTCCTCACATTCACTCTTGCAGAACAACAAAGGATGCTTGGGATGCACTTACCACTTTGTACCAGGCTAGGAATGAGGCTCGTGTTGCTTACCTCCGAAAACAGTTGGAGAGTGAGCACATGAATGAAGGTGATTCTATGGACAGTTTTCTTACAAAGATCAAAGACCTGAAGGAACAATTGATTTCTACTGACGAGGTTATACCAGATAGCTCACTTGTGCAGACCGTTCTAAATGGTCTTCCTGATTCATATCAGAGTTTTGCCTCTACTCTTCGGTTGATGATGAAAGGCAATCCGAATGCCTTGTCATTTGAGGAATTAGTCTTTGTTCTGTTGCAGGAAGATCAGTCCAGGCAGAACAGGTCCATTATGTGTGTTGCAGATCAAGCTTTCCTGGCGAGTCAGAAGGGCAAAGGAAAATGGAGCTCTTCTACTAGTAAGCAGAAATCTGCAAATGCTACACAATCGAAGAACCAGGATAAAGATGAAAAGAAATCAGAAAAGCAGAAATTGTTCTGCAAGTACTGTAAAGGAAATGATCATATTATAAAGAACTGTCCAAAACTGGCTACTAAAGAGGCAAAGAAGAAAGAGGCTGGAATGGTTGTTGCAAAGGCCTCTACACCAAAAACAGAGTCTGCAAATCTTGTGCAGGAAGAAGAATGGGTGTTTACTACTGTCTACAGTTTTGACCCATCTTCTCATGATCAGTGCATGTCTGCAGTAGACTCAGATGTTTGGTACTTTGACAGTGGGGCAACCAATCATATTACCTCGCAGCACAGTTTCTTCTCTTCACTCGAGCCTGCCCCTATAGGGAATACTGTCACATGCGCCAATAACTCCTCTTATCCTGTTATGGGAGTTGGTAAGATCATTCTAACTACTGCTGATGGTAGTTCTTTTACTTTGTCAAATGCTTTATTTGTGCAAGGGATCAAAAAAGAACCTGTTATCAGTTTCTGCATTAGCCAAGATTGGCTTGGTTGTGAAATTCGTTGATGACAGGTGTACAAACCATGATATCTCAAATGGTGATGTGATTATTGCTTCTGGCATTTTATGCCGTGGGATGTATAAGCTCATAGACTATGAAAGATCTGTGAATGATTCGACATCTGCAGTTCATGATTCTCAGGCTATGTCAGATGCAAAGCTTTGGCATGCACGCTTTGGTCATCTGAATTTTGTTCGTTTGCTACACCTGCAGAAATCTGAAATGGTGTCCTCTTTGCCCAAACTTGAGGCTCCTGGAAAACATGTTTGTGAAGGCTGTATTTTGGGCAAAATGCAGCGTTCTTCCTTTCCAAAAGATGGTTCAGTTCGGGCTACGCAGAAATTGTAGCTTGTACATAGTGATGTCTGTGGTCCTATGGAGACACCCTCTTTTGGAAATTACCTTTACTTCGTGACTTTCATTGATGATTTTTCCAAGCATGCATGGGTATATCCACTCAAAGCAAACTCCGAAGTGTTCATGTGCTTCAAACAGTTTTTGGTTTTGGCTGAAAATTTGTCAGCATGTAAAATGGGCACCCTCCGTTCTGATCGAGGAGGGGAATATATGTCTTCAGATTTTAATGCATTTCTGGCTGAACGTGGGATAAAACACCAATGTACAGTGCCATATACACCTCAACAGAATGGAGTTGCTGAACGAAAGAACAGGTCACTCATGGAAATGGCGAGGTGCATGGTGAAAAGTCAGGCTTTACCACATAGTTTCTGGCTTGAGGCTGTCATGTGTGCAGCATATGTATTGAACAGGTGTCCCACTAAAGTGTTGCAGTCTATCACTCCATATGAGGCTTGGTAGTAAAATGTATTTTTGTTGGGTACAGTTCTGAAAGTAAAGGCTATCGTCTGTATCATCCATAGACTAAACGCATTCTGGTTAGCCGTGATGTTGTCTTTGTGGAAGATGTTATTCAACCATTGCTTTCATGTACTAAGGAGACATCTGTTAGCTCCAAAGACATGTATGATACTTTGATGCCTCTTTTTACAGGTGTACAGGCTAGTGCTGGTCCTAATGAGGCAACTTCTCAGCCTTTGCAGGTTTCATATGATGATGTAGATCATTCCATTTATGATGCAGATTTACATGATGCACTTGTCGATGAGAGAGCTGATATTGAGCAGGCAAAAACTATGCCAAAATGGCTGGTGTAGACTTTGGGTGACAGCAAATTAGATACACCTTTGTCATATCATACTCGTTCAGGCTCTCATAGTGCCTCCTTTGCATCAGATTGCTATGCTATGGCTGCACCTAGTCTCTGTGATGAGAATGAGCCTATTTCTTTTGATGAAGCACAAAATTCAGAAAATTGGATGGTTGCTATGCAATCTGAATACGATGCTATAATGAAGAATGGTACATGGTCTTTATATGACTTGCCTCCTGGCAAGAAGGCCATTGGCACTAAGTGGGTATACAAGCTGAAGCGTAAACCTAATGGTACAGTTGACAAGTATAAGGCTAGGCTTGTTGCAAAGGGTTATGCATAGGAAAGAGGCATTGATTTTGATGAGACCTTTGCACCTACATGCCGTATGACTACTGTTCGGAGCATTTGTGCACTTGCAGCCCATCATGGTTGGAATGTACATCAGTTGGACATTAAAACAACATTTCTGAATGGTGACTTGCATGAAGAGGTGTATGTTTTTCAGCCCCGTGGCTTTGTGCAGAAAGGGCATGAAAACCAAGTGTGCAGGTTAAAGAAGGCATTATATGGTTTAAAGCAAGCACCACGTGCTTGGTATGAGAAGATACATGCCTATCTGGTTGCACATGGTTTTGTGAACAGTCCAACTGAAAGCACCTTATATGTTAAGCGTGCTAATGATGTGCTTCTGATCATTGTTGTCTATGTTGATGACATGCTCCTCACTGGTCCTATTGAGAAGCATATTGCTGATTTCAAGGCTGATTTGCATGCCTCATTTGAGATGTCTGATTTGGGGCATTTGCATCACTATTTGGGCATTTAGTTTATGCACGTTGATGGTGGACTGTCTTTGTGTCAAACAAAATATATTGACACATTATTGCAGCGTTTTGGCCTTGAAGACTGTAAGCCTTTTTCTTTTGGTAAAATCCAATTATAATTGATTATAAAAGAATTTGGTTGAACAACATCTAAGTCAAAACACACTTGATTTACAAGACTCTCTAAATATCCAATCGAGCATTTTTAAATATCTAACTAAGTAATTTTAAACTCTAGAAATTCCTTACATTTATCACTAAGTTTCAACACATGGCACAACCTAGTGGAGGGCTTTTGCAAAAATTAGACTCAGACTCAAAGATCTACTGATTAGAATGCTAGCCATATGAGATAATTTATTTCTGCTTCAATTTTTTGTTACTATTTCCTACTACTTCTCCATCTCTATACCTTCAACAATAGGAACTCCCACCATGACTTCAAATTTCCTTGGTAATTCTTCTTTGATTGAATTTACCATTGATTTCTCAATCTCATCCACACCTGAAACTTCCACCTATCTTTCTAATTGTTGAGATAGCTTCTCCAAATTTTCCTCCACCTAAACCTGCATACTTTGTTCCTTCTTCAATTTGTGAACCTATTGAATCCAAGATTCTCTTTCTTTTTGCAAATGGTTAATTTTCTCCACTAACTTAGCTTCATGTTTTGTGGTAAAACCTGTCCTTATCACTTGATAAGGTTACCTTTGGGATCGTAGGTCTGGAGCAAGATCTCTAGATTACAAGAACTCCCTTCAGGGAGATGAACTAGCTACAAGAAATAATGTGAAAGGATCTCGCACTATGAGATTACAACAGGACAAGACAGGATGTCCAAGATACAAGACTAGATAAGACTAGAGCCAGAGACAAGACTAGAACTCGAACTCGAACTTGAAAGTACTTA
This sequence comes from Ceratopteris richardii, assembly GCA_020310875.1. Lineage (NCBI taxonomy): Eukaryota > Viridiplantae > Streptophyta > Polypodiopsida > Polypodiales > Pteridaceae > Ceratopteris > Ceratopteris richardii. Next base: position 40,258,949 of record CM035419.1, read on the forward strand.
CTTGGTGATCAAGACTCCTTGAGCTCCCAAGACTGGCATTGGCAAGACTGAGTATGTATGTGGCCAAGGCCTCCTTATATAGGATTTTGAGAATGGTTCCCAAGGGTGGTTGTGAGTTGATGATGTCATCATATTTACTTAAGAAGCCCCATGTCACTCGATGGAATTGGCAATGTCTCTTGCTATTTCACGAGTTTGATTTTGAGAGAAGATGTTGGTGCAGATCAATCACCAATTGAATGTTTGAAGACTAAAGAATGAAGGATGAAATCAATTCATAAAGTTTGGAAGAAGGATATATTCAGAGGATGTGAAGAATGTACACATATGTACATTAGTATAGTTATAGTTCACTTAGATCTTTGATTAGTCATAGACTTGTACAAATTTCTCTATAAATACCTTGAAAATGTCGAGGCGTGATATGAGAGAGCATATGGAAGAATAGATAGAAGTCAAGAAAGGTGAAGTTAGATGTCATGAGACATGAACAAGTTAGTTGAGTTTTCTCTCATCACTCAACTGTAACTTTCTGAGTAATTGAAGAAATATTGCGCCCGATCTTTTCGTGTTTGCTCCGTCTGTGTTTGATTATTTGTGAAATCCTTTTGAGGATATCTAAGTTGTTAGTTGATGAGTCTTTGACCAGAGTTTCAGAGTCTAATTGTAAACAGGCTAGGAGAATTGTGTGTAGGAACATTCATATGTGATGAGTGTTCACAGTTCTCAGAAACAGGCGCAAATTTTGATCTTAATCTTTTGCTCAGTTCTCACTCCACAGTTTAAAGTTTTGTGCAAGCAAGCACTTAATCTTTAAGTTGGAAGGTAAGCTACTCATGGCTAGAAGCATTTGCTTAAACGGGTTTTATACTCAGAGAATTAAAGTTAAGAAGTTAGGGGTGTCAAATCGACTTTTCAGAAGTACTGATTTGGACATAGGTAACTTGTGAAGTTGATTTCTCAAGTTATACTAAACCTTTTGAAGAACTTTAACTTGGAGGAGGTGCGCAATCTCTAGCCGACACTCCATACAAAATTTCATAGAAAACTTTAAAGATTTGATAAGTCAATGAGAAGAAATTGTGCAGCAGACTTTCTGTGTTTCATCTTCTCCACAGAATTTTTCAAGGTTTTGATAATTTGGAGATTGGACCTCTAATTTGGTAAAGATTTTGACTTACTCTTGGTATAGAGGTGCTCTAATCACAAGAGTAGGTTGTTCTTTTGGAGATTAACACTCTCCATCAGTGGTAGCAGAGCAGGAGACATCAAAATCAAGGAAAGGAGGATCCCGACTGCTGCAGATTCAAGAAATTCAACAATTGAAGAGCTAGAAGGTGAAAGTTTGAAGACAAAGCTTGAGAAGGAGACCATACGTCATCAAGAAGGACAAAAGGAGTCTAATTGGAAGTAAAGGTACATATATTGTTCATAAAGGTTGAAGTTTTCAATACACAGGAGGACACAAGATGGGAGATTCTCTTCAGATAGAGAAATTGGATAGGGAAAACTATCCTGCATGGTCAATGAGGATGGAAGCTCATCTTATGAGCAAAGATTTAATAGCCTATATCACAGGTGAAGAGGAGAAGCCAAGTTTCAGAGATCCTAGTGTTCCAACTAGGGAAGAGTTAGCAGATTTGAAAAATTGGATGAAGAAAGATGCTCAAGCTAGGAGCATTATATATATGGCAGTCAATGATTACTTGTTGCCTCATATTCGAGGTCTTGAAAGTGCAACTGATATTTGGAATGCTTTGGAGGAGCATTTCCCGAATACTACAAAGTCAAGAAAGGCATCCTTATGGGCAGAGTTTAGAACCTTCAAGAAGAAGGCTTCTCAATCCATTTCAGACTATGTAACAAGGATAAAAGACATTGCAGATGCATTAGGAGCTGTTGATGAAGACATTGAGGAGGATAAATTGGTAAGGCAAATCCTTACAGGTTTAAGAGGTGATGACAAATGGAAGCCATTCATTTTGTCTACAGAGTTATCACTTGATCATTTCACTCCTGATTTAAATCAATTGCTAGGTCATATGCTAACATTTGAGCAGGATGTTAAAGGAGATAGTGACAAGAGTGCAGGTCATGCAATGTACTCAAAGGACAAGAAAAAGAATAGTAAAGGAAAGCAACAAGCAGGTGAAGATGAAGGCACAACTAGTCAAGCCAACTTCCTAAGAGGAAGAGGAGGTGGCAAAGGAAGAGGAAGAGGCAGAAATAAAAAAGATGGAGGCAAAGCTTGCTGGATTTGTGGTAAGACAAATCACTTAGCTAATGATTGTTGGCATAATACTCAGAATAATAATGGATACAGTCAAAACTATAATGCAAGAGGAAGAGGTGGCAAAAACCAAAGAGGCAATTTCAGAGGCAGAGGTAGTAGGGGTTACTTTGGAAGAAATGCAGGTAGAGGATTCCAAAGTCAACAATACAACAACACCTACTACAATTATGCTTCAGATCAAAAGGAGGATTCAACATTAATAATGAATGCTACTTGTGAAAGGCAGAGTGAAGATCAAAGAGTCTTCTACATTGACTCAGGGTGTAGCAACCACTTGAGTGGTAATATATCTTTGATGACTGATTTGGAGAATAAGGTGTTTAATCATGTTGTTCAAACAGGTGACAACACAAAGCACAATGTGAAGTCAATTGGATCAGTGAAGGCCAAGGATGGTAGTACCTTATTGAGTAAGGTCTTGTATGTTCCTACAATTCCTAAGAATTTGATAAGTGTAGGACAAATTGTTGAAAAGGGATATGAAGTAAGGTTCACTAATGATGGAGTATATGTGGAAGATCCTAGCCAAGGGTATAAACAGATTGTTTCAGGAAAGAAAGAAGGAAGATTATTTACATTGAAGATTCAAGGCAATATTGGTCATGCTATGTTCACATATGGAGGACATAAGATCTCTGAGTTAGATCTTTGGCATAAGAGGCTTGGACATTTCAATGAAAGAGGTATTAAAGACATGATTAACAATGGTTCAGTGCTTGGTTTGGCTAATGTTGCAGGTCAACATATGACATACAGATGTGAGGCATGTCAATTAGGTAAGGCTCATAAGCTTTCCTACTCCAAGCATGGTTTTATGTACTCAGAAAAGCTTGAGTTGGTACACACAGATGTGTGGGGACCATCAAAGGATTTCAGTATCAATGGATCAAGGTATTATGTGATTTATGTGGATGATGCTACTAGATGGATCACTATTTATGTGATCAAAGATAAGTCAGAGGTGTTTAATACATTTAAACACTATCATGCATATGCAGAAAGGATTACAGGACACAAATTGAAAAGACTAAGGTCAGATGGAGGGGGAGAGTATTTCTCTAATGAGTTCAGTGATTATTTGTGGAATGCAGGTATAAAGAGGGAAGTTACTTGCAGGTACTCTCCTCAACAAAATGGTGTAGCAGAAAGAAGAAATAGAACACTTGTTGAGTTTGCAAGATCCATGATGAAGGAGAAGAATTGCCCTAATTATTTGTGGGTTGAGGCTGTAAATACAGCTGCTTATTTGGTCAATAGGTTACCATGTAAAGCCTTGCAGGGTATGACACCATATGAGGCTTGGTGGGGTAAGAGACCTACCTTGGATCATTGTAGAGTCTTTGGATGTGTGGCATATGCATATGTGCCATCACAATTAAGGCACAAGTTGGAGCCTAAAGCTGAAAAATATGTTTTCATTGGTTATGATGATAAGCAGATGGGTTATAGATTGTGGAATCCATCTACAAAACAATTCATGGTTTCTAAAGATGTGACATTTGATGAGCAAAGTACTTGGTATGCAGGTACAATCAATATCAATACAGGTGATGAGGAAGAAGTGAGCCAAAGGAAAGGTAAATCAAAGGTTCAGATAATTGATGAACAAGAGAATAATGAAGTGCAGCTTGAAGTGGAAGAAATACCAAGATTTGATCCTGAGTATGAAGAACCAGAAACCTCAAGAAGTGGAGAGCTTAGGAGGTCTACAAGGAACAGATGGCAACCTACAAGGTATAGCTATGATACTTCATTTTTGGCCACAAAAGATTATGCTTATATGATGAAAACAGATGAAGACCCTTCTACATATGAAGAGGCAAAAGGTAAGGAAAAGTGGGAGAAAGCTATGCAGGAAGAATATGATGCACTATTGGAAAATCAAACTTGGGATTTGGTTCCTAAACCAAATAGCCAGAAGATCATTGGATGTAAGTGGGTTTACAAAACTAAGAGGTTTGCAGATGGAAGTGTGTCTAGATACAAAGCTAGACTTGTTGTCAAAGGGTTTGCTCAGACTTATGGTGTTGACTATGATGAGACTTATAGTCCTGTGGCAAAGATGACAACCATCAGGACACTTATAGCTATTGCTGCATGTAAAGGTTGGAAGTTATGTCAACTTGATGTGAAAAATGCTTTCTGAATGGTTATATTTCAGATGATGTGTTCATGGAGCAACCTCAAGGGTTCAAAGATAAAAGGTTTCCAGATCATGTGTGCAAGCTCAAGAGAGCTTTGTATGGCTTGAAGCAGGCCCCAAGGGCATGGAACTATAGGCTTGTAAAGTTCTTGAAAGAACTTGGATTTCAGGTGTCTAAAGCAGATAGTAGCTTGCTTATCAAAGCAAGTGATAATGGTTTCATATACATGTGCATATATGTTGATGATATAATCCTTACAGGTACAGATGAAGAAGGAATACAAAAACTAAAGAAGCAGATGGAAAAGGAGTTCAAAATAAGTGACTTGGGAGATTTGTCATACTTCTTGGGCATGGAGATTACATATATTCAACATGGAGTATTTGTGACCCAAGAAAGGTATTTGAAGAACTTGTTAATCAAGTTTAAAATGGATGATTGCAGGGTAGCACCTACACCAATGGAGGTGAATCACAAACTGAGTAAGTTTGGAGGTGAAGAGTTCAAGGACATGAGACAATATCAGAGTTTGGTTGGTAGTCTTATCTATGCTACTTTAACTAGACCTGATTTATCATATGCAGTAGGGGTTTTGTCTCAATTTATGCATTGCCCAAGGAAAGAACATTGGATTGCAGGTCAAAGAGTGTTGAGGTACATTAAGGGTACACTCAATGAAGGTTTGTATTATGGTTTTACCTCAGATACAAATATCAAAATCTATAGTGATGCAGATTGGGCAGGTAATCCAGATGATAGAAGATCTACTTTTGGATACATGTGTTATGTGGGAGATAAACTTATCTCATGGTGTTCCAAGAAGCAACATACAGTTGCTTTGTCTTCTACAGAAGCAGAATACAAAGGCATGGTTGAAGCTGCAAAGGAAGTGATTTGGCTCAAGACCTTGATGAAGAGTCTTGACATTGTGCATGGGATACCAATTATATTTGGAGATAACATGAGTTCATTGTACTTAGCTGCTAATCCTGTTTTCCATGCCAGGACCAAACACATTGAGATTCAGTATCACTTTCTAAGAGAGAAAGTGATGGACAAGGAGATTGAAGTCATTCATACTTCAACTAAAGATCAGATAGCTGATATGCTTACAAAGAGTTTGGATGGACCAAAACTACATAAGTTTAAAGATATGGCAGGTATAAAGAAGAAAGGAGAAACCTCAATTGATGATTGAGGGGGAGCTGTTGGTGCAGATCAATCACCAATTGAATGTTTGAAGACTAAAGAATGAAGGATGAAATCAATTCATAAAGTTTGGAAGAAGGATATATTCAGAGGATGTGAAGAATGTACACATATGTACATTAGTATAGTTATAGTTCACTTAGATCTTTGATTAGTCATAGACTTGTACAAATTTCTCTATAAATACCTTGAAAATGTCGAGGCCTGATATGAGAGAGCATATGGAAGAATAGATAGAAGTCAAGAAAGGTGAAGTTAGATGTCATGAGACATGAACAAGTTAGTTGAGTTTTCTCTCATCACTCAACTGTAACTTTCTGAGTAATTGAAGAAATATTGCGCCCGATCTTTTCGTGTTTGCTCCGTCTGTGTTTGATCATTTGTGAAATCCTTTTGAGGATATCTAAGTTGTTAGTTGATGAGTCTTTGACCAGAGTTTCAGAGTCTAATTGTAAACAGGCTAGGAGAATTGTGTGTAGGAACATTCATATGTGATGAGTGTTCACAGTTCTCAGAAACAGGCGCAAATTTTGATCTTAATCTTTTGCTCAGTTCTCACTCCACAGTTTAAAGTTTTGTGCAAGCAAGCACTTAATCTTTAAGTTGGAAGGTAAGCTACTCATGGCTAGAAGCATTTGCTTAAACGGGTTTTATACTCAGAGAATTAAAGTTAAGAAGTTAGGGGTGTCAAATCGACTTTTCAGAAGTACTGATTTGGACATAGGTAACTTGTGAAGTTGATTTCTCAAGTTATACTAAACCTTTTGAAGAACTTTAACTTGGAGGAGGTGCACAATCTCTAGGCGACACTCCATACAAAATTTCATAGAAAACTTTAAAGATTTGATAAGTCAATGAGAAGAAATTGTGCAGCAGACTTTCTGTGTTTCATCTTCTTCACAGAATTTTTCAAGGTTTTGATAATTTGGAGATTGGACCTCTAATTTGGTAAAGATTTTGACTTACTCTTGGTATAGAGGTGCTCTAATCACAAGAGTAGGTTGTTCTTTTGGAGATTAACACTCTCCATCAGAAGAACACAATTTTGGAAGTCACCACATTTTGGCTCATCACATTTCTTGAGTTGTTCCATGAGCAGCACGCATGTGCATACTTTCATATGATTTTTTGGATTTCTCACTATTTGTAATTACTAGCTCCCTTCATTGGTATCAAGAACTCCAAACTCTCTTGCCATGGGTGCCTTCTCTCAAGATTCCACACCTTTGGAGAAATGATGATTACTACTCAAGGGTAGAGGTTAGAAGAAAATTGATATGGCTCTTAACAAGCATAGCCATGATGTAATGCTTCGCTGATGCTTACTCCCTCACAAAAGTAATGTGATGGTCCAAACATCCAATTAAGGTGTCAGTTTTGGTTATCCTCTAAGACATATCATGGCTTAGAAGATACTTGAGTTCGACCTCTAGTGGCTACACTTTTTAAGGAGGCTAGTGACTAGACATTAGATGTTAAAGATGTTAGAGTTTTTGGCCTCACCCTTCATGGATGCATCATAATCCTCTTTTCATTTCCATAGGGTGGCATACATTTGAACATTGGGGGATCAATTTTTTCGGCCCAATTTATGTATGGCTTGGCTTGGGCAAAATTGGTATTCATTAGTTGCCATGGATTATTCAACCAGATGGGCTGAGTTTTCATGCAACTTAAGAAAGTTTTGTGAACCCAATAGCTTGGTTCCTATTTGAATATGTATTTGTGAGATTTGGTTGCCCCATAGAAATAACTTTGGATCAAGGCATATATTTTCTAAATTATGTTCTATGAAACTTTTACTAAATAGAAAATTCTTCATAGGAACTCTTAATCACATTATCCACATGCTAGTGGCCAAGTAGGGATCTTAAATAAGACACTCATCTTCCTACGTTGCAAGGGATATTTTTTAAGTCGAAAGACCTAGGATCTACATATCCCGATGTAGTTTGTGCTTATAGAATGACTTACAAGGCCACGATGCAACACATGCCCTTTCATCTAGACTATGGACTTATAATGCTAGCACCTTTAGACTTCTTGAAAATATCCGCTTTCATCAGTCACCCACATCACCAGACCACTCACGATGATACCACTTCTTTAGCTTCCTAGATTATTTCTCTTAATAGGCGGAAATAATTTTTCAAAGAAGCACGAGATGTTGTGGAAACAACCCAAGGAAAAGACAAGCCACGATATAACAAAACTGTTAAAAATAAAGAAGCAAGATCATATATATTTTTCAAAAAGGATTTTCTTCAAATAGAGGGAAAATACAAAAATGAAAAATGGAAGCATTGATTTTAGTAGGTAGTGGAGGCGAAAGAGAATCAATCAAAAGATAATCAAATCCAAAAACTAAACTAGAAGAGAAGAGTGGTTGCTCAATGTAGTGGAGGAGTTATGGAGAAGACCTCTCAAACTCATCATGAGAGCTCATGGTCATTTGGCTACAAAAGAGGCAAGGGAGGGCACTCAAGAATAGTGGAAGAAGGCATTGAAGTCCCATTGTAGGTATTTCATTTGGTTTCAATCATTTCGTTCTCTTTAGTCTCATGGACTATGTCCAACTACTATGTCATTTCTGGGTAGCTTGATTATGAGACTCATATCTATCAATAAATGTATCTATTTTTAGAGTTTAAATATTAATTGGAAAGCTTATCTCATGCCCATCCTTGATTTAAAGAATTTTTATCAAATTCATCACGCTCTATGAGTTATTCAGTTTTTAGTGAAGTCCAACTTTTAGCCAATTGAGTGGACAAGAAGCTTTTTTTGAGGCAAAGAGTTGCCAAACCCAAACTCCTCCAAATTGAGATTTTGATAGCTCGTTTGAAAGATATTAGTGTCTAGTTTGATTGACCAAAGTCTCAAACTCATTGTATTCTTCAATTGATACTAGCATTTATTTTATAGTTTAACTATAGGTAAAATTCTTGATCTTGAGAAGGTCTTCTACACTTTTCGCTACAAATAGGAGAGGAATTCTCCAACAATTGGTATTAGGGCATCGAAGTTTGAAGAAGCAAAGCATTGGAACTGAAATAAAGCAAGGGAGAAGCCACAAATCAAGGGGGAGCTTCATAAAGTCAAGATAGAGTGCCAAAATATAACTAAGGTAAACTTCAAACTTGGAAGTCTTCAATGGCTGATTTAGGGCAACAAGTTGAGAAGTTAGATAAAGATTATTTTCATTCTTGTAGGTATAGAATGATAAATTACCTTAAAGGTAAAGTTTTATGGATTCTAGTTACTGGAGATGATCCACAACCAGTGGACCTCCAAGATCCCAACATTACTCCAACAGAAAGGCGACAATTTTTTGATTGGGAAGAGAGGAATTGAAGGGTGATGTTCCTCATTTCACAAGTTATTTCTAACACTATGATTGGTCATGTGCAAAGCCTAGAGACAACCAAGGAAGTTTGGGAAGCATTAGAAAAGGTGTATGCTACCTCAACAAGGTTTTAAAAGATGCAACTCAAGAACGAGGTCAACAACATGAAGAAAAGCTCAAGCAAAGCATTAGTGACTATACATTGAGGGTCAAGGATCTTCGAGATTAGCTAGCATCAGTTGGATGCAAGATTGAAGAGGAAGACATCATCCAAACAGCCCTCAATGGCTTGTGGAGTGAAGAAAAGTGGAATCCCCTCATCACAAACATTCTTTATAGAGATCCTCTACCAAGATTTGATGAGATTATACCAAATCTTGTTGCTGAAGAGGTTGTTCAACAAGGAAAAGGCAACAAAGGTAAGGACACCCATAGCCAAATGTTATATGCAAGTCGAGGTAGAGGTAGGAACTCAAGGGGAGGCTCACGAGGAAGAGGAAGAAGCTACAACAACACAAAATCGAGCCAACACAACTCAGAGGAAAACAAGGAAAAATCAAATGACAACACATATGGAAGAGGTCAAGGAAGAAATAGAGAAAGAGGTCGAGGTTCGTACAATCCTCATAAAGGTATAACATGTTATCATTGTGGTAAACTAGGACATTACACAAATGACTGTTGACAAAAGCATGGAAGGCTGAATGGAGGTAACCAAAGGAGCCAAAATAACTATGCAAGTACATCAAGTGAAGGAGACAAGAAAACCATGCTTTCCATGAAGCATGAGTAGAATAGCTTGAGAATTGATGATAAAAAATGGTTGATAGATTTAGGTCAGCAACTATATGATATGCCAAGGAGATTTATTCACAAAGCTACAAGGTCCAAGCTGAAAAGGATGTGTGGAGACCATGATGAAACTCACACACAATTGAGCATGTTGGAGATATAATGGTAGGAAAAATGGTAGAGAAAGGATATAATTTTATCTTCAATGAAAAAGGTTGCTTTATAAAGAATCCAAAAGAAGGATTCCAGGTCATTGCTCAAGGAAGGAAAGAATTGCAAAGAATTTGATCTCAGTAGGAAAAATGGTAGAGAAAGGATATAATGTTATCTTCAATGAAAAAGGTTGCTTTATAAGGAATCCAAAAGAAGAATTCAAGGTCATTGCTCATGTTCCTACTCTTGGAAAGAATTTGATCTCCGTAGGAAAAATGGTAGAGAAAGGATATAATGTTATCTTCAATGAAAACTTCATATTCCTACTATTGCAAAGAATTTGATCTCAGTAGGAAAAATGGTAGAGAAGAGATATAATGTTATCTTCAATGAAAAAGGTTGCTTTATAAAGAATCCAAAAGAAGGATTCAAGGTCATTGCTCAAGGAAGGAAAGAAGGTAGGACATTCACTTTGGACATTCAACCACCACATGGAAAGGTGATGGATATTAATTTTGGAAACAAGAGGATTGTTGAAACTGATTTGTGACACAAAAGGTTTGGACATATCAACATTCCTCAGCTCAAAGACATGAGCAACCATGAAGTGGTAAGAGGTCTTCCAAGATTCAATGATGTTGGACTACATGAGTTTTGTGACGCATGCCAACTAGGAAAGCAAACTCGACAACCATTCAATAAGAGCAACTATGTGGCAAGGAATGTCCTCGACTTGATACACACAGATGTATGGGGACCATCACAATAGCCATTGATGGCTGGTAATAGATATTTTGTCACTTTTATTGATGATCATTTAAGGAAAGTATGAATGTTTTGCATAAAACAAAAATCAAATGTGTTCTCCATGTTCAAGAGATTTAAAGCACAGGTAGAAAAGGAAACAGGACGCTGAATAAAGACCTTGAGGTCTCATGGAGAAGGAGAATATTTCTCCGAAGAATTTCCATATTTTCTTTATGAAAATGGCATCAAGCGACAATTTACATGTAGGTACATGCCTCAACAAAATGGAATACGTGAAATGAAAAATAGAAATTTCATAGAAGTTGCAAGATGCATGCTCAATGAGATGAAGCTGCCACTAAACTATTGGGTTGAAGCAGCTAGTATGGCTGTTTATTTGATGAACAAGTGCACAATGGCTGGAGTGCATAATTTAAGTCTCGAGGAGGTTTATTCTGGAAAGAAACCTGATCTTACACATCTCAAAGTCTTTGGATGCATGTGTTATCTTCACATTCCTCAAGAACTAAGGACAAAGATGGAACCAAAGTTAGAAAAATGTATTTTCATTGGATATTCATTGGAGCAAAAAGGATATAGGTGCTACAATCCAGTGAAAAAGGAGCTACGAGTCTCACAAGATGTGGTATTTGATGAGCTAAGACCATGGTTTGGAGACAAAGGGAAAGAGAAGATTCTTGAAGAAGATTGCGAAGATGATGGAGGTGCTATCCAAGAAGAATTTCAGCAAACAAGCACTCAAATCTCAAGTCCAGAAGCCTCTACATCACTTGGAGAAAGCTCAACATGGAAGGAGAGACTAAGGAGTCATTCAGCATCACCAACATCAGGTTATGGAAGATCTGAACAATTCAAATGCAAGTGGAGAAGAGTATGAAGAGGTTATTATTCCAAAGGTAAAGTTGAACCGATTGAAGAAGTAATATTCAAAAGAAAATGAAAGGAGGTCTTCGAGGGCAAGGTATCCAATTCAAAGGCTGAGCTATGATAGTTTTATTGCAAAGCATTTTGCATATATGACACATGTGGTCAAAGACAAAGAATTGGATGCATATGAAGAAGCATGTACACAAAAAGAATGGCAGCAAGTTATGCACGAAGAGATAAAAGCTCTCAAGGATAATCACACATGGGAGCTAGTTCAAAAGGCTGAAGGTATGAAGATTGTTCCAAATAAATGGGTGTTTAAAATAAAGAGAAATGTTCATGGTTCTCTAGCTAGGCATAAAGCTAGACTAGTAGCAAAAGGATTCAGGCAAACTCATGACATCAACTATGAAGAGAATTTTAGCCCGGTTGCAAAGATGGGAACAATTAGAGCCTTGATTGTAGTGAGTGCAACAAGGAGATGGCCATTGTACCAACTTAACATAAAAAATGCTTTCTCAATGGTGAGCTTCAAGAAGAGGTATACATGAGTCAACCGATTAGATTTAAAGATAAAAAAGCATCCAGATCAGATTGAAGAAAGTTTTGTATGGGATGAAGCAAGAACCATGTGCTTGGAACCAAAGATCGGTTGAGTACCTCACAAGGTGTGGGTATAGTCCAAGGACTGTAGATTTCTCTCTCTACATGAAGAAAGAAGGCAAACAGGTATACATCTACATATATGTTGATGATTTCATCATAAAAAGGAAGTAATGTTGCAGGAATACAAGAGATAGAAAGAAAACTCGGCAAGGAGTTTAAAATTTTAGATCTTGGTAAGCTGAAATATTTTTTAGGCATTGAGATAGTCTATGGGAAAGATGGCATCTACTTGATGCAAAGAAAGTACCTGTTGGATATTCTTTTCAGACTTGGAATGAGTAAATGCAAAGCACTCACTCAACCTATGGACACAATTGTGAAGCTATGTGGATTAAGAAGCTCTTGGCTGATCTTGATGTGCAGGTAGAGACCATTCCAATTTATGGTGACAACATGTCAAGCATTCACTTGGCAAAGGATCCAATGTTTCATGCACGAAGTAAGCACATAGACGTGTATATCATTATGTTTGAGAAAAAGGTTTGAGGAAAGATGTGGATAAAAGGTTCATTGGAACTAATGACCACGTTGCAGACATGTTTACAAAGTCCTTAGATGCTTCTAAGCTAAAGAGGTTCAAGGATGAAATCAACTTGTAGGATATGGCAAAAGGTGCAAGCTCAAATGTGAGCTTGAGGGGGACTGTTAAAAATAAAGAAGTAAGATCGTATATATTTTGAAGAAAGCATTTTCTTCAAATAGAAGGAAAATACAAAAATGAAAAATGGAAGCATTTACTTGAGCAAGTAGTGGAGGTCAAAAGAGAACCAATGAAAAGAGAATCAAATCCAAAACCTGAACTGGAAGAGAAGAGTGGCTGCTCAAAGTAGTGGAGGAGTTTTGGAAAAGACCTCTCAAACTCATCATGAGAGCTCATGGTCATTTGGCTACAAAAGAGGCAAGGGAGGACACTCAAGAACAGAGGAAGAAGGCGTTGAAGTCCCCTTGCAGGTAGTTCATTTGGTTTCATTCATCTCGTTCTCTTCAGTCTCATAGACTTCACTACCTTGAGCAATGTTTTGCTTGTTGTGAAGCCTTTCTTTAGGAAAGAGAACCAACCTATAGTCACCAATAAGGAAAATATCACAATCAATGTTAGAAATCTCGTTCTAGAAACAATTCAATAGAACAATTAGATGCACAGACAAAAACTTGATTGAGATTTTAAGGACTCAAGAACTTAAGATCAATCCATTGGCTGGAAGCGCTCACCTTGTCAGTTTCAAATGTTCTAAGCTGCAAATAGTTGTGAGGATATGGTTGGATACAATCTAGAGATGAGGTGGTCATGTAATAACCCTACTCTACACCTACCAATGTGACTTCAGGGCACTTTAGTAGACAGCTTTAGCTTCCCAAATATGCATTTAGAATCACTAAGTTTTTTGGAGCATCAATGTCAAATGTTTGTGCCAAAACAAGTAACTTTCAAATAGAAGGACTATGAGAAACGCGTTATTTTTGGACTTGAACCTCTCAAAAAAATGTTCAAATCTCACTCTCTAATAACAATTGACCCGAGACCTTTTAGATACATTTGATTGAAGAGCTTAGCTAACTAGTCACAGTTATTTCACTAATTTAGAGTAAGTATAAACTGAGCAATGAGTTTAAGAACTCAGTGGTGTAATCTTGACTTTTTGGGAGGATGATGGTATGCAGACATAGGTAACTGGTATAAATGATAACTCAAGATTTAGTGATCCGAATGTAATGAAAATTTCTAACTAGCAATGATATAGATCAGTCTACCTATCCCAAGTTAAAATCAAACTAAATTATCAAGTATACGCAGAGAAATCGATAAAACAAGATCATTGAAATGATGAGATAGCAATAGAGAACATTAGATAGAGATTATCATGAACTAATGACTCATATTGTATATGCTAATGAATGTATGATACAAAGGAGATATAGTGGACTTACTCATACATATGGGAGCTTAGTGTCTGCTCAACAATGAGGCTCAATGGATGTCCATTCTTTATCATTTCCCATGACTAAAAGTCACTCATATTTATGCCAATGCACGTTGACTATCACTGACGATGGTGGTGGCAGAAGACCAACCAACACCCGAATCAACCATAAGGCATCTAAGGCACACACACTCAACACTCACTATGAAAGCTGCCCTATATGCAGCCTCACAACTCGAAGTGGGCACAATACACTGCTTCTTACTTAATCAAGATATGCATGAAGTACCAAGCATGAAGTAAAAACCATTGGTGGACACATGGGTAGCATAACAACTAGCCTAGTCAAAGTCAGAAAAAGCATGTGAATCTAGCAATAGTGACACCACCTTGGGATAAAACAATCCAAGTAGTTAGGTACCGGTGAAGTAGCAAAAGATGCACTTAATCACTTGCCAATGATTGACACCTAGAAGATGCATAAAGTGCTCATAAGTGAGACAACAAACTAAATAAATGGCCGAGTAATGCATAAGTAAATCAAGCATCCAACATCCTTCTAATAGAGAACAACATCAAATGCATCTCCAGCATCATGAAGACCCAACCATACACCTATCTCCATAGGACTAGCAATATGTTTGCAATCTTTAAGGCCAAATCGCTGCAAAAATGTATCAATATATTTTGTTTGACACAAAGCTAGTTTGCCATCAACTTGCATAAATTGAATGCCCAAATAATGATGCAAATGCTCAAAATTTGACATCTCAAATGAGGCATGAAAATCAGAAATATGCTTCTCATTAGGACTAGTGATCAACATATCATCAACATAGACAACAATGATTAGACGCACATCATTTTCATGCTTAATGTATAAGGTGCTCTCAGTTGGACCATTCTCAAAACCATGTGCAATCAAGTAGACATGTATCTTTTCATAACAAGCACATGGTGCTTGTTTCAAACTAGATAATGCCTTTTTCAACCTCCACACTTTTTTTTCATGCCCTTTCTACACAAAACTATGGGGCTAAGAAACATACACTTCTTAATGCAAGGATCATTAAAAAATGAAATTTTAATGTCTAACTAATGTACATTCCAAGCATGATGAGGTGCAAGTGTAGAGATGCTATGAACAATAGTCATTTGGCATGTAGGAGCAAATGTCTCATCAAAATCAATGCTTCTTTCTTGAGCATATCCTTTTGCAACAAGCTTAGCATTATACCTGTCAACTGTTCCATCAAGCTTATGCTTCAACATTTTTGGAAATCAATGTCACATCAGTCCAAAATCCTATTAGGGCAAAAATCCTAATTTTGGTAGTGTCATTTTTGCACAAAAATGAGTAAAATTATGAGCCTATCTTGAAGAGCTTCATGAGAGTTTTCTAATGGTATAGAACATTCATTCATCAAAGATCAAATTAGGGAGAAAACCCTAATCCTACTTTTTTGCTGATTTAGGGTTTTTACCTCATTTAAGAGCTCTCAGCTTATAGATCATAAAAATATGATCAGTTCATTCATCATGTGGTAAAAAGTTCTAAGAAGCTTGTCAAAATCATTGTTCCGCGATACTTTCAAAATAGAGCAAAGTTTATTGAAACTTGCGATTGCTTTTGATAAAAAAGAGTGATCTCAACTTTTAAATTAACGAATAGCTTTCTAATAGATTTTTTCACAAAAATTTATGAAGCCTATATAAAGAAGGCATGTCGTCACTTCTTGGAGTATCCGATGCCAACACTTAATCACTCGTGGAGGTGATTGTGCTGATGCACGCATGGGGCAGCCATGGTGCACATATGGGTAGCTCTGGAGTAGCTTTTGAAGAACATTAGGAGCAGCCATGGAGTTCTTCTTAGAAAAGAGTGTACTCACACTCTTGCTTATGGAGAAGACTTACTTATCAGCAACTTGGTGGTGTGGATCATCCATCTACATGATGCATTTGAAGGTTTTCTTCTACATGAAGATTATGGAGTACTTCAAAGACATTGGATGGAGCTTAACATAAGATTGCATCTTATGTTAACTATTTAGATACATATTCTCTTTATGCACATAGGTACTATTTGGAGCTTATGGAGGCGGTGGCATCCATATCTGGAGGAGTCCTATTTGGCATGCATGGAGGCAGTGGCATCCATAAAGGAGAATCAGTACATGCATGCTACATGCATCATATGAGATGTTAGAGAAGGTGTTTCTACATGAGTATGAGGATTTCTGTCAGCAACATGTTAGCATTCTATGCTAAGCCTTTAAGTAGTCCATCTATTTGTGTTCACATAGAATGGTTGAGATTTTGAGTCCCACATTGTAAATTGAAACTTTACACATGTCTAATCTCTCTCTATCTTTGTCTCATCATTGCATGATGAAGGGATGTATGTTCATGTCTGTCAATATTGGAAAATCTTGGAATCTGTGTTGTAGATCCTGGACCTATGGGACCTGTGGAATTAGTTGTGGGTCTACCTAATTTCCAACATTTGGTATCAGAACTCCCAGACTACCAACATATGGTTTCAGAGCATCTTCCAACATATGACATATGACATACACACTTAATTTAGATGAGTAGATATTTGAGAATTAGACAATTCAGTCACATTTTTATTTATCCGTGTGGAGTATGAAGTTGATGATCTGTTAGTAGCCAAACACTTTTGGAAGTATGAAAATACTTTACAGAAGTATTTCTTGAAGAACAAGACTTGATGAAGAGAAGGCTACTTCAAATTCAAGGAAAAACAATGGTTTGGAGAAGATGAAGGAAGCTGATCAACATCAAATCATAGGTATTAGTTCCCACTATCAGATTGTCATTTGCAAGTCATATCTTAGAAGAGCAGGTATGACGAGATTTGAAAGATTCAAGAAGTTCTTTTAAACACTTTCATTACTTTGAAAGTTAAAGCATTAGCTACACCAAATTAGGTATCTAGAGGTTGTTCTTGACAGTTTTGATAGAAGATCTCTTTCATGGCAAGAAAGCTTATCTAAGAAGACAAATTTGGAGATTAGATCAGTTTTCTTTTCAACCCACACAAGGTTGAAAGTTTTTTTATCAGATTTTTTACCTAGAGAGGTAATTCAAGATTCAGCCACTCACGAAAAAGTTTGGTCAATTCAGTTGCAGAGTGTTGATTCAGCATATGAGGAGATGGTAGAAGCATTTTTTATCTTCTATGTTCACTTCCATTTATATACCATGTTTGTTTTGTCTCTTACTCTTAGCAATAGAGGAACAGAAAGATTCATTTGAAGAAGTTAAGAGTGCTTGCTACTTCCAGATGAAGAGAACAAAAGGTATGGAAGAGAGGTTTGAAGATGTTAAGACCATAAGGTGGAAGAAAGATGTAGAAGAAGAAAGTCAAACAATTGCAAAGGGAAAGTAAGACTTCCTTTTCTCTTATATTTTCCATATACTTTTGCTACTTCTATACTCTATATCCAAAGACAAGTCTACGAGAACATCTTGTGAAGAAGATAGTTTAAAGAAGAAGTAGTTTCTTGTTTTGCATTTACTTGTTCATGTTTTATAAGGTTTTGACAAAAAACTGCATTGAGAGAAAGAAAAGCAGCAGATATCTAAGACAGCTTATATGTTTTGACCCATATGTGTATGAGTTATGTATAAGTTAAAAATTTTGAGTAGGCAGCTTATAAGTTCCCTCAAAGAATTCTTGGAGTGTCAATTCAGAGCTACTTGGTATATGAAAAGTTGCAGAGAAGTATTTTTCTTCTTTATCTAACTCTTGAGGTAAAAGAGTATTTATAGCAGATGTTGAAGACTTGGAATGAGGTTTTTTGAGTTTGGAAAAGTTACCTCATATTCATTCTATGCAGTATGCTCTCAAATTTTAGTATTTTCAAAAAATTCAGAGAATTCAAAAATTCCTGTATTTTCAAGAAAATTCAAAAAATTAGTATTTTCAAAAAATTCAAAAAAAAAATCAAATTTTTTGATGTACCAATCAGATGGAGAATCTACTTTCCATGTTTTTCTTGACTTTTGGATACATGCTTGTATTCAAAAAGGTGTACTATTAGATCCTATCACGTGATTGAAAAGTGGAGATAGCCAAAAGAAAGTCAAGCAGATACTATCACATTTCACCCGAGAAGAATATGAAGATGAAGTATCAACTTGCAAATTTTGGAGTTCTCAAGGTGAGAGTTTTCCACTTGTGTTCCAGTAGGAGTTGCAAATTCTTGGGAAGGATTTAGTTGAAGAAAAGTTTTACAACTACTTGTAAGAAGCATGGACACTTAGAGTCATTTAGGTAGCAAAATCATACATTCAGTCATGAAGGTTTGATGAGAGCAGATTCTACACAGGTATTTTGTTGGAGAGATCATAGATCTTGTATGACCTTGAATATCTTGAGTATTTTTGAGTCAGATGTCCATTCTTTGTTTGTAAAGTTCTTAACATTGGAAGAAGTAATTCAAAGATTCAGATTCTATCAGATTAATGTTGCAAAGAAATAGAATAAGATACTTGTTATGTTGCAGAAGATTATGAATCCTAAAGTGCTTTCAGCAAAGGTTTGTGTTATTATGTAATAGATCAGCTAACCTTATTCTAGATTATGGGAAGCTGATGAGTGGTAGTGAAAGCTATTGGCATCTAGAGTACTAGTAAAAGGAGTTCGCATTATTTGTTTCAGACACAGGTATTGATGTTAAGAGAGCAATGCTAAATCACTAACGATCAGATTTATTTAAAGAACGAAGATGTTCCAGATCTCATAAAGTTTGATATACTTTGAAGAAGTTTGGATACTAGTGTGAAATCATCTAGGGAGTGATGAAACATGAAGACTTATTTTCCGCCATATGTGAAAGAATGCAGAGTCATACCTACATGTATTCCTATATTTCCTTTGTCAGTTTCTCTTTATGTTCCAGCTTTTGAAGAAGAAGGAAGAAGGAGAATGTCTAGATAAAGTTTCTATTGGGTGTTCCTATTCGGTAGAAAGTTCTAGAGTTCAATTACAGAGAAGCTTGATATTTCAGAGAGGTTTGTTACTTATGAGGTGCGCACATACTTGATTATACCAGACTCTAAAGGAAAGAGGTATGAAATACTGATAGATAGAACAAGGATGAAGACAAGATGACCTCAAAGATATGAAATTTTGGTGAGACTCTTATGAGTTCAGTTAAGTACAGTCAGAGATGAACCAACTAGTGTTCATAATACACTAAGTTGTGAGTTCTCAGTCACAAGTCATAGGATGTATTTAGTTTTTTTATTCTGTTTAGTGTATTTACATGACACAAGAAAAGTACTTAGAGAAATCTTTCTTATGGTAAATGTAAATATGTGGATCCTAGTGTATACTTACAAGTTTGAGAAGACTTATTTCAGGAGATAGCAGATTCAGAATCAATTCATGCTACATATGTTGACAAGTAATAACACTATTGGATATCTATTCTGCATATTTTCTCAGGTATTATGGCTCATATTAAGAAAATTCAGATTTTTGAAGTTTGAAGAAGTTCAAATTTAGTTTTGAAGAAAAGTTTGAAGTTCAACTCTGAAGGACAAGTTTGAAGCTCATGTCAGTTTGCACATGAATGAAGTTGCATATCTAGTTCAGTTTGTACCAATATAGCATTGCAAGGGGGATTGGTGGAAATCAATTTCACATCAATCCAAAATCCTATTAGGGTAGAAACCCTAATTTTGGTAGTCATTTTTGGCACCAAAAATGGGTAAAATTTTTTATGAGCCTATCTTGAAGAGCTTGATGAGAGCTTTCTAATGCTATAGAATATTCAGTCATCAGACATCAGATTTGGGAGAAAACCCTAACCCTAGTTTTCTACTGATTAAGGGTTTTTACCTCATTTAAGAGCTCTCAGCTTATAGGTCATAAAAATATGATTAGTTCATCAGGTGGTCAAAAGGTCTAAAAAGCTTGTCAAAAGCATTATTCAGTGATAGTTTAAAAATAAAGCAAAGTTTATTAAAACTTGCGATTGCTTTTGATAAAAAATAGCAATCCCAACTTTTTAAATTAACGAACAACATCCTAATAGATTTTTTCATAAAAACTTATGAAGCCTATATAAAGAAGGCATGTGCCCACTTCTTGGAGTATCCCAATGTTGAAGCTCAAGGTTAAGGACAAGCACAAAAGTGCATCAAAGAAGTGGACACACAAGAAGAAGGAGCAAGTAGGGAGCTCCAAGAAGTGTATGTCAAATTCTCAGAAGAATCCCCTACAAAAATAGTGATTTTCATCACTAAAAACCATTGTAAATATCATTTCTATTTTTTTAACTCCATTTTGTACAAGCCGAGGAGTCCTTGAGCTTGAGGAGTATTAGAACTATCATCCTACCAATTTTCATAATTTTTAGACTTCGTTTGAGCCCTCAAATAAGCCCTCAAACCTAATTTTTAACTAGGCCGGACACTAAGTCTGGACAGGGCCAAAACTAGTCCAAAAACTATAAAAAGAGCTAGAGAGCTCATTTTTGAGGTTAGCTTGTTAGAGAATAGAGCTTTGTAAGAGAACTCTTTTGCAATCTAAGCTTTCCATTGTTCCTCTCTTTGATCTTACTTTGTGCGCGTGTGTGTGTATGTGTGTGCATGTTTGTGTGCTTTCACTCACGCACTTGTGCCTTCACTTGCTCGTGGTCTTCATACCGGTCCTCACATCTCCACGGATTGACAAGTAAAGGAGGTGGTGCTTATGCTTGAGGTGCACCAAATTTTGGCGCCGTTGCCGGGGAGAGAGCTTCGAGGACGAGCGTTGTGATGGTAATCGTAGATTTGCAATGTTGGAAGGTAAAAAAACTGTCATTTCAGTTCATTTTCTGTTTTTTCCTCTTCATCTTCATCATCATCACCATCTCCACCTTCTTCCATCTTCTTCTTCATAGAAATTTCTTGCTTTTTAGTGCATTTTCACCATTTTCATACCATTTTTCATGCATTATTGTATGGGAAGGAGTTAGGAAGTGCAAGGGAGAGCAAGTGCCTGTGTTTTTCATGATTTTTTGCTCATACGGAGCTCGCCATTGCTCGGTGCTCAGAAGTTCGAATTTCCCGCCAAAAAACGCAATTCTGTGATGAAAATCGCGATTCTGTGAAAATTCAAAACTTTTTGAAAAATCACGATTCTGTGTTTTCCCGCCAAAAGCCTTTTGAAAGAATCACGATTCTATGGTCATTCTCAGAATCGCGATTCTATGGTTGTGCTCAAAAATCGCGATTCTCACAAATCATGATTTTCAGCCAAAAACACGATTTTGTAAAAACATGATTCTCTGGGACAAAATCGCGATTTTCTAAAACAAGATTCTGTGGGAACACGATTCTGTAAAACATGATTCTGTGAATCATGATTTTGTGAAAACACGATTTTGAGAAAACACGATTCTCTGCTCAAAATCGTGATTCTGACAAATCATGATTTTCAGCAAAAAGACGATTTTGTGAACCGCGATTTTGTGCCAAAAACACGATTCTGAGAAAACACGATTTTGTGGTTGTGCTCAAAATCACGATTCTCTAGAAAACCACGATTCTCTGAGACAAAATCACGATTCTCACAAATCACGATTCTCTATTCAAAATCGTGATTCTCACAAATCACCATTCTCTGCTCAAAATCGCGATTCTCACAAATCACGATTTTCAGCCAAAAACACGATTTTGTGAACCACGATTATGTGAACCACGATTCTGTGAAAACACGATTCTCTGAGACAAAATCGCAATTTTCTAAACCACGATTCTGTGCTCAACATCGCGATTTTCTAAAACACGATTTTGTGCTCAACATCGCGATTTTCTGAAACACGATTCTGTGCTCAACATCACGATTTTCTGAAACACGATTCTGTGCTCAACATTGCAATTTTCTTGATTTCACAAAATCGCGATTGTGTCCAAAAGGTCTTGATTGCCTGTTTTGACCCCCAGGAGCCTAATTTGACATAACTTTTTCATCCCAAGTCCATTTTTTGAGCTCCATAGCTCGTTGGAAAGCTCGTTTCAAGAATAATGCGTTGATTTTCAGATAGACTAATTTGAAGTTGACCCTCAAGTGGGACTAGGGAACCAAGGGGGCTCCAAAGGATTTTTAACCATACCAAAGGGAAAATTTGGACTCTTGACCAAAGCTTATGAACCTGAGATCTGGTAGACACCTAGGCAAGGATAAACAAAGCATTAGATCTTCTGAGGCTAGTGTCAACCATACATCCAAGTCTTGAGCACAACAACTAAGTGGTCATCCTTTACTAAGTTCAGACACAAGTGATTCAGAAATGTCTTTTAGCATGGGGAAACTGGCAGGAGGCTCAGGGACTGCCCATCTACAAACACCAAAAGGCCCCTATAAGACACAACTGGAATATATTCGGACCAACCAATTAGGTGCTCGCATCTATGAGGATGGCTTGAGGCGATCAGTGGTCCAACTCAAAAATCTTGATCAACCCTTTAAACTTGAACATCCGGTGGTCAAGTTTGAAGAGGGTTCATACATTGATAAGGAAGGAACCATGTACGTGGTCACCACCCAACCAGATAGGACCGATGAGTTTGGAAATATCATTTTTGAGAATGAGATAGGAGACCTAGAACAAGGAAATGTAGGACAAGGACCCCTGACTCCTAGAGGCAAGTCAGTTTTGATGAGAGTGATCACTCCGGATTGGATCCCTCAAGACAATAAAAGCATAGAACTATTCTTGAATAGAGAAACAGAGAAAGCCTTCTGGAGATTCAAGCGAGATCAACCTAGCCAACTAGGCATGGTCATCATCTATGAGTTGAAGGATCCAGAGATACCAGGCAAAGTTGTCTACCTGGATAACACATCCGAGAAGATGTTCTTGGTAACAGAACATGATAGACATGCTTATACTTGGAAGAGTGAATTGACTTTCCCTCCATCAAGATCAAATGTTTCCCATGGCCTCGAAGGAGTAGGATCATCCCAAGCTCATGAAGCCCAGAGAGAAAGGAATAAAGAGAGACCTGAGGTAAGTTTTGCACAAACTATAGGCAGAAATAGATCAGGATTTGAAAATGGAAGACCTGAAAGAGAGAGACATCAAGCACATAGGCAACAAAGAGATGAACATGATTTTCCACTGCATAGACTGCAAGAGCACCCGAGAACCCTTAGACCCACTCAAGTGATCAAGGAAATGAAGAATTATTTTGATGGGACAGGAGATCCTTATGATCACATGGCCGAGTTCAAACAAGTGTTAAGAGCTGAACAAGTCGAGGATTTGTTCACCCAATACGAGGCATTCGGTTTGACTCTTAAGGGCACAGCCTTAGCTTGGTTTCACCCACTGAGTAGTCGCAACTATCGCGATATAGGCCAACTGCTAGACGAATTCATTGTAGAATTTTCCAAGAGTGGTATCAAGCACAAAACATCATCCTTGATCCACAGCTTCAAGCAAACACCCCAAGAAACAGTGCGGCTAGCAGGTAGAAGGTTCAGATAGTACCTAGAAAGATGCCCTGCCCCAGAGTTACCCACACCAGCCAAACAAGTGGCTTTGTTCTTAGATGGCTTACTGAGCACAAATTTAAGATCATATGTGTACTTGAAAGAGCCTAGAAGCATAGAAGAGTGTGTGCGGACGTGCATTGACATAGAAGCTAACTTGGGTGAGGAGTTAGGATTGTCCAAACTCTACAAGGATTCTGATAGTTCTACTAGTCATGCTTCAAAAATCTCCATGGAAATAGATGAGATAGCTGAGCAAGTTGCCAAGAAGCTAGGAGTCCAAAATAGACAAACACAGAGAGTCACCCCATTGAATCGGTGTTATATTTGTGGAGGCGACCACATGGCTAATGTATGCCCATCGCACAACCAGAACATGAGAGAAAGGAATACCCCATACTGCACTATTGAAAGGAAGTACACAAACCATACGGCTCAAGATTGTCCCTACAATAGGCAGGCTGTTAGATAAAATTATCAGCAACCTTACCCACAAGGGAGGTATCAAAACCAATACCAATAGCCATATTATAGACCACAACAGCAATATCAGGCACCATATAGGCCACAACCAGTCTTGGGAAACCAACCACCAGCTCCTGCCAATACAATTCCAGCTAAGTATGCAGGGGTAGAAGAGAACCTCAATAGATAATTGGTGCGAGTGACCCCATTGATCTCAGAGAATGACCCTCATGCTTATATTTCAGACTACTCCCATGAAGGTAGTCCACATGCTTATTACACAGAGTCACCTGAACATAGTGAGATTTATTCGTATCAATATGAGGCACCACCTATGGAACAAAATTGGGAGCCTGAATATTCCAATGTCATGTACACAAATGCTAACCCTAGGCCCCAATTGAGACAAGTAAGACCACAAGCCCCTAGAGGACCATGTTTCAGATGTCAAGGCGACCATTTCCTTCGTGATTGTCCCCACCCACCATCTCCAAGTCAAGGACAGTCTATCACAATACAGGCTTTTTGTCTTGATTGTGGCAAAGACCATCTCCCCAGAGATTGTCCAAGAAACCCCTCTAGTGCGCCCAAGATTACACCCATTAATGGGGTAGGCTTAGTGGCGGATTCAAGTTCAAGTAGCAATAATGTGGCTCCTATACAAGTAGTTACTAGGGCACAAGCATTAAAACAAGATAAACCAGCAGAACAATCGGAGTCGAGTGAGTCACGAGAGCCCAGTAAGAGGAAAACAAGAACATGGAAAGATACCAGAGAGAAGGCCAATCACAAGTGGAATAAGAAGTTATCGGAACTAGAAGAAAGCTTGAAAGACGCAAAAACAAAAATAGAAGACCTCGCATCTCAAAACCCCTCGCATGCCAACACTCCATCCACTCCACCTCATCCCACTCCACCACCCATTGTAAATAGGCCGCAATCAGGGTCTGTTCTTGCAGATCCAACCCCAGAAGGCTTGGACATGATGTTCAAGGCCTACTAGGCTGGACTTCAAGAAGGACCTACAGAAGCACACCTAGACAAGAGTCACCCTAGAGCGGAATTAGAGATTGAACGGATGAAAATGTGCGTGAAAATGGTAGAACAAGCTCAAGCTATACTTGAGACTAGTCAAAAGTTCAATCACACAAACTCTGTCAAGCCAGATTTGCACTTCTAGGGCCTACTAGAACGATTAGAGCAATTGGTAAATAAACCACAAGTTTCTTTACCCCCACAGGCTCAACCAGTTATTGTGAGAGGAATCTCACCACCAATGGGAGCTTATGTTCCTAATTCCACAGATGTGGGAATACCTCCTTCAATTCAACAGTACTCTCAAGAGTTCTTGCGGGAAATACAAGAAGAGAAATGGGCCAAGGAGGAGAGTAATCCTCCTCCTCTTCCTGAAATTGATGATCTTCATGATCAATTTCCCCAAAAAGGCGAGAGAAGAAGGAACTTCACCAAGAGATAGACCAGTTAGAGACCTAGCCTACACACCGATGATCTTTCCAGATGAGGAATTTGAGCCTCATGGCTGGCCAGAAATCTTAGCCACCATGGACATTGCAGTCAATGAAGAACAATGGACACCTCATTGTGATGAGGAGGGTTATGATATCTCAGTGTTCATGTGTCAGCCCTTGCTAGAAGAATGTGACCCTAATGATGTCATAGAAGAAGAAGAGAATGACGATGATCTAGAGTCCATTGTGATGGATAGTTGCTTTAACTCAGAGCGGCACTATCTAGAAGATATAGGAATGTTCACCCAGAAAGAAGAAGAACCTCTCACAAGTATTAAAACGGTAAATTCAAAGGAAGGAAGTGAGGGTAGTCAAAAGAAAAAGAAAAGAAAAGCGGTGAAACAAGAAGAGGAGGAATCATTGTTTGAAGTACCTGAAAACTTCAAGAAATATGAAGTTGACGATCTCCCAAAATTTTGGTACGAATGCCTAAGAGAGAGGCCATCATAGGGGAATCATACGATAATAAAGAAAAGACCAAGAAAATTGTAGTGACCATTGAAGAAAATGAAGAGAGATGCACGTATATAGGAGATGACCTAAGTGCAAGAGAGGAAATGGAGCTCGTAGCTCTATTAAGGGAATATAGGGATGTGTTTGCGTGGCACTATAGAGACCTGAAAGGGGTAGATCCAAGAATATGCTCTCATATGATCCCCATGACGGCTGATGCCAAGCCCACCAAACAGAAGCCCTACACATATAATGACACTTATGCAGCCAAGATAAAAGAAGAAATTGATAGATTGATTGAAGTTGGAGTCATCTATGAGATTGAGCATACTGAATGGGTGTCCCTTGTAATAAAGTAAGTCTATGATCCAAGGATCTGGCCGGTTCAGACAGATCTCAAATCGGACACCGTTTGGTCATCCATGTGTATGACCAAAGATCTCGAGTTTAGACTTACTAGGAGGTCTTGTGCTCTTGTGAACAAGTGATCCACTTAGCTTAGTGGTTAAGTCTCAAGGATGTGAAGGAGGAGGTCTTGGGTTCAACCCCCATGGGGAGCATGGGGAGAGTGTTTTGCCCAAAGAGCTCTAGAGCCTTCTAGAAGCATCCACTTGAGTTAACTCAAGTTAACTGGGACACTTGGCGCACATGTAGTTACATGGCTGACACTTGGATGGTTAGTATCCACCTGCCCAAGAAGGCAGTCCCCTGAAGCTCATGCATGATTGTTGTATTATTTTGGACATGCAAAGAACATGCATGCATACGCATGTGAGCATATGCTTTTGCATGTAGATACATGCATTTGCATGATAGAATGGAATGTTGTTTGCAAGTAGATATGAGAATGTACTCTCTTAGTATTTAGCTTACTTTATAAAGCTCGCAGTTTGACATTAGGGAAGACCAAGGACTAGTTAGTTGCAAAGACATACTAGTTCTAGTTTGCAACTCAAGTAATTAGTCGATTTCTTCCCAAGTTGATACTCTGCTATCAAAGACAAATACTTAATGACAATTAAGTATGATAGATGTCTTGCTAGGTATAAGTAAGCACTAAGAGAAAGTTAAGTAATAAATTTTCTTGATGACCAAGAAAATTTAATTACTGCAAACTCTTTTGTGATGTATGATGACTCTAAGTCCCGGATGTACTTAGAAAGTCATGCGGATAAGCTTTACTTGATTAGTTACATACTTTATGTAACTTCTCAAGCATCCCAAGGTTGGATGAGAACGTCAACTATATTTCCAAGTTCCTTGAGTACTCTTCTATTTAGAAGATTTCAAAAGTTTAAAGAAGTTTCTTTGTGGTTTCAAGATTTGTATCTCATGATGAAACCTCAGTAAGTAACTTTTTGGAATTGAGATATGAAATAGTCAAGCCTTCTATTTCATGTGAGATCATTCTCCTACCATGTTTAAGATGAATTTATTTTTGGGAAGGCAGATGTTCCAAGTAGAGGATCTTAATTGATTCATGAACTCTTCCCAAAATACACATAAATTCATGATAGGTCCAAGGAATGATGAAGGCAAAACCTCTTTAGGATATAAATGTTTTGCCAAGATATAAAGGTACCAATCTCTTATAAATTTTCATTTGATTTCATCCCAAGGGGTGATGGAAATCAAAGGTTAAACCTCAACATCAATTGATCCTTGACGTCAATAAAAGGATGTTAGATTCTATAATTGCATCTCTGGTAAATGATGCAACTAGCTAAGCAATCTTTAGGAAATAATACAAGTTCCTAAAGACTTGAAGCAAGTGTGAATTTTTCATTTAGGAATAGAAAAGTTCCAAGAAATGGATCTTAAATCCATGAACTTCTCCTAAACAAGTTATAAAGTTCAAAGTTGTGTTCACAATAACATTACTATTGGATCAATCATCAATAGATGCTTGGACTTTAAACATAATTTTGATTGGTGAAATATGTTTAAAGGACTCTAGTAACATCTGAAGATTGACGAATAATAATGAGTCTGGTATCAAACTCAAGAATAGAAGTCGATATCACATAAACGAAAAGTCAACTTAAACTTTCATACTAGCAAATGTGATATTTTGTCTCTAGTTTGATACTCAGGAAATGAATACAATTGAATCAGTAAATTTTTTAGATATTATTTGAAAGAATTTCTTTCAAATGTTCTTTTTGCAAAAGATTCCAAGATGAATCATTTGCTCAAGTTATTTGATTCCCTAGAAGGAATCTCAAGTCTTTGAAGAATGGCATTCTTTCAAGTATTGAGAATGAAATTCTTCATACTCTTTAGTATGTAAGTAGTTCCTTAGCAATTCCCAAACCATCAGTATTGGTTAATTAAGTCCAAATAGTGATATAACCCAAAGGTATATCAAAGATTCTTAGCTTTGGAATCTAAGAGGCATTAGTGTATGCTTGGACTTGAGTAAGGAAAAGATCTCTAAAAATCCTGCAGGTAAGCAAAGAAGCTTAAGATAGTTTAAGAGATCTTAAAAGATAAAGACTAAGTCTTTATTTTTGTCGCAAGTATCAACCAGACTTGATCAAGCTTGGCCATGATTGTCCAAGAACATGCGATTGGAACTACCCTGTAGATTGCCCAAGTATTGGCAATAAACTTTTTCTTTAGGAATGATTCACTCAAGTTCCATTTATCGAATGGAAAATTGTGAAAAAGTAAGTTGTTCCAAGTCTGAACAGAGTAAAGAAATTCCAAGAATGTAGTCTGCAACCGTGAAGACGATACTTAAGTCTGTGGAAGGTAAAACATAAACGTTTGCCTATCCTTAAAGGGATTTTGGTACAAATCCAGAAAGCATGAGCAGATGCTTAGACTTAAGTAGTAGAGAGATTCCTATAAAAATTCCTGGCCAGGATAGGTACCTAAAAGCATTAGTAGAAAGGAATCTAAAGACAAGAAGCTAAAAGCTCTTGTCACTACGAAATTGGTCAAGGATAAACTGATTGAACTTGAATCTATGAAAATTCAAGTACTTGGAATTCTGATTGGTTTTCATTTAAAAACCCTAGCAAAGAAGAATTGATATTCTGTCAAGAGGTTTTCAAGTTTCCAAGGCAAAGCACATGATTATAAGGTGATCATGCGAAGGAATCAAAACCTAGAAAAATCTAGTTAGAGGTAATGCCTGAGATTTCTAAATTCTTATAAAAGAATTGAAGAAATAAGGTACTCTATCAAGAGATGTTTTGACTTTAGGATAAGAATCACCCACACATTAATGTGAATATAAAATAGGGTGGTATGGGACACCAGATTTTATACTCAGATTGATGTAGGAAAGATGGTATGGGACATCGGACCGTGAGATGATGATTATCTTAGTTAGGTTTGATCTTCAAGGGAATTAAAACTTCAAAGAAGGGAGTTTAAATTCAAGACGAATCTCAAGATAGTTCAAGACGACTTCAAGATCAAGGAAACTGAAGATAAGGTAAGGAACTTCCAAGATCTTCTTAGAACACTTCAAGCTTAAGTGTTATTGATCAGCAATATTTGATAAATTTATGAAAGAAGTTGGACTTCCATTTTGAGTTGATCTTTTCAACTAAAGATTTAATTGACTAAGTCAAGCATCAAGTTCCTAGTGTAACTTGATAAATTCACTCTTTCAACTCAAAGAAATGCACAAGAATTGCATTCACGATTAGGAGTCAAAAAGATTGAATATGACTTGAACTTAGTCTCAAGTGAAGCATTATTTGAATACGAAACTCATCGACAGAACCTCAGTGGGTCGACACACTGATGTTGGTTACCACACTAGTATCTTGTGGTTGGATGATGTTTTTGATTTGCTTTGAATCTTTTTGAGAAACTAGCTTATTTCTCTTAAAGATAAAGACAATGCTTCAATATCTTGTTGAAATAGATCTTTAAAAAGTAAAAAGTCCTGAGTCAACTAGACTTTGACTCATAGCAAGTTTATGTATATTCGAAGTTTGAATTGGTTGTACAGAGTCTTAGTTATTTCTTTCCGCTTTTCAAATCTTTTGAAATTGACTCAGATATAGTATCTGATTCCTTTTGCAAAAGACCAGGGTTAGCTGGTTAGAATAAAATAACTAACTTGAACATCCTAGATAGATGTTATGTACAAGAACCTTTTCAATCTTCAAAAGGTGATAAGTCTAAGTAGACTTATTCATTTGAGTTTGCTTCAAGTTATAGCATAAATGATTTCCTGGAGTCCAGTATACTCTAGAATAGGGAATTTAGGAATTGCTCATCAAATTGACAATTCCCAAGAACTTTCAGTTAAAAGTCTTTGAGAAAAGTGTCCTAAGTTGGACAATTTTCATTTTGAATTTGAATTGGTGAAGTTAGTATGGTTGATTCCACCGAAATGGTAAACTTTCTCCTACAGTTTACAAAGGATTTTTAAACTCATAAGGACAAAGTAGTCCTCTAGTCGGGTGAAAAAATCAAGTAACTGTTAGATAAAAGTAAACCATTGTACAAACATCTAAAGTTAGATGTATGGGACAACCAAACTTCAAGTTCTCCAAAACAAATTCAAGTGAATCAAGAATTCTCAAAGTTTTGCGAGGGATAAGAATCCCACCTTCATTACTAAGCCCATGCACCAGTTATGCCTAGAAATGGACTAGTAATTTGAGTCCACCTAGTTCACATGTTTGTTCCTAGATCGCACATCCAGAAACTGTGAATTAGCCAAGGATGTCATTAGATCCACCCTCATTATTCTTCACTAGTTTGTACTTTGTCTTGTTCATCAAAAAACAAAACCAGATAGTGTTTTGAATCATTTGGGCAAGGATGCCACCACAGAGATGAGACATGTTCTTCCAGTTCTAGAACATGACCATGTTCTTCCAGTTTTAGAACATGAGGCTCGGGGGTTGCCTACAGTATGTATATAGCTCTATTTTCGAGGACGAAAATATTTTCCAAGGGGGGAAGAATGTAATAAAGTAAGTCTATGATCCAAGGATCTGGCCGGTTCAGACAGATCTGAAATCGGACACCGTTTGGTCATCCGTGTGTATGACCAAAGATCTCGAGTTTAGACTTACTAGGAGGTCTTGTGCTCTTGTGAACAAGTGATCCACTTAGCTTAGTGGTTAAGTCTCAAGGATGTGAAGGAGGAGGTCTTGGGTTCAACCCCCATGGGGAGCATGGGGAGAGTGTTTTGCCCAAAGAGCTCTAGAGCCTTCTAGAAGCATCCACTTGAGTTAACTCGAGTTAACTGGGACACTTGGCGCACATGTAGTTACATGGCTGACACTTGGATGGTTAGTATCCACCTGCCCAAGAAGGCAGTCCCCTGGAGAGAGCTATATATAGAGGCATTTGGTTGGGAGGAGAGTCATCTCTCTAGCATGTGGTGGTCGTAATCCTTGTTCTCTTGCATCCCCCATCGTAGTGGTGCCCAAAAAGAACGAGAAGTTGTGAGTGTGTATTAACCTTAAAAAAGTTAATGCCGCTACGATCAAAGATAGTTATCCACTTCCAATCACGGAACACCTATTGGAGCGTGTTGCGGGCAAGGAAGTTCATAGCTTCCTTGATGGATTTTCAGGTTACAATCAAGTAGCCATTGCCCCAGAAGATCAACACAAAACAGCTTTTGCCACAGAGTGGGGAATCTTTCATTTCGTGTGATGCCATTTGGGCTCACCAATGCACCTGCAACATTCCAAAGGCTCATGTGTCATGTCTTCAAAGAGTTCTTGCGAAAGAGCTTAGAAGTGTATGTGGATGATTTATGTGCTCATTCCCAAGAAAGAAGATTTCACATCCTTGAGCTCAGACAAATCTTTAACAAGTGTAGAGAATATCGAGTGTGTTTGAACCCAGAAAAGTGTGTGTTCGCGTCAAGGTAAAATCTTAGGTCATATTGTTTCTAAGAATGGAATCTCAACAGATGAAGAAAAGGTACGAGCCATAGCGGAGCTGCCAAGGCCAAGGAATGTTAAAGAGGTACAAGCTTTTATGGGCCATTGTGGATATTACCATAGGTTTATCCACATGTATGCGATCATAGCTAGACCCCTTCATGCCTTGTTGTCTAATTTTGAGTGGAATGACGAATGCGAGAGTTCTTTCAATGAGCTGAAGAAACATTTGTGCACAACACCAATACTGACCACTCCTGATTGGAATAAACCATTCCATGTCCACGTGGATGCTTCCAATCATGCCATAGGATGTGTGCTAGCACAACCCACAGGTGAAGGAAATTTAGATTTGCCCATAGCATATGCTATTAGACAACTAAACCCAGCTGAAAGAAATTATACCACAACCGAGCGAGAAGGCGTAGGCATGGTATATGCTGTCAAGAAGTTTAGACACTATTTATTGGCCAATAAATTCAAGTTTTTCACTGATCATCAAGCTTTGTTATATTTGGTCGATAAACCTTGCAATATTGGACGCTTAGTAAGATGGTTCCTCCTACTAATGGAATATGACTTTGAAGTTGTTGTCAGGAAAGGTAGAACCCACCTTAGGGCAGATCACGTTTCTCGCATCACTTTAGGAGAGTCACTGCAAGGATTGTCTGATGACCTACCGGATGCTTATTTGTTCAATTTAGAAGTTGTTCCTAAATGGGCAAATAAGTTGGTACCAGTCCTAACCTTCGGCTCTGCAAATAAGAATGTGAAAACATCACAAGAAGAAATTGAAAATCACAAAAATATCACATATTGGCAGGAAGCATGTACAAACAAGATGCTGAGGGTGTATTAGCTTGTTGTGTTGAGGACGATGAACATAGTAGTTGGCTGCAGCAAGCTCATGAAGGATTGCTAGGAAATCACTATTCTAAACAACGAACATTGCAGAATCTGAGGCGTTTAGGAGTGTATTGGCCTAGCATGGACAAAGAAATACATGACTGGATTAAGAATTGTCCAATGTGCAGAGAGAGACCCCCAGTGGAGCATGCGACCCTTTATCAAGTGTCATTAATCCCAGATTGGAGTGCTCCATTGGTAGAGTTTATGAGGTCGGGAAGATTACCCAAAGAGGCTAGTCTAGCAAGAAGACGAAGCATGGAGCAAGAGGCTCAAGGCTATGCCTTGGTAGGAGACAACCTATATCGAAGAGGCAAAGATGATTACTTAAGACTGTGCGTTCATGAATCAGACTATCTGAAAGTCTTAGAGACTGCACACAGTAGTGTTGCAGGTGGACATTTTGGTCCTGACCGAGTAATCAAGAGCATTCTTTTCTCTGGACTTTGGTGGCCAACTCTTCATATGGATGCACATACCTATGTGAAGAAATGCGACACATGCCAACGTGCACAATATCTGGTTAGAAAAGACGAGATTCCTTTGAGACCAATGATGGGAGGACGTGCATTTTCAAAGTGGGGTATAGACTTCATAGGTCCTATTAACCCCCCAGCTAGAAACTCCCATGCAGAGTACATTATTGTAGCCACGGATTACCTTACAAAGTGGGTAGAAGTCAAAGCCACAACAAAGAATGATGCTCAGATGACGGCTAAGTTCTTATTCGAGAATGTGTTCACGAGATATGGATTACCAATAGAGTTAGTGAGCGATAGAGGCACACATTTCTTGAATGAAGTCATTGAAAATCTTCTTCAAGAATTCTTGGTGATACATAAGAAGTTTGCCCCCTATCATCCCCAAGCTAACGGATAGGCCGAGAGCACAAATAAGATCCTATGTAATGTCTTGACTAAATTGGTAAATAATAAATGCTCTGATTGGGACAAACAACTTCATCATGCTGTTTGGGCTTATCGAGTCGCCTACAAAACGGTACTCAATGCCACCCCATTTCAGATGGTCTTCGGACAGAACGCTGTGCTACCATTGGACTTCCTCATCATAGCATTAAAAGTAGCACAAGAGCATGAGTGGAATGGACATGAGTTGTCCTCTAGGATCTTTGATCTAGAACGCTTAGGTGAGACAAGGCTACGAGCGGCTGCAGGTATCTATGCTGCAAAGAAAAGACAAAAGGCATACTTTGATGCACACATCAAGGATAAGGGACTGAAAGAGGGAGATCTAGTGTTGGTTTATACACTAAAGCAACATGCCCATAAGTTGGAAAAAAGAGGATATGGACCCATGATCATTAACAACATTTCCACTAGCGGTGCAGTTCAGTTGGCCACTCTAGAAGGAGATATCTTGCCAAACTATATTAGTGGATGTAGAGTCAAGTTATACCAAGAACCTCTTACAGAGGATATGCTTATGAGACTCAACACTGCTAAGAAGCAAAAAGAAGAGGAGTTAAGGGTGAGGGAAGAAGCACAGGGAGAGGCCATAGAGCGTATTAGGTGAAATAAGTTAAGACGACTAGGCCTAGATATCAACTCAAAAGCCCCAAAATATCACATGGATATGTGCCAAAAATCAGGCATAGTGACTTCTCAAGTCATTGACCGACGTCCCTTTGTGACCATAGAAATAGGACAAGGAAAGGGTGCAAGGACTGTGAAAGCATTGATTGATTGAGGTGCAGCAAGTAGTGCAGTTAGACTATCCTACTGCCAAGACTTGCAGTTGACTATCAATCCCAAAGAAGCTTATCTCATAGGATTGTGTTGGAAGCAGTCAGAGGCACAGACGACGTGGAAGCATGTAAAGACGGAGCAGGGAGCCAGTCGGATTATTTTTTTCAAACAACTATGTTTTTATTACCTCTTCAAACATCCAACAGTGATTTTCATCACTCCTGTAACATATGTAATATAGACAAAATCCCATTTTCTAATTCATAGCTCCATTTTGTGCAAGCCGAGGAGTCCTCGAGCTTGAGGAGCTTAGGTAGAATGCGCGTACCAATTTTCGTTATTTTTAGACATCGTTTACCCTTCCAAATAGCCTCTAGGAACTATTTTTTAACTATGCCGGTCACTAGATGTGAAACCGGTCAAAACTAGTCTAGAAACTATAAAAAGAGCTAGAGAGCTCATTTTTGAGGTTGGTTCATGTTGGCTAGTGTGAGCTTAGAGCTAGTTTGAGCTTGTAATAGTGTTCTTGAGTAATAGAAGTGATTTCTCTCCTTCCATTGTGTCTTGCTTGTCTCTTCGTAGTGTGTGTGTATGTGTGTGTGCATTTCTATGCTTCTCACCTTCACTCTCACTTCATCTCACGTTCACGATCTTGATATCACTCCTATCTCTTCCGCGGATTGACATTAAGGAGGTGGAGCTTCTTAACGTGGTTCTCACCATTGTGCTAGAGCAACACCAAATTTGGCGCCGTTGCCGGGGATCGAGTCTAGGACGAATGTGTGATGGTAAGAGTATAGCAAGAAGTGGCGTTGGAAGGTAAAAATTTCAGTTTTTGTTGTTGTTTATACTTAGTTTTTAGTGTTTTTCACCTCCCCCTCACTCCATCTTCATCATCGCATCATCATCTTCATCTCCAAAAAAATCAGAAAATTCACCATATCCACCCATTCACCTCATTTCCCCTCATTTGTGCATGCGAGAGAGCGAGAGAGAACTTTTGTGCTTGTGTGTGCTTGTGTTTTCTTGAGTTTTCTTGCAGGTACAGGGCTCCAGTGCATCAGGAAAGCTTGGAAAAGGTAAAATTTTACTCTCTGTCAAAGATCTGCCAAGTGTGGCGGACCATCGCGATGGTCCGCAACCTTCGGAATTCGAGGTAGGCGACCACACCACGAGGTAGGCGACCCTTGCGCATCTACGAATCCACAGGAGCATCTCAAAAATTCATACTTTGGTGGACCATCGTGATTGGCTCAGACCATCGCGATTGTGTCGCACCATCGCGATAGGCTCACGCCATCGTGACGGCTCGGCCGGACCATCGCGACGGTCTCGGACCATCGCGACGGTCCAAAATCGGACCATCGCGATTGGCTCATGCCATCGCACTTGTGACCATCGCGACGGTTCACTTCGGACCATCGCGATTGTCCAGTTGACCTTGGGCCATCGCGATTGGCCCATGCCATCGCCACGACGGTGCCACGTGTCAAGATAGACCATCGCGACGGTTCATTTTTTCGGACCATCGCGACAGCCCAAAATCGGACCATCGCGATTGGCTCATGCCATCGCACTTGTGACCATCGCGACGGTTGACTTCGGACCATCGCGATTGTCCATCTTTGACCGTTGACCCACGCCATCGCGACGATTCGACCTCACGCCATCGCGACGGTTCACCTTTTCGCGCCATCGCGATTGTCCGCCTGATCACGCCATCGCGACGGTTCGACCTCACGCCATCGTGACGGTTCGACCTCACGCCATCGCGATCATTCACTTCGGGCCATCGCGACGGTTCATTTTTTCGGACCATCGCGACAGTCCAAATTCCACGCCATCGCGACGGTTCGCTTGGACCATCGCGACGGTCTCAGACCATCGCGATTGTGCACCCCCATCGCAAATTTTGGGTTCCATTTTTTGACCAATTTTGGGGGTATTTTTGAGGAATTTTTGGACCATTAGACTCATAGGAGACCCCTTAGCTCATATTGGAAGGAAAACCTGATTGTCAGTTTTTACCCCCCAGGGCCTGAGCGCTCATAACTTTTTCATCCGAAGTCCGTTTTTTGAGCTTAATAGCTCATTAGAAAGCTCTTGACGAGTACTACGTGACCTCGACTGTTTGTTTCTTAAAGAATACATCTATTTTTAGATAAGATATTTTGAGGGTGACCTAGATTGGAACTAGGAAGCCAGGGGGCAAGTATTGAAAATTTGGGCAAAGAAAAGGGACTTAAAAGGTGTATATACTCAAGTGCTTGATCATCCAACTGTGAATTGGTCTAACATTGGATCTTTTGAGGTATAGCAAGGACAATCAAGGGCAACCAAAGCAAGGCAGTGAAGGGCATCAAGCTTGGGAAGCGCAGCTTCTTGGGCATCAGAGCAACCAGAAAAGAGGACTCGAGGTTGGAAGATTACTCAACCCCCTCAGTCAATTCTTAGCTTAGGATAAACGTTAGCATTGTGAATTTAAGACGATACGAACGCCTCAAGTTCAAGAGATTAAGTTTATCAAGTCCAAGACCAAAGTAAAGGTGTATGACACGAAAACCTAAAGGAAAGAACATAAGTCTGACGAAACGAGAACTTAAGGTACCACGGAAAGTCGAATTCCTGACGCACACATTAAGACAAGAATCTAACAAAACCTAAAAAGAATCAAGACAGTAATAACAAAGAATCATTGACGATCTGAGCATGTACTGAGTGTGCAAGGAGGAAAATTCATGAACCTTAGATCGGGCAAACATATAGGTAAGTCAAACCGACGAAGCCTTAGATCATCAGAGGCAAGCGTAAGAACTACTGCTCGATCGTGGGCTCAGCAATTGAATAGTAATTACCCCTACGAGAGCTCAGACACCAGCGGATCAGAAATGGCATTTAGCACACATCGACCAGAAGAAGGGTCAAATGTGGCATATTTAGAAAAACCAGAGGGACCCCATAGGACTCAACTAGAGTTTCTCCGAACCAACCGATTAGGTGCTCGCATCTATGAGGATGGTTTGCAAAGGCAAGTGGTGCAAATGCACAACCCCGATCAACCCATTGGATTGGAACGTCCAGTGGTGAAATTCGAAAGAGACACGTACATAGACAAGGAAGGAACGATGTACATCTTAAGTATGCAGCCAAACAATACGAAAGAGTTTGGCGTAATTCAGCTAGAGACGGAGACTAAAACTCAAGGAAAAGAACCATTAGAAGAGCCTAGAACACCTAGAGGGAAATCTGTACTGACACGAGTACTAATCCCGGAATGGATTGTTGATATATTTGAGTAGTGATGTGTGTGAACACTCTAGGACTGCCGGGGCACTTTTTTCCCTCTTTAGGAGGTTTTTTTCCCCCGGCTTGTATATACGCCTATTGCCCTAATGGGCTACTTATCTTTGTACATTCTCTAGTAATACATTCAGTCTTGTGTGTTGTGCTCCAAGCTTCTTCTTCTTCCTTGTGCTGCTCGCGTGCTTCCGCAGACGTCTAACTCCAACAATTGGTATTAGAGCAGGTCGTCGCTTCTTCTAGGGCGCCGTCGACACTCCTCCGTTTGCAGTCTCAGATTCGCACGAAATTTGGTGAGCATACTCAGGGTGTTTCCGAGATCAAAACTGCTTTGCTCTATGGTGCCAAAATCGCGATCTGAGCTCGTTTCGGCCTCCGAACGCACTATCGCAATGCTTGTGCAGGCTATTTCTTCCTTTTGTGCCAAAGGTATATACCAGTTTCTGTTCGCCAGTTTAAGCGTCTCGAAGTCTGCTACAGGTCTAGCAGAACTCGTTTGGGCAGTTTCGTTCAACTTTTTTAGATACAGTCAATTTTCTGCATCAAGGTATTTTAGTCACAGGCCATGGCTGAAAGCAGTGATGTATTCCGTATGTTGGCTGTTGAGGATAAGTTGGATGGTACCAACTACCCATTATGGGCTTATATGATGCGACATGTACTGGTTGCAAAAGGATTGTGGAACATTGTGCAGGGTGTTGAAAGACGTCCTGTTACACCTGTAACGACAGGTACTGCAAATACAGGTGTTGGAGCTGATGAAGATGGTGTCGAAGATGATATTCCGCAGATTCCTGTTCGTGATGCTATTTCTGTTGCACCTACTGCAGAGCAGATTCGTTGGGATGGCAGAGATGCCCAGGCACATGCATTGATAGCTTTGTCTGTCAAACGTGCTATTATTCCTCACATTCGCTCTTGCAGAACAACAAAGGATGCTTGGGATACACTTACCACTTTGTACCAGGCTAGGAATGAGGCTCGTGTTGCTTACCTCCGAAAACAGTTGGAGAGTGAGCACATGAATGAAGGTGATTCTATGGACAGTTTTCTTACAAAGATCAAAGACCTGAAGGAACAATTGATTTCTGCTGATGAGGTTATACCAGATAGCTCACTTGTGCAGACCGTTCTGAATGGTCTTCCTGATTCATATCAGAGTTTTGCCTCTACTCTTCGGTTGATGATGAAAGGCAATCCGAATGCCTTGTCATTTGAGGAATTAGTCTCTGTTCTATTGCAGGAAGATCAGTCCAGGCAGAACAGGTCCATTATGCGTGTTGCAGATCAAGCTTTCCTGGCTAGTGAGAAGGGCAAAGGAAAATGGAGCTCTTCTACTAGTAAGAAGAAATCTGCAAATGCTGCACATTCAAAGAACCAAGACAAAGATGAAAAAAAATCAGAAAAGCAGAAATTGTTTTGTAAGTACTGTAAAGGCAATGATCATATCATAAAGAACTGTCCAAAACTGGCTGCTAAAGAGGCAAAGAAGAAAGAGGCTGGAATGGTTGTTGGAGAGGCCTCTACACCAAAAACAGAGTCTGCAAATCTTGTGCAGGAAGAAGAATGGGCGTTTACTACTGTCTACAGTTTTGACCCATCTTCTCCTGATCAGTGCATGTCTGCAGTAGACTCAGATGTTTGGTACTTTGACAGTGGGGCGACCAAACATATTACCTCGCAGCGCAGTTTCTTCTCTTCACTTGAGCCTGCTCCTACAGGGAATACTGTCACATGCGCCAATAACTCCTCTTATCCTGTTATGGGAGTTGGTAAGATCATTCTGACTACTGCTGATGGTAGTTCTTTCACTTTGTCAGATGCTTTATTTGTGCCAGGGATAAAAAAGAATCTGTTATCAGTTTCTGCATTAGCCAAGATTGGCTTGGTTGTGAAATTTGTTGATGACAGGTGTACAGTCCATGATCTCTCAAATGGCGATGTGATTATTGCTTCTGGCATTTTATGTCGTGGGCTATATAAGCTCATAGACTATGAAAGATCTGTGAATGATTCGGCATGTGCAGTTCATGATTCTCAGGCTATCTCAGATGCAAAGCTTTGGCATGCACGCTTTGGTCATCTGAATTTTGCTAGTTTGTTACGCCTGCAGAAATCTGAAATGGTGTCCTCTTTGCCCAAACTTGAGGCACCTGGAAAACATGTTTGTGAAGGCTGTATTTTGGGCAAAATGCAGCGTTCTTCCTTTCCAAAATATGGTTCAGTTCGGGCTACGCAGAAATTGCAGCTTGTACATAGTGATGTCTGTGGTCCTATGCAGACACCCTCTTTTGGAAATTACCTTTACTTCGTGACTTTCATTGATGATTTTTCCAGGCATGCATGGGTATATCCACTCAAAGCAAAGTCCGAAGTGTTCATGTGCTTCAAACAGTTTTTGGTTTTAGCTGAAAATCTGTCAGCATGTAAAATGGGCACCCTCCGTTCTGATCGAGGGGGGGAATATATGTCTTCAGATTTTAATGCATTTCTGGCTGAACGTGGGATAAAACACCAGTGTACAGTGCCGTATACACCTCAACAGAATGGAGTTGCTGAACGAAAGAACAGGTCACTCATGGAGATGGCGAGGTGCATGGTCAAAAGTCAGGCTTTACCACATAGTTTCTGGCTTGAGGCTGTCATGTGTGCAACATATGTACTGAACGGGTGTCCCACTAAAGCGTTGCAGTCTATCACTCCATATGAGGCTTGGCATGACCGCAAGCCATCTGTTGCTCATCTGCGTGTTTTTGGTTGTTTGGCATATGCATTAGTGCCTGAACAACATCGCAGAAAATTGGATGATAAGGCAGTAAAATGTATTTTTGTTGGGTACAGTTCTGAAAGTAAAGGCTATCGTCTGTATCATCCACAGACTAAACGCATTCTGGTTAGCCGTGATGTTGTCTTTGTGGAAGATGCTATTCAGCCATTGCTTTCATGTACTAAGGAGACATCTGTTAGCTCCAAAGACATGTATGATACTTTGATGCCTCTTTTTACAGGTGGACAGGCTAGTGCTGGTCCTAATGAGGCAACTTCTCAGCCTTTGCAGGTTTCATATGATGATGCAGATCATTCCATTTCTGATGCAGATTTACATGATGCACTTGTTGATGAGAGAGCTGATATTGAGCAGGCAAAAACTATGCCAAAATGGCTGGTGCAGACTTTGCGTGACAGCAAATTAGATGCACCTTTGTCATATCGTACTCGTTCAGGCTCTCATAGTGCCTCCTTTGCATCAGATTGCTATGCTATGGCTGCATCTAGTCTCTGTGATGAGAATGAGCCTGTTTCTTTTGATGAAGCACAAAATTCAGAAAATTGGATGGCTGCTATGCAATCTGAATATGATGCTATAATGAAGAATGGTACATGGTCTTTATGTGACTTGCCTCCTGGCAAGAAGGCCATTGGCACTAAGTGGGTATACAAGCTGAAGCGTAAACCTGATGGTACAGTTGACAGGTATAAGGCTAGGCTTGTTGCAAAGGGTTATGCGCAGGAAAGAGGCATAGATTTTGATGAGACCTTTGCACCTACATGCCGTATGACTACTGTTCGGAGCATTTGTGCACTTGCAGCCCATCATGGTTGGAATGTACATCAGTTGGACATTAAAACAGCATTTTTGAATGGTGACTTGCATGAAGAAGTGTATGTTTTTCAGCCCCGTGGATTTGTGCAGAAAGGGCATGAAAACCAGGTGTGCAGGTTAAAGAAGGCGTTATATGGTTTAAAGCAAGCAGCACGTGCTTGGTATGAGAAGATACATGCCTATCTGATTGCACATGGTTTTGAGAACAATCCAACTGAAAGCACCTTATATGTTAAGCGTGCTAATGATGTGCTTCTGATCATTGTTGTCTATGTTGATGACATGCTGCTCACTGGTCCTATTGAGACACATATTGCTGATTTTAAGGCTGATTTGCATGCCTCATTTGAGATGTCTGATTTGGGGCATTTGCATCACTATTTGGGCATTCAGTTTATGCACGTTGATGGTGGAATGGCTTTGTGTCAAACAAAATATATTGACACATTATTGCAGCGTTTTGGCCTTGAAGACTGCCACTCCTATGGAGACAGGTTTACGATTGAGTCTTCATGATGCTGGAGATGCATTTGATGCTGTTCTCTATCAGCAGGCTGTTGTATGCTTGATTTACTTATGCATTACTCGGCCAGATATTCAGTTTGCTGTCTCACAGATGAGCAGGTTCATGCATTGCCCAGGAGTCACGCATTGGAAAGCGGTTAAGCGCATCTTTCGCTACTTGAGTGGTACTCGGCTACTTGGGTTGTTTTATCCCAAGGGGGGATCACTACCGCCAGATTTGCATGCTTTTTCTGACTCAGATTGGGTTGGTTGCTATGACACTCGTGTGTCCACCAGTGGTTTTTGCTTCATGCTTGGTAGCTCATGTATATCTTGGTTGAGCAAGAAGCAGCCTACTGTGGCCACTTCCAGTTGTGAGGCTGAGTATAGGGCAGCTTTCACAGCGACTGTTGAGTGTGTGTGGCTCAGACGCCTTATGGCTGATTTGGGTGTTGGCCAGTCTTCTGCCACCACCATCTTCACTGACAGTCAGAGCGCATTGGCAGTTGCGAGGAACCCTGTGTTCCATGCTCGCACTAAGCACATTGAGGTGCATTATCACTATGTCAGGGAGAGGTTCTCTGCTGGGGAGATCAGCTTGGCATATGTGCCCACGCAGGAGAACATTGCAGACCTTTTCACGAAGGCTCTGCCTAGGGAGAAGTTTGAAGCTTTCCGCAAAGCTTTGGGCTTACTTCCTTTTGTGGAGTGATTTCCACATAGCTTGGCACTTCCTTATACATGAGTGCCAGCTCCTTGTTCACCGTATCACTCCCAGGGGGGATTTGTTGATATATTTAGGTAGTGATGTGTGTGAACACTCTAGGACTGCCGGGGCACTTTTTTCCCTCTTTAGGAGGTTTTTGTCCCCCGGCTTGTATATACGCCTATTGCCCTAATGGGCTACTTATCTTTGTACATTCTCTAGTAATACATTGAGTCTTGTGTGTTGTGCTCCAAGCTTCTTCTTCTTCCTTGTGCTGTTCGCGTGCTTCCGCAGACGTCTAACTCCAACATGGATCCCTCAGGACAACAGAAGCATAGAGTTGTTTGTAAATAAAGAAACTAATGAAGCCTTTTGGAGATACAAGACAGAACTACTTAGTGAGGTAGGAATCATCACAATCTACGAGTTCAAGGACCCGGATACACCTGGAAAGGTTGTATACCTGGATGAGACTTCAGAAAGAGTCTTTGTGGTGCCTGACCACGCTAAGAACACATACACATGGAGAGGTGAATTGGTATTCCCTCCATCTCGAATGAACATGAATACAAGTCAACAAGGAGTAGGAACATCATCAGCCCACGGAAATCAAAGAGAAAAAAATAAACAAAGACCCGAAGTAAGTTTCACTCATCCCATGGGGAGAGATAGAACAACCACAGACACTAATAGAACGGATGGACAAAGAGATCATGGAATGCCAGGTGGTAGAGACGATTTTCCTCTACCTAGACCACGTGAACATGCAAGAATATTGAGACCCACACAGTTAGTGAAATCCATGAAAAATTATTTTGATGGAATAGGAGATCCCTATGACCATGTCGCAGAATTCAAGCAAGTACTAAGAGCTGAACAAGTTGAAGACATGTTCACGCAGTACAACGCATTTGGGCTAACGTTAAAGAATACCGCTTTAACTTGGTTCCAACCATTGCAACAAAGGCAATTTAGGGACATCCATCACTTTTTAGAGTCATTCATCACCGAATTCTCTAAAAGTGGGATTAGACATGACACGTCTTCGTTGATTTATAGCTTTAAACAGACCCCTCAGGAAACAGTTAGAATCGCAGGACGTAGGTTTAGACAATATGTTGAACGATGTCCAATGCAAGAGCTACCCTCACAAGCCAAGCAAGTGTCATTATTCCTAGATGGCTTGTTGAGCTCTAAACTACGCTCCTATGTGTACCTGAAAGAACCCAAAATGCTAGAGCAATGTGTAAGAATTTGCATAGACATTGAAGACAACTTAGGAGACGAGTTGGAACTTTCAAAAGTCTATAAGGACTCAGACTGTTCATCTCTAGCATCCACGAAAGTGTCTAGCTCGATAGAGGACCTAGCAGAGAAAGTGGCCCAGAAGCTAGGAGTTTCTAGTAAACCTAGGGCACTAATGTACGAGCGTTGTTACACCTGTGGTGGTGATCATATGGCAAATGTGTG
The DNA here is from genome assembly GCA_020310875.1 of Ceratopteris richardii. Lineage (NCBI taxonomy): Eukaryota > Viridiplantae > Streptophyta > Polypodiopsida > Polypodiales > Pteridaceae > Ceratopteris > Ceratopteris richardii. The sequence continues at coordinate 40,303,139 of CM035419.1, forward strand.
TCCCAATGCACCACAACCTCAAGCCAACCCTAGTGGCCAATACTGTACGATTGAAAGGAGATACATGACTCATACAGCTCAAGACTGCCCATACAACAAACAGACTGTGAGACAGAACTACCCGCAAGCATACCAGCAGCTAGGTAGGTATCAAGGCCATTACAATGCTCAGCCTTATTACTATAGGCCTCCTCAGAACTACCCATACCAGGCTCAACAGAGACCTCAACCTGTCTTAGCTCAGTAGCCACCACCACCAGCGAATGTTATCTCAGTCAAATATGCTGCTGCAGAAGAGAACCTAAATAGGGCCTTAGTGCCTTCGTCACCCTTGATCACAGAGAGTGATCCAACCTCAAACAGTTTTGACTCTACGCATGTAGATAGTCCACCCGCATATTACACGGAGTCACCAGAACATGTGGAGACATATCATTATGATAGCCCACCAGTGGAACCTAGTTGGGAGCCCGACTATGCTCATTTGATGTACACAAACCCAAATCCACGGCCCCAATTGAGACAACAGAGACCACAGGGCCCTAGAGGACCATGCTTTAGGTGCCAAGGAGATCATTTTATAAAGGATTGTCCACATCCTCCCATAGCAGGGCAATCACAGTACTATAACATCCAAGGCTTTTGTGCCGATTGTGGCAAAGAGCACATAATCAAAGATTTTCCTAAGAACCCAGTCAAAGCTTCCAATGTGACACCAATCAATGTGATAGGTATTGTGAATAACGCAGATGGATCCAACCCTACATATGTGCCTATCCAAGCTATCACCAGAGCACAGGCGCTCTTACAGAACCAACAGCTTAATCAAGAGAAAGTAGCCGGAACCAGTGAAGTTGCAGAATCTAGCAGTAAAAAGACAAAATCTTGGAAAGATTCTAGAGAAAGAATTAAGAGAAAATGGAGTAAAAAGATAACTGAGTTGGAAGGAAGCTTAAAGGAATCTAGAGCCAAAATCCAGGAATTAACTTCGCAGGAATTGAATCAAGAGAATCCAGCTCAGACATCAGGATCAGTGTTAGCAGAATCCATACCAGAGAATCTAGACATGATGTTTCGTGCATATCAGGCTAGATTAAAATAGGGACCTCAAGTAGCTGAAATGAGTAAGAACTACCCTCGAGCTGATCTAGAAATTGAGAGAACTAAACTTTGCATGAAGATGGTAGAACTAGCACAAGCTTTGTTCGAAGCCTCTAGATATCTTAATTGGAGTAACATGGCAAAACCGGAGTTACACTTTCAAGGACTAATGGAGAGGCTAGAATACTTGATAGAGAGCAAAGAGAAAAAGGATCAGCATAGGAACCCTAGCATCCTAGAGACACAGGAAAGGAATGCACCATCCCTGTCTCAAATACCCAATACAGAAAGTCAAGACAATGTGTCTTCTATACATAGGTACTCACATGAATTTTTGAGAGAAATCCAAGAAGAGAAATGGAGAAAAGAACAAGGAACTCATCCTCCTATTCAAGAAATAGATGACTTGCAGGAACAATTTCCCCAAGATATACCCTCTATTTACGATGATGTAGAGGAAGAACAACTGAGTGAACACACAGGCTTTGAATCTAATTCTTTACAAGAATTACCTCAGTTCACCGGACCTTGGGAAGCAAAGTCTATTAATATGAGAGCACCCACGATAATAGTGAGGAATGAAGAATCAGTAATCCCTAGAAACACAGAAGTGATCAAGAACACTAAGGTACAGTGTAACCTCACTCTAGAGGAGTTGTTAAAAGTAAAACCAGAATTGTGGAAGCATGTAGCAAATCAATTCCCCGAGCTTGCTACTACTCCCTCACAAATAGGATCACATAATAAGGTGCCAGAGATACCAGTGGAAAAGATCGGAGATGTAAGCGAAGGAGAGGAAGGTAACACTTATCTTCCGATAACCCATCAGGGCTACACCACGAAAGCCATCTTAGATTCAGGAGCCGGAGTAGCCATCGCTACTACCGCTTTATGGAAACGTTGGGGTAAGCCAGCACTCAAACCTACCAGAATGAAGCTACAAATGGCTGACGGACACATAGAAAAACCATTAGGCCTACTAGAAGGAATATCTCTCACCACTTGTGGTGTAGAATTTGAGCATACCTTTGCCATTTTTGATTTTAGTAAAAATCATGCTTATGAGATGATATTGGGACGACCATTCATGCGTCAGTTGCAAATTGTACAAGATTGGGGAACTAATTCGTTGTACTTGCAACATTTAGGAGTGACCACTAAAGTCAATCTTAAAGACTATTCACACAGAGACGTACCCCCAATACAATGGAATACCATCCATAAGACACCAGTAGAGACGGAATCCATGCACTCATTAGAATCAGATCCTTCTTGGTTGCACGAAGATACTCATTTATGGATGTGTAAGGTTGCACAACAAGAGGAAGAAAGGTTGGAAGCAAGGACCTTAGGTGTAGAACAACATCCACGAACCCTTCAAGATCCAGCTTACGCACCTATAGTATTCCCTGACGAAGAGTTTGAACCCCATGGTTGGGCAGAGATACTAGCAACCATGGATGTAGCCATCAATGAAGAACAATGGACACCCCACTGTGACGAGGATGGCTATGACATTTCAGTTTTCACGATAGAGCCAATCATGGGCGATGCAATTTTAGAAGAGTGTGAACCGAACACTGATGCATTTGAAGATGCAAGCGATTTTGATTTAGAATCAATTATCATGGATTCACCCTTTGCATCAGAGGAAGAATATTTTTTCGAAGTAGAGACTCACACTCAGAGACACGAGGAAATTACGAATGAGGTGAGATTAGCCACTACTAAGAGTGAAGGCAAGAAAAGAAAGAAGAAAGAAACCATGATAGAAAAAGAAGAATCTTTATTTGAAGTACCGGAGAATTTCAAGAAATATGAAATCGAAGATAGAAGAATCATGGTACGAATGCCTAATAGAAAGGCGAATGACGGACAAGTGTATGATAACCGAGAGAAAACCAAGAAAATAATAGTAGCCATAGAAGGAGAAGAAGAAAAATGTACATACATAGGGCATGATTTGACAGTTGACGAAGAAGAAGAATTAGTTGCTCTATTGCGCGAATATAGAGATGTGTTTGCTTGGAGTTACAAAGATTTGAAAGGAGTAGATCCAGATATATGCTCTCATAGAATCCCTATGACTCCAGAGGCAAAACCTACGAAACAGAAACCTTACACGTACAATGATAACTACGCTGCGAAGATTAAAGAGGAGATAGATCGCTTGATAGAAGCAGGATTCATTTACGAAATTGAGCATACCGAATGGGTATCACCCATTGTGGTAGTGCCCAAGAAGAATGGAAAATTGCGTGTGTGTATTAACCTTAAAAAAGTTAATGCCGCCACAATTAGAGATAGTTATCCTCTTCCTATCACAGAACATCTATTGGAAAGAGTTGCGGGCAAGGAAGTTTACAGCTTTCTTGACGGATTTTCAGGCTATAATCAAGTAGCCATTGCTCCGGAAGATCAACACAAGACGGATTTCGCCACTGAATGGGGCATATTTGCATTTCGTGTAATGCCTTTTGGCTTAACAAATGCACCCGCCACTTTCCAGCGACTCATGTGTCACGTTTTTAAGGAATTCTTACGCAAGAGTTTGGAGGTTTATGTCGATGACATATGTGCTCATTCTAATGTAAGACAGACGCATATCCCAGAGTTAAGACAAATATTTGACAAATGTCGAGAATATCTGGTTTGTTTGAACCCAGAAAAATGCGTTTTCATGGTCAGACAAGGCAAAATTCTAGGACACATTGTGTCAAAAAACGGGATCTCTACGGATGAAGAAAAGGTGAAGGTAATCGCAGAATTACCTAGACCAACTAATGTGAAAGAGGTACAGGCATTTATGGGCCATTGCGGCTATTACAAGAGATTCATACACATGTATGCAATCATAGCCAGGCCATTGTACTCTCTTCTAACCAATTTTGAATGGACAGATGAATGTGAAAATTCATTTAATGAACTTAAATGACGTTTGTGCTCAGCACCTATATTGACTACCCCAGATTGGAGTAAGCCATTCCATGTGCATGTGGATGCATCCAATTACGCCATAGGATGTGTGTTAGCGCAACCCACGAGTGAAGGTAACATAGATCTCCCCATAGCTTACGCGAGCAGACAATTGAACGCAGCAGAAAGAAATTACACCACGACGGAACGAGAAGGATTAGGGATGATCTACGCAGTAAAGAAGTTTAGGCACTACTTACTGGCCAACAAATTCAAGTTCTTTACAGATCATCAAGCCCTATTGTACTTAGTCAACAAACCATGTAACACAGGACGACTAAAACGTTGGTTTCTATTACTCATGGAGTATGATTTTGAAGTGGTAGTGAGGAAAGGAAAGACACATCTTAGAGCTGACCACCTTTCAAGATTAACATCAGGAGAAGCTCCTCAAGGAGTAATGGATGATCTACCAGATGCATATTTATTTAATCTGGAGGTAGCGCTAGAATGGGCTAAGTCTATAGTCCCTATCCTGACATATGGACCCAAGAACCCTAGGATAAAGATCAAAGAAGGAGAGATTACCAAGTCTCAAAGATACCAAATCTTAGCAGGAAGCATATATAAACAAGATAATCAAAAGATTCTTGCTTGTTGTGTATATGAATCAGAACATGCACATTGGTTGCAATTAGCACACATAGGTGCACTAAAGCAACACCATTCGAAACGTCGAACATTACAGACTCTGCATAGACTAGGAGTATATTGGCCTTCAATGGAAGCAGATGTCTACAAGCTGTGTAAAGAATGCCATGTTTGTTGTGAAAGACCACCAGTAGAGCATGCTACTTTATATCATGTGTCTCTCACACCAGACTGGAGTGAACCTTTAGTGACATACTTGAGGACGAACACATTCCCTCAAGGAATGACCTTAGCTCGACAACGTAGTCTGGAGCAGGAAGCTCAAGATTATTCACTGATTGGCGATAATCTATACAAAAGAGGACGAGATGGATATCTAAGACAATGTGTTCATGAAAGCGATTATCTGAGCATACTAGAGACTGCACACCAAGGTGTTGCAGGAGGTCATTTCGGACCCGATAGGATAATCAAAGCCATCCTCTTTGCAGGATTATGGTGGCCCACTCTTCACATGGATGCTCATACCTATGTTAAGAGATGTGATGTGTGCCAAAGAACTCAGTTTCCTACTCGCAGAGATGAAATGCCATTGAAACCCATGATGGGCGGACGTGCATTTTCTAAGTGGGGTATAGACTTTGTAGGACCCATTAACCCCCCTATAAAAGGTACACATGCGGAATATATTATTGTTGCCACAGATTATCTTACGAAATGGGTAGAGGCAAAAGCCACAAAAAAGAATGATGCACACACAACTGCGAAATTCTTATTTGAAAATGTCTTCACAAGATATGGATTGCCTATTGAGTTGGTGAGCGATCGAGGAACTCACTTTCTAAACCAAGTCATTGAATATTTGTTACAGGATTTTATGGCGATTCACAAGAAATCCGCACCATATCATCCTCAAGCCAATGGTCAGGCTGAAAGCACTAACAAGATACTTTGTAACGTACTGACAAAACTCGTGAACAACAAACGTTCAGATTGGGACAAACAGTTACACCACGCTGTTTGGGCATATCGAGTGGCCTACAAGACCGTACTCAATGCAACTCCCTTTCAGATGGTTTTTGGTCAGAATGCAGTGCTTCCTTTGGACTTCTTGATACCGACCCTTAAGGTTGCATAAGAACATCAGTGGACCGGCCATGAATTATCAGCAAGAATAATGGACTTGGAACGATTAGGAGAAACCAGGCTAAAGGCAGCACCAGGAATATATGCAGCAAAGAAGCGACAGAAAGCATATTTTGATGCACATGTGAAAGATAAAGGCCTAAAAGAAGGAGATTTAGTTCTAGTATATACGCTGAAACAACACGCACGGAAGCTAGAAAAGCGAGGTTATGGACCTATGATCATTAACAGACTCTCGACAAGTGGAGCAGTACAGTTAGCCAACTTAGAAGGAAACATAATGCCTAATTATATTAGTGGCTGTAGAGTCAGGTTATATCAGGAACCTCTTACGGAGGATATGCTTAGACGACTCACGTTGGCAAAAAAGCGTAAGGAGGAAGAAAATAGAATACGAGCTGAAGCTCAAGCAGAAGCCATAGAACGCATTAAGCGCATGAAGTTAAGAAGACAAGGACTAGGGAGAGAACATTATAACCATCTGGAAACTACACCCAGATATCCCATGGCAATGTGTCAAGTACAGTCAACCACTCATCCTAGTATAGTGGACAGGAGACCATTCATTACAGTTAGGCTAGAGCACGGAAACCCTTACCAAGAGCTCAGGGCTTTAATTGATTCAGGTGCTGCGACTAGCGCGATTAGATGGTCCCACTATAAGGATTCAGGAATAGAAATGCGGCCAATTGAGGCATACCTCATAGGGCTAGGAGGCATGGAAACCCCTTGCATGGGTGAGGTAGACCTTCCTATCCTCATTAAGGATGTGACCATGACAGCGAAGCTACTAGTGTGCCATGATGACGACCTGATAGAACCCCTAATCCTTGGCCAAGATTGGCTATACGATCACTCAGTGGACCTAAATCTTAGACAAGGCTCCTTACAGATTGGAACCTTAGAACAGAAGCGAGTGATACCGCTTGACTTCCCTAATGGCATTCCGACTGAGGTGTGTAACCCTAGACCCTATGAAATACATGCGATGGAAGACCCGAAGATCTTGGCTCAGACCAATCACGTTACGTCTACACCCACCCACTCGGGCTTGGCTATCGACGACGGTCAGTCAGAAGGACGACAGGAGATCTTCCCGGGGGCTTCCTGCAAACTAGAAGGGACAGCTACCCAACCGCTAGGGCAGATGGACACAATCAACGGTCAGGTGGGTTGCATCAGCGGCCAAATGAGCACAACACCCTGCGGTGCTCATCCTTCCAAACTTGCTGCGGGCTGGCCTAGATTAAAGATAAAGAACGAATCACTTCCTGATGGGCAGGTCACGCAAGTGTTGGATCTCCCTTCTTTTCCAAAGCAGAGCGTCCAATGGACCTCTCAAACCCAACCACGAAGGAGTCAACCACAACAGAGGAACCAAGACCGACGACACCACCAGATAAGGCAGAGACAGCAGCAGTGTCAAACTCACAGAACAAGTGGCACGAGACAAGTATGGATGCCAAAAAGACAGCAACCACAGCCTATCGGCAACACTGCAGAGAAGAACAGGAAAGAGTTTCAAGGAAAGCAAAGTCAGCATTCAAAGTCCCCTGAATCTTCTTCTACAAGTACAAACACTCGACAAATATGGATCGCCAAGAAGTAGCTTATCCATAGACCCACACCCACGCAGATTTGGGTACCCAAACAATGTATTGTAGCCCAATCCTCTAGCCATGTAATATATACCCCTCCGACATCTTTCCATCCCTCAATACCACCACACCCGATACTACCTTTTGCCCCTCAGCAGAAACCCACCACCCACTCAAGGACTCTTAGGAAATGGATACCGAAGTGTGTCCAACCGTCTTCCCCTAACCCATTGTCTAACTACCCCCCGACTAATATACAACCTTGTAATAAATCACTAACCTTTAAACCTTGTATAAATTCACCCACCATCATCACACATCACTCATAATCTCATCTCATCAAGAAACGTATACATAATCTGAAACGTGTAGGTGTCTAGAGACCTGCACTAGTGCTGCAAGAAGCATTGCATCCATCACATCACAGCACTTGGCTACACGGGTAACGCATCAGTTATGGAAAGGGATTGCGGTCTCACTTTAATGGGATCATAATTAATTTCCATGCTAATGTGTTAATCTTTTGTAGCAGATCTCTTCCATTAGTTCATCAGTCATCATGCAAACCGAAGCAGGACCATCAGAAGCAGGCCCCAGCGTGGCGGCAGTGCCCCTCAATGTTTTACGAGCAGAATCCCACCCGACTGCTCCACCGCCAGAATTCCAAGGATTTCCAGGACCCATGCCGATCGATAACCCACCTATGGGCTACACAGAAAAAATACACCGTAACTCTCACTGGTTTCAGGGACTTGCAGGACCCTTAGCGGACGCAGAGTTTATATTTGAATCTAATTTGACGTTTGATGATCGCACTTGGGGAAAATACCAATTTTTCTCCAGAGAGTTCGAAGGCCTACAGAACACTCAGGACTTAACTCATGTTTGGGCCAGAGCCGGCTTCACGGAGTACTTCAGTGATCCTCTGCCCAAACCTGACTTTTATAGGTGTTATTATTTAATCACTACTTTGCTGGCCTCAGAGAATAGGAACTTTTATTTTGCCTTCTTTAGTGGATGATCCACCCTACAAAAGATTCTATCTTTCGAAGGATTTAATTAGAGCTGCCATCAAGATTCATGGAACCCACACGCCCACAGATCGAGAAAGATTAGTTCCAGACCCTATGAAACGTGGGGATGTCACTAAGTGGGAGGAGATCTCAGCAATTACACCTGAGCTGTCAAAGCCGCTACGGATATGCATGCAACATTTTGCATTCCCCGCTCAGGACAGATTCACCATGCCACATAAAAGAATATGGTTTGGATTATACTTAGCCTTTACTGGACCTCAGACTGTCGATCTCGCGAGCTGGATCATTGATCAAATGTATTTGGCACAACACAGATGGGAACGAAAGAAAGTGCTTAATGGATGTTGTGCGCTGACAAGAATTGTCTATATGTGCTTGGCTTATGACTTGCCAATTGAACGTGCATTAACAGGAGAAGAGCTGAAGGCATTCAAAGGAACGACGAAGAAAGCCAGGAAGCCCAGCAAAGCACGGGCAGGTAAGCGCATGAGAGGCACTATTCCTTGCCTTCAAGTGCCAGAGTCACCATCACCACAACCCTCCCCAAAGCAATCACCGACAGAAGCCACTCCCACAGTACAACCTATTCGCATAAGGTTATCTAGACCAGTGGTAACAGAGGTCACTACTAGTACCGTTGCACCTCAGGCAGCTACAACCACAGAACCCACCACCACGACAGTAGAAGCTCCCACCACTTTTGGTGCGGAAGCCTTTTCTTTCCCAATACCACACATGGAGGCAGAACCGATAAACACAACATTCGATTTTGAAATGCCTGATGCATTCTCAAATGAGTTCCAGTTTTCAGGACAGTTCTTTTCTCAAGAATTCGAAAGGCCGAGTTACCCTACCACACCCAGGGGTCAGCCACAAGGACAGACCGTGTCGAGCTCTGATGACGAAAGAACAGCATCTGATGACGATGAAGGTGACGATGAAGCCAGCCAGGGCACGCATAATTCCCAAGAACAAGAACAGACAGATGGCCAAGGCCAACAAACCGATGCACACGGTGACACCAGTACGCATGAAGAGGAGACTTTCGAAGCAGCAACTTACACGCTGGCAATCAAGAAATTATATCGTACGATGGAGAAAGTCTGGGCCCGGAAAAAATTGACCGAAGAAGAGAGCCAAACCCTAATCGAACAAGAACTCATCTCCGGAGGGTTTGAAGAAGTTTACATCAGAGGGTTCAGAGAACTGGTCCAATCCATTGGCCCGGTCGAAGCACTGCGATATTTACAAAGGAAGCCACTCCCCCAATATGACCCTCGCAGAGTTCGCCTGTTATCGAAGCCCGGTGAATATATTCGAGTTCCGGTAGGTCCTCAATCATCCCACCACGCGCAAGATGCACGCCTACGTCCGGAAAGATCCATCACCGAAGAAGCTACCCTAGTCGACTCCCCACCACATACTACCGTTGTACATACTACCACTATCCTTGAAATAACATCCACACCATCTACTCCTCTCTCACCTCATGTTTCACCATCCCATCCTGTATCCCCTGCACACCCACCTGCTCCTCCCACATCCACACCAGTCCACGGCAACATAGCCACAGCCTTTACCCTGCCCATTCATGCCACCATGCCCGCACCCACCCCACCTCACCTCCGTGTTAACCCCTTCATCCCTTCATCCTTCCCATCTTTTCCCCCACCTTTAAGATACCCTTTCACCTTTCTAACCCCACTAACATTCTCACCAGTTTCACCTCCCCAGCCCACTATAACCCCTATTTCCCCTTTTCACCAAGCTGCTCCAGCCATTCCCCCTGTAAATTACTCTACATTTGTAAATCCCGTCTTCACACCGACACCACCACCCACATACACACCACTTTTCACAGTCACCGCACTGGACACGTCCAATGACATGGACATCTCACCACCCACCGCACCAGCACCCACTCAACTCGCAGCACCATCATATTTAGGTACATCACAATTTTCCACGATCACCACTGCATCCACCTTCCCAACCCCATTCCCCATTCCCGCTGCATCTACTGCCACCGCATCCTCACTCAGCACTACATTACTATTATCGCCAACCATAGACATTGCACTTCAACAAATGTTCACATGCATGACACAAGTACGAGATGAGTTCGCATCTCTTGGCAACAATTATCAACAGCTGTAGAGGACGACAAATGAATTACAGTCGCAGCTTAATTCATTATCAATCGAGAATGCCTCTTTAAACACGCGATACCAAGAACTAAGAGAGGCATATCATAAGCTAGAGCTACAAAGTGAAGAGAAAACAAAAGAAGCCACTGCTGAACTGGACAAACTGCTTCGAGCCCAAACAATTAGGAACGCGACGCTGACCAGGAATATGGGCTTACTCAGGAGGCACCTAGCCGCAGCAAAAGAGGAGAACCAGAGACTCCAAGAGCAGAATAGAGAGAATTTGGAAGCGGCATTGGACCATCCAGAACAACCCTTAAGTGCCATCAGATTCAAGGCAATCCCTTCCGAGTCGATGCAGATGTTGCTAGAGGATCATGTGAGATTGATAGAGGACTATGATCGAATGAACGAAGAGCATCAGAAGTTAAAAGAAGATCACAAGCTACTACAGCTCAGAGAACCGGCACCACAACAAGTACAAGTAGCAGCAGAAGTACCAGAACCTGTGGACCCCTCTCCTGACCTCATAGAGGAACTCAACGCATTACAGGCCCAGGTAGCCACACTCCAATCATGCATAGATGTATACGAAGCACCACCACGGCCTGACTCCCCATCGGAGATCCCAGCTGACGACGAGAACATAACCATTCCGGTGGAGGAAACGTTTGAAGAGGCATACGAGCCAATCCCCGTCCCAGGCGGACAAGTCACGGCCGAAGGCCAGATGACCTATGAACTTCCTACCCCCGCGTGGATGAAAACGATTGAGGAACTTGGAACGACACATTTAGCAAGAGTAGAGGCACAACTACATGCCATGGCCATGATTGAAGAGAGAATCTTACAATCCCCCTTCTTTGCTCATTTGGCCCCCAGACGCTATATATCTGGGCATGAGCTGCAGTATAAACCGTACTTCATGTTAATGGTTGAATATCAGCTAGCTATAGAGAAAGAAACTGGCATGAAACCCACGCATGCTACACAATTCGAGCCGGCAGACTTGCCACCAAATGCGCAAAGAGGAGAGATCCATCAACCTGATTGGCGCAAAGACCTCCTCCAGAAGTACCCCGAAATGATGAGTACATGGGTGAAAGCGCCTTTACATTTAAAATATAATCCTTGCTGGGGACCAGTACCATGACGCCGCTCCTGGACAGCCTTCGCTATTAAGGTCCAAAACAATAGGCAGTGTCAGGATTGGTTAAATTACCCCTACTTCAAGCCGCCCACCGAGTTACCCACTGTTGGCTATATGATGGCTACAATCCGTCACTGGCTCCCTCGCCTGAAGCATATGGATGATATCGCAGCGCATATGACTGTCAAAATTTTTGACATGATGCAAATGATATTTAAAGTCTTCCGACGCGTCAAGGCACCGCATGTAAACACCCCGGGATTTGAGCATGGTAACTTTGATCTAGTATATGACATGAGCACAACGCCATCGCTCCGGGTGTGTTATGCCTGGCACTGTAGAATAAAATACCTACCAGCGTGCTACAAGCAGACATTTGAAGAGATGTTCACCACCGGATTTTCGGAATACCATTCCGAGGTATTCATCAGCAGGCCCACACATTTATTGCAACTGTTTGCCTGTGAACGAATGGTTTATTCCACGCACTATCAACTCCCGCCACCCGACAAACCGCCACCAATCGACTGGGAGAAACTCGAGGCTGATCTGGCCCGAGGCATTCGAGTATCTGAGCACACCCTCGCTCACGACCTCCTACAAAACTACATCCGGCAAACCTCACAACAAGGTTCTGTCAGGGACGACAGAAGCGAGAGGGAGGGGGGTGTTGGAAGCAGTCAGAGGCACAGACGACGTGGAAGCATGTAAAGACGGAGCAGGGAGCCAGTCGGATTATTTTTTTCAAACAACTATGTTTTTATTACCTCTTCAAACATCCAACAGTGATTTTCATTACTCCTGTAACATATGTAATATAGACAAAATCCCATTTTCTAATTCATAGCTCCATTTTGTGCAAGCCGAGGAGTCCTTGAGCTTGAGGAGCTTAGGTAGAATGCGCGTACCAATTTTCGTTATTTTTAGACATCGTTTACCCTTCCAAATAGCCTCTAGGACCTATTTTTTAACTATGTCGGTCACTAGATGTGAAACCGGTCAAAACTAGTCTAGAAACTATAAAAAGAGCTAGAGAGCTCATTTTTGAGGTTGGTTCATGTTGGCTAGTGTGAGCTTAGAGCTAGTTTGAGCTTGTAATAGTGTTCTTGAGTAATAGAAGTGATTTCTCTCCTTCCATTGTGTCTTGCTTGTCTCTTCGTAGTGTGTGTGTATGTAAGTGTGCATTTCTATGCTTCTCACCTTCACTCTCACTTCATCTCACGTTCACGATCTTGATATCACTCCTATCTCTTCCGCGGATTGACATTAAGGAGGTGGAGCTTCTTAACGTGGTTCTCACCATTGTGCTAGAGCAACAGATTGGGAGGTGTGGAAACTCCTTGTTTGGGCGAGGTGGAACTTCTCATCTCCCTTCAAGAAGTTCCAATGAAAGTCAAAGTGCTTGTGTGTCATGATGAGAACCTTACAAAGCCACTTGTCTTAGGACAAGATTGGATTTACGACAATGCAGTCAACTTGAACCTCAGAAGTCAACTTCTTCAAGTTTGGGTCCAGGGCCAATGCTTTACATTAGAACTAGAGAATGGCATGCTCACAAATCCAGATGTCATATCGTGTAGTTCTCCTAGGACTAATCTTAGCAAAAAAGATGTTGTATGCATCAAAAGCTCTATGTCACAGGAGAACTCAATCATGGAAAAACAGGCTCAAAGATAAGCAGACTCCTCCTTTGCTGCAAAGACTAATGCCGCCACTACAACTCAACCAACAAGGCAAGCACAACAGAATAGGACAACTGCTATATCAAATAGACAACAGGATTTCCAGAGTAAAGTAGTGCAGGGCATGAAGCAGATCTGGGTATGCAAAGGAGAGCAACCACCAGCCTTGCCCCCACCAATTCCATCCAGGCAAGCCCACCAGACCAGAAGATGAAGGAAGAAGCTCAGACAAACTCAACTACAAGGTATTCGACAAGTTTGGGTGCCTAAGAAATTAGCTGCAGCTCAACAAGGGCTACTACAAATGTGGGTACCTAAGAAGCTCTTACATCCACAACAACCTATGTTCTCCCACATACGAAAGGTCTCAACAAAGAAGCCAAAAAGAGAAAAGGGTAAGAACCGCTTACAGAGACCGAAAGAAGATCAAATCACATCTTCAACTATAGTAGGAAGACATGCAAAAAGGGTATGGGTTTGGAAGCCAAAAGTACATGTAACCTCCATCGAACCAATGTGCCAACCACACTGGATACCAAAGTTCAGAAAGCATCCAAAGGTGAAGACACGTGAAGTGATCTCTACCGTGCCAAATGCTGTTCTCAAATGGATTCCAATAAGGAGGATTACATCAATTCGAGATCCAATGGATACTTCCACCAAAGCCCTCATCAACATCTACAAGCAACATTGAAAGCCTCGATGCGCGGAAACCATGTGCTTCTTGCACAACCCTGTCTTTTGCACCATTCATGTCATGCATTTCCAAAGTATGCATTGATATAGGGCCACATTACATGGCCGTGCATAGACACACTTGAGAATTCCAAGCACAAGCGCACATTGACATATGTCAAATATTTTTATTGATACTAACTTGTCTTCTTGTTTTGTGACATTTGTTCCTCAAAAAAAAAAAAGAGAAGAAGAAACGCGAGAGAGAGCTTGTTCCCAGGTTTGGCTCATGAAACATGAATAAGTCATGCTTAGTTGAAGATGAAACGGTTGATTACTGGGCCTTTATCAGTTTTGGATAGAAGTGTGTCTCGGCCAGCAGATGATATAATTGCTGCCTTATCTAGTAGATGTCAGGAACTTGGCATGAACATGGCATCCACAACTATGGTTTCCCCTTACCATGGTGGGAGTGAAGAGCTTGAAGGTCTGCAACTTGAGTGATGCTTAACTACCATATGTATAAGAGCATCCAAGGAGATATCTGCAAGGGATAGTTTTGGTACCATGCAAATCCTTGTATGTATACTGGATGAGAAGACTCCTGCTTATGGTGAGCTAAAGAGAATACGTGAAACTAAGCTTGGTGTAGTTACCCAATTTTGTTTGTCAAGGAATATAAAGAAATTCAATTCTCAGTATTTGGCAAATCATGCTTTGAAAGGATGCGACAAGATCAGCCACTCAAAAGATCTCATCAGTGGACCATCAACATGGACATTCATCAACAATGTTCCATCCCAAAGACTGATTGAACCACACGAAGAGATGAACATCGATCAACCTTCTCCATGGTAAGTATCTGTGCTTTGGAATCATCATAACCATGATAGCTGAGGAAACCTCTTCGTCGGCATACCCTTGAGCACTTAGCTCAAGACCCCCCAATTTTTGCACCATACTCCTTCCAATGCATCTTCCAAGTAAGCATGCATAGGGCTACATTACAAGGCCGTGCACAAGGCACATACTTTTTTTAACCCATGCACGAACACACTTACCCATCACTCAATATGGGTTATGAGTACTTGGCATGAATACTATGAATATCAACTTTGGAATATCTAGAGGACATCAACGGAGACTCACAATGACACAGTCGTGTTGGAATCCAAGGAACAAGCACATACCAATGGCCTACAAGTTGCAAAGGCTCGGAGTGACAGATGAAGAACCGGACAACCAACCCTGCCACATCTGGTAACCAAAGAACTTTTGTTCATACAGAAGGGACACTCCCTCTCAAAGCACTACTTGGAACAACCATTACCACAAGGGTCTGTCAGGGACGACAGACTCGAGAGGGGGGGCGGAGTGTTGAGGCTCAAGGTTAAGGACAAGCACAAAAGTGCATCAAAGAAGTGGACACACAAGAAGAAGGAGCAAGTAGGGAGCTCCAAGAAGTGTATGTCAAATTCTCAAAAGAATCCCCTACAAAAATAGTGATTTTCATCACTAAAAACCATTGTAAATATCATTTCTATTTTTGTAACTCCATTTTGTACAAGCCGAGGAGTCCTTGAGCTTGAGGAGTATTAGAACTATCTTCCTACATATTTTCATAATTTTTAGACTTCGTTTGAGCCCTCAAATAAGCCTTGGAACCTAATTTTTAACTAGGCCGGACACTAGGTCTGGACAGGGCCAAAACTAGTCCAAAAACTATAAAAAGAGCTAGAGAGCTCATTTTTGACGTTAGCTTGTTAGAGAATAGAGCTTTGTAAGAGAACTCTTTTGCAATCTAAGCTTACCATTGTTCCTCTCTTTGATCTTACTTTGTGCGCGTGTGTGTGTATGTGTGTGCATGTTTGTGTGCTTTCACTCACGCACTTGTGCCTTCACTTGCTCGTGGTCTTCATACCGGTCCTCACGTCTCCGCAGATTGACAAGTAAAGGAGGTGGTGCTTACGCTTGAGCTACACCCACACCAACACTTGGGTCACTCATCTATGTACATGATGTATTTGAAGATTGTCTTCTACATGAAGACTATGGAGTACTTCAAAGACATTGGATGGAGCTTAACATAAGATTGCATCTTATGTTAACTATTCAGATACATATTCTCTTTATGCACACATGTACTACTTGGAGATCATGGAGGCAGTGGCATCCATATCTGGAGGATTCCTATTCGGCATACATGGAGGCAGTGGCATCCATAAAGGAGAATGAGTTCATGCATGCTACATGCATCATATGAGATATTAGAGAATATGTTTCTACATGAGTTTGAGGATTTTTGTTAGCAACATGTTAGCATTCTATGCTAAGTCTTTAAGTATGTGATCATTCATGCACACATCTGATTTAGGGTCTTCCATAGCCTTAATTCAGATTAGGCTTTGTTGAACATCAATTTCAAACTGATCTTTCCTCTTTTTGTCACTCATATACACTCGTCTACAACCTATCAGGTCATACACTCTTCCATCTTTTCTTGTTCACAAAGAGTGGTTAAGATTTTGACTCCCACATTTTAAATTGACATTTGTATATATGATGGTGTGACCAAGTAGTGGCTTACGTAACACTTTACACATGTCGTCTAATCTCACTCTATATTTGTCTCATCATTGTATGATTAAGTGATATATCTTCATGTCTATCAATATTGGAAGATCCGAGAATCTGTGTTGTAGATCCTAGACCTGTGGGACCTATGGAATTAGTTATGGGCCTACCTAATTTCCAACAAACTTGCATACCCACTTAGTTCCAATGGCCTTCTTGCTAGGAGGAAAGTCACATAAAGACCAAGTACCATTTTTCATAATAGAATCATATTTTGATTGCATAGCAGCCATCCAGTTTTCTAAATTTTATGCTTCATCAAATGAAACAACCTCATTCACATCACAAAGACTAGCGGCAGCCATAGCATAGAAATCTGATGCAAAAGAAGCTCTACAAGAGCCTAAACAAGTACACTATGATAGATGTGTATCTTATTTGCAATCTCACAAAGTCTACACCCGCCATTGAGGTGCATTCTTTGCCTTCTATATAGAAATTGCCTCATTTTGACTAGCACTAGACTATCCACCTATGAAAAGAGGGAGCAAAGTGTCATACACATCTTTGGAGCTAACTGATGTCTCCTTAGTACATGAAAGTAATGGTTGAATTGCGTCTTCCACAAAAACAACATCACAAGTAACCAAAATGCATTTATTCTATAGATGATACAAATGATAGCCTTTGTTTTTAGATCTCTACTCAACAAAAATACGTTTCACTCCTTTATCATCCAAGTCCCTCTATTGTTTTTCGAACACTAATGCGTTTGTCAAATGACCAAAGATAGGTAGGTGAGAAACATATGGCTTGCAACCATGTCAATCCTCATATGGAGTGATAGTCTGCAATGCTTTATTTCGCAACCTGTTAAGTACATATGCTACACACATAATGGCCTCAAGCCAAAAACTATGTGGTAAAGTGTGACTCTTGAGCATTCACCTTGCCATCTCCGTGAGTGTCCTATTCTTTCTTTTACAACCTATATTCTATTGAGGTGTGTACTATTGGAGCAGAACAATCAACAATTGGTGATTATATGAAGCCTAGAAATAGAGATATGAAGAAAAGATTGAAGTCCAACTTCATGAAGTGAAGTGAAGATTCAGGAAGCAAAGTTCTTCAAACATATGTACATTAGTTTTGTAAATACTTCAATATACTTGAAGTAATGATGAATCAATACTCATATGTATATATAGATACATGTAGATGGTCATATTAGGTAAGAGTGAGATGAAGTATAGATGGAAGATATGAATAAATGATGAGTATTGTACGTATCATCGATTAGATGTATGAAGAATTGAATACAAAGAATGTTTAGAGAATTGCGCATCGATCGTTTCTCTAGTTCTCCTTTTGTGTTTGATCTTATCAGAAATCCTTTTGTACACACCTAACTCCATAGTTACTCTATCTATGGTTAAAGCTTAAGAGTCTAATTGCAAACAAACTGAGAGAATTCTGTGTAGGAACATCTATATGTGAGGAAGTGTTGAGTGTCTTCTGAAACAGGTGCAATTTTGATGATCAAAGAAATGATCAGTTCTCACTGCACAGTGTAAGGTTTTACACAAACAAGGAGAAAAAATCTAAGTTGGAAGGTAAGCCATCTACGGCTAAAACCATTTTCTTAAAGGGGTTCTAGTTTGGGAGAAGCATGTGTTAGAAGTTGTAGGTGTCAAAGTTGACTCTACAAGAAGGCAATTTCAGACATAGGTAGATTGTTTGGATCATTTCTCATAATATACTTGAGCTTTTGAAGAGTTTTAACTTGGACGAGGTGTGAAAACTCTAGGAAACACATTCTACAAAGTTTTATCAAAAACTTTACACAAATGATTAATCAATGAGTCAATAATGGGCAGCAGACTTTTCTATGAAATGACTTTGTTCACAGTTAGCTAAAATTTTCATAGTTTGGTGCTTGTCTTCCAAAATTGGTTGGAGTTTAAAGTTATTCTTGATATAGAGGTGGTCTAACATCAAGGATAGCTTTTTCTTTTGGAGATGAAAACTCTCCATCAGTGGTATCAGAGCAGGGAGTATCAAAATTGAAGAAAGGAAGACTTTGACTGCTGCAAATATACAAATTTCACCTTGAAGGTTCAAAAGGATAAAGTGTGGAAGAAATACTGAAGGAAGACACATAAACGTTATCAAAAGGATCAGAAGGACCAACATTCAAAGCAAAGGTACATTCATTCCTTATAAGGATTAAAGATTTGATAGTACAAGTGAAGAAAGGATGGGAGATAGTCTCCAAATTGAGAAGTTGGATAGAGAGAACTATCCAGCTTGGTCTATGAGAATGGAAGCTCATCTTATCAGCAAAGATCTAAGATCCTCGTGTTCCAACTAGGGAGGAGCTTGCAGATATAAAGATTTGGATGAAGAAGGATGCTCAAGCAAGAAGCATAATCTACATGGCAGTGAATGATTATTTGCTTCCTCATATTAGACGAATTGATTCATTGTGGAATGCAGGAATTAAGAGAGAAATAACCTGCAGGTATACACCACAACATAATGGTGTAGCAGAAAGAAGGAACCTAACTCTAGTAGAGTTTGCACGAGCTATGCTAAACGAAAGGGATTGTCCAAATTATCTTTGGGTTGAAGCTATAAATACAGGTACATACTTGGTAAACAGATTACCATGTACAGCGTTAGATGGAATAACCCCGTATGAAGCCTGGTGGGGAAAGAAGCCAACACTTGATCATTGCAAAGTGTTTGGATCAGGTGCTTATGCTTATGTACCGTCACAACTCAGACATAAGCTTGAACCGAAAGCAGAGAAATATGTGTTCGTCGAATATGATGAAAAGGAGATGGGTTACAGACTATGGAGCCCTCTAACAAAACAATTTATTGTTTCCAGAGATGTTACATTTGATGAACAGAAAAGCTGGTATGAAGATCAGAGTCATACAACTGAAGAATTTGAAGAAGAGATAAGAAGAAAAGAGAAAGGGAAATCAATTGTACAGGTGAACAGAGATGAAGATCATTTGTAGGCGAGTACGTCCAAGACTAGACCAGACATGAGAAATGAAGATGAAGACTCTAATACACATGAAGAATATGAACCAAGAAGGTCAAGGAGAACCAGAAGACAACCAGAAAGGTATTCTTATGATACTTCGTACATAACTCAGAAAGATTATGCATATATGGTCAAAGAAGATGAAGAACCTCAGAGCTATGATGAAGCTAAAGACAAGAAGCAATGGAAAGAAGCAATGGAAGAAGAGATCAGCGCACTAGAGGAGAACAAGACATGGGAACTTGTTCCGAAACCAAATGGTAAGAAAGTAATCGGAAATAAATGGGTCTTCAAACTTAAGAAATTTGCAGATGGAAGAATAGCCAGACACAAAGCGAGACTGGTGGTCAAAGACTATGCCCAGATGCCTGGCATAGATTATAATGAGACGTTTAGTCTGGCGGCAAAGATGTCAACCATAAGGACAGTGATTGCTGTAGCTGCATCAAAAGGATGGAAGCTAAGTCAACTGGATATAAAGAATGCATTTCTGAATGGATATTTATCAGATGAAGTCTAATGGAACAACGGGAAGGGTTCATAAGTTCCAGATACCCAAACTTTGTTTGCAGATTAAGAAAAGCACTTTATGGACTAAAGCAAGCTCCAAGAGCTTGGAATTACAGACTAGTGAGATATCTGAACGAACTTGGATATCAAAGTTTGAAGGCAGATGCAAGTCTACTCATAAAGAGAACAGAAGAAGGTATGATCTACATTTGTATTTATGTAGACGACATAATAATCACAGGAACCTTAGATGAAGGAATTATAGAAGTAAAGAAATTACTCGAAAAGGAGTTTAAGATCAGTGACCTAGGAAAGTTAGGAATGGAAATCACATACACAGATCATGGTGTATATATCTCGCAAGAAAGGTATCTCCTAAACTTACTAAAGAAGTTTAATATGGAGAATTGTAGAGAAGCTTCAACACCGCTTGAAGTAAATCATAAACTCAGCAAACACAGTGGTGCAGAGTTTAAAGACATAAAGGAATATCAGTCGTTAGTAGGAAGCTTAATTTATGCTACGCTAACAAGACCGAATCTCAATTATCCGATGGGAGTTCTTTCACAGTTCATGCATTGTCCGACAGATCAACATTGGGTTGCAGGAGAAAGAGTTCTCAGATATATTAAGGGAACTATAAACGAAGGATTATACTACCCTTTCACGTCAGATATAAAGCTAAGAGCATACAGTGACTCAGACTGGGCCGGAAGTCAAGATGACAGAAGATCGACACATGGGTATATGATATACCTAGGAGATAAGCTAGTAAGCTGGTGTTCAAAGAAGCAACACACAGTAGCTTTATCGTCAACAGAAGTTGAATACAAAGGACTGGTAGAAGCAGCTAAAGAAGTGATATGGATGCAGACACTGTTCAAAAGCATGGGAATTAATCAAGGCATACCTATCATACATGGAGATAATATGAGCTCACTGTATCTTGCAACAAATCCAGTATTTCATGCAAGAAAAAAGCATATAGAAATTCAGTATCATTTCTTGAGGGAAAAGGTAATGGAGAAAGAGATAGAAATAGTATACACTCCGACAAAAGATCAGATTGCAGACATTTTGACAAAGAGCCTGGATGGAACGAAGATAAATAGATTCAAAGAGATGGCAGGTATAAAAGAAACGAAGATATATGAAAGACCGGAAGATGCCAAATTAGTGATTGAGGGGGAGCTGTTGAAGAAACACTCACGAATTTGACATACAGACAGAAAAGAAAAGAAAAGAGAAGTAGAATCAAAGAAAATCAAAAGCCTTAGTGGAGGGACAAATCCAGGACCATTATGTACAATAGAGAGTCTTCCAGGATCGGAGGTCGTTACACCGAATCAAACTGTATATAGAGAGAACGTGCATAGGAATAACAGAAGGGGAAGTGCGAACATGAACGTGCGTGAGAAGAGCGTGCAGTATAAATAGAGCACATAAGGAAGTCAAAAAGAGAGTGAGAGATATAGAGAAGTGAGAAGACGCCAGAGATTGCGTATGTAGAAGAAGACGCCAGAGATCGCGTATGTAAGGATGAACAATAGAAACCTGTAAGTGAGGTGTTCATCTGAGAGAGATGGTAATAAGGAACTGCTCAGTGTAGGAGAGTCTCTGTAGCTTGAGCAAGAAGAGGCCAAGCTTCTTTGTACACATCTTCTCTAATAGAAAACACATGTTCATGTGGAAGTTGCGTGTATTCTTCGTAAGTGAAGAAGTCTAAGTATTTTCATGCTACAGTATAAAGTTAGTTAATAGTTACTGGTTTCCCGTAAACGAACATTTCGGTTAGTCACAGTCAGTTATAGTAAACTAGTATTTTCCTGTAGAAGAACGAAGTAGATCTCGCAGAGTAATGCGAAGTTTTGTATGAGAGATAGCTCATTCTGTAGCTAGAGATCTCTACTTTCAGTTGATCAAAGTTTTCAGTGGAAAAGATATCTACACGCAGTACAAAGCCTGACCGGAAAGAGGCATTCTGAACTGGTGAAGTTTTTTCCTTAAACTTCAGAACAAGTTCATTCAGTGATGGAAGTTCGAGCATCACTTCCTTACTTCATATACATTTATGTGAAGCAATCATAAACAGTTTTTTGAAGTTCATTTCAGTAGGACTCCGGTATAATTACGGTGAAAGTCCAGTCACAGTACGGTGAAGACTCCGGTGGAATTTCAGTAAATAAAAACACAATCTTATATATTTGAGTAACAGAAACGTTGCTAAGCTACTACTGATTATAGAGGTGCTCTAAATCACTCTAGCTTAGTTCTTCTTTGGCATGGTGAATTCCGCAGGCTCGAGAAAGATCGAGCCCTTGCTGTGTCAATAAGAAGTGGTATCCGAGCGGATAAGGATACCACACCGTCAGCGGTATCAAAGCCGAGTAAAACCGCATTAGTGTTCAGCAACACATAACTTCTCTCTCATGCAGCAAAACTAATCCAAGAAGAATTGCAAAACTGAATCACACCTTTATACCAAAAATAGTTATAATTTTACACACCAAATACACTGCCTTCTTGTTGCGTCCACACATACTCAAGACTAAATCACCACACAATGCAAATCTGATTAAGCAAACACTTCACTAATATTTTTCACAATATCAGGAATTATAAGAACTTCATGATGAGCAGTCACTATTACTAATGATATAGAAAGAGCACTACTTGGTTTTTTTGCATTCGCTAAACTTCTTGACTTTCCTCTTGACCTTCTTTCTTTCTTCTCTTGGGTTCTCTCTCCCTCACCACCAAAATAGAAAACATATATATGCATATAACCAAAATAGAATGAACTACTTCATACGACATCATCATTACATCCAGATTATAACTAACTGTTAAAATTTTGATTCACCAAGTATCTGACTCTACATAAATCAAACTCACCAAATATCTGATTTAGGAGACATTAAGTATCCGAGTAAAATTCTTTTCTTGTAGAATCTTGTCCCCTTAACACCTAGCATAGCCTGGTGGATGATTTTTCAAAAATCGGACTTGAATCCACAAATCCTTGATCAAGCACATATTCTCCTCTTGTCTCATGTCTGATACTAGTTTATTTGCATTGAGTAATTTGATTCCAAACACTAATTATTCGTGATGCTTGGCTTCTAATATCACAAGATTCCTTCATCGTATTCTCATTTGCTTTTATCTAGTGAAAAAAAGTGCATGACTTTTACAAGAGGTGTTCATATGCTAGTCTCTAGTGAGTTCAATGTAGATGTGACAAGTCTTGATCATTTGATCAAGCATATAGGCTTTCCAAATGTACCAATAGCTCTCCCTCAAGCCTAAGATGCTTGATTCTTCAATCCTTTGGTATTTCCTGCAATCTACTCATACATTTGAACCTGTTTAGTTTGCTTCCATCCAATGATTTGGTCATCATATCTACACATTGGATGTGAGTAGATACATAGGAGAGTTGCATCTCCTTATTCACAATCTTTTCCCTAATAAAGTCATAATGGGCTTCTATATGTTTGGTCCGGGCATGAGAGAAAGGATTAGCAGCTAGATGAAGTGAACTCATATTATCTCAAATATGTATGGAGTGTCAAAATCCAACCCTAAATCTGTGTATAGGGTCTTAATCCACATAGTTTCTTGTGTTGCATTACTAACCCTCTTTATTCAACTTGAGTTGAGGAAAGAGCAACTATAGGTTTCTTCTTTGAAGAACAGGATATGAGCTTTGTACTTGCAAATGAGAGGTATCCTAATGTGCTTCTCCTATCATCTTTGGAACTTGCCCAATTTGCATCAGTGAATAACTTTACATTCAAATCCTATGTGTAGGGGTAATGTAAGCCTTCATTTATTGTTCCTTTCAAGTAAATCAATATCTTCTTTGCTACATCCATGTGAGGTTTCCTTGGGGTGTGCATAAATTGACTAAGCACACTTACTCCAAAGCAAATATCAACCTTAGTTAGAGTAGCATAGTTGAAACTCCCAAGTAGGCTTTGATAGCTTGTGATGTCTTCAATAAGTTCTCCTACATGAGCACTTAATTTGTGGTTGACCTCCATGGGAGTACCTGCAACTTTAAATTCTTTCATTTTGAGCTTTATAATCATATCTTTAATATACTTCCTTTGTGTAAGGAACATCCCCTAATTTTACACACATTTTCAAGATGTGATTCATCTAGAAATCCAAGAGGTTGTGCCATTTACAACTCCTCTAAAATTCAACCATTCAAGAATGCATTTTTTACATCCATTTGATAGATGTTCAAATTCTTTGAGGTAGCTAATGATAAGTACTCTCATGATAGGCATTTCTGCCATAGAAGAAAAGGTCTCCTCATAATCTTTACCTTGGGTTTGAGCAAAATATTTGGCCACGAGTCTTGCTTTATACCTATTTATTGATCCATCTGTGTCCTTCTTTACCTGGTAGATCCATCTAGATCCAATGATATTCATGGATGGCTGCTTGCGGACCAAGTCCCATGTCTAATTCTCTTGAAGAGCTTCTATCTCTTCTTCCATTGCTTCTCTCCACTATGATTTCTAATTAGCTTCTTCAAATGTTGAGGGTTCTTTTGAGTTTATTTCTTGAGAAATATAGATGGAGTGCTTAGTGACCAGAGAAGTGTCCAATCCATACCTTTCTAGCTTCCTTTTTTCCCTAGTTGATCTTCTTATTGTTTGTTGAGAAGATTCTGGAACATCTCTCAACTCGTGTATCTTTTCTTTACCTTTATTGTTCCAAGCCTTGGTATTCCTCCTTGGTGTCTTCTGACTTTTATTAGAATCACTTGATTCTTCATGTAGGTGATCACTTCCCTTTGGAAATTTTGGGAAGTCCTCTTCTAGGTCATAACGTAACTTGACTTTCCTGCAATCATAATTCTAGTGTCTTGAAGTTCAAATGTAAAGATTCTAACTATCTTTTCTCCCTTTGTAGTTCTCTTGAATCCTTGTTGTGGATCTTCAACAAGGTCTCCATTCCTTGTGAACCTTACCTGCAAAGCTTTCTCTACAATCTGCCCAACACTTATGTGATTCTTTGTTATAGTAGGTACATACAATACCTTGCTAAGTAGATTCATGTTCCCATCTGGAGTCTTCACATTTCCAATATTTTCCAATGAGTGTCTAGTGTCATCTCTTGTTTGAACCTCATGTCTATCCTCTAAGCTCGAGAAAGGAACCATATTCGCTGCTACATGATTTGAACAACCAGAATCTGTATAAAATACATATTCATCTGCTTTACCTTGCTTCATGGTCATGTTCATCAAGAGAAGAGAGTCCTGTTGAGTTTGCTCTTCAGTGTAACTTTTGTTATCTCTCCTTCCTAACAATTGATTCAAATCAGGAGTGAAATGATCTAATGAAAGTTCTGTAGACAAAATAAAAGGCTTCCACTTCTCATATGCTAACTTTGATATCATTCTCAATAGTTAGCATATGTCTTAACAATTGATTCAAATTAGGAGTGAAATGATCTAATGAAAGTTCTGTAGACAAAATAAAAGGCTTCCACTTCTCATCTCCTCTTTGCCCTATGAGAATTTGTCTTACCAACTTATCTTCTTCAATATCTTCATCAACTGCACCTAAAAAATCAGCAATGTCTTTCATCTTTGTCACATAATCAGATATCGATTGTGAAGCCTTCTTCTTAAATGTAGTAAACTCTGCCCATAATGAAGCTTTCCTTGATTTGTTTGTATTTTGAAAATGCTCTTCCAAAGCATTCCATATGTCACTTGCACTTAATCATTGAACTCTCGGGAGAAATATTCTCCCCCTCCATCAGACCTCAGTCTCTTAAGCTTTCGTCTTGTGAGTCTTTCAGCGTATGCATGAAAGTGTCTGAAGGCTCCAAACACTTCTGATTTCTCTTTCAAAACATATAATGTTATCCATCTTGTAGCATCATCAATGAATAAAACATAATACCTTGAGCCGCCGATCGATCCTTCTTTTGTTGGACCCCATACATTTGTATGAATAAGCTCAAGTACTCCTTCATGTTTGAATCCTTTCTTCTGGAAAGGTAACCTGTGGGCTTTTCCCATCTGACATGCTTCGCACTTATGTATCATATGTTGGTTCTGTACGTTCGGTAAACCCAGTACAGACTGATTTGCAATCATAGCTTTAATTCCTTTTTCATTGAAATGACCTAATCTCTTATGCCATAGATCAAGTTCTGTAATTACCTTTTCTCCATGTGTGAGCAATGCTTGGCCAATGTTCCCTTGTACTCTTAAAGTAAAGAGTCTTCCTTCTTTCTTACCAGATACGATCTGATTATATCCGTTCTCGAGATCTTCTACAAATACTCCTTTGTTTGTAAATCTTACCTAGAAACCTTTTTCAACTATTTGTCCCACACTGATCAAATTTTTCGGTATTGTTGGAACATACAAAACATTGGTTAGCAAATCTGCTCCACTCTTGCATTTCACTTTTCCAATTGAATGTACGCTATGTCTCCTATTGTCACCCATTTGAACAGTGTGACTGGAACTTCCTTTTTCTAGTTCTGACATCAATTCGATGTTTCCTGATAAATGATTAGAACATCCGGAGTCAATGTAAAATACCTTTAGATCTTCGTTATCTGATGTGCTAATTGAGTTCATCATCAACGATGTATGACTCTCATTCTGTGTGTCATTTGCGTAGTTGTTGTAGGTGGTGTTGTAAGGTTGGTTCTGTCCCCAACTTCTTGTTCCACCTCTACCATAGCCTCCTCTTTGGCTTTGTCTTCCTCTTTGAAAATTATTCTGATATCTTCTAGCTCTGCTTCTGTTATTACTGTTCTGATTTTGATTTGATCCTTGTTGATTGTGCCAACAATCATGAGCCAAATGATTACTTAGTCCACAGATTCAGCAAGCCTTCTTGTTAGTATTCTGGCTACCTCTTCCTCTTCCGAAACCTCTTGCTCTTCCTCTGCGAGTACCTTTTCCTCTTGTATAATAAGCTTGAGAGCTTGACTCTTCTTCGTCTTTTGACTTACCTTTGTCTTTCTTCTTGTTCTTCATGTACATCGCTGAACTTTGTCCTTTATCTCCATCTCCTTTCAGGTCTTGCTCATATGTGAGCATCAGCCCAAGTAATTGGCTTAAATCTGGTACAAAATGATTTAAAGAAAGTTTAGTTGAGAGTACAAAGGGTTTCCACCTTTCATCTCCTCTCAACCCTGTGAGCACTTGCGCTATCAATCTGTAGTCTTCGACATCTTCATTTATGAAAGAGAGAATAGAAAAGAATGAGATGAACATTATGTGTGTCATCCATCAGATGTACGAAGATTTATGAGAAGAAAAATTTTCAGAGAATTGCGCGTCGATCTTTTCTCTAATTCTCCTTCTATGCTTAATCTTATGAGAAATCCTTTTGTACACATCTAAGTCCATAGTTAATCTATCTATAGTTAGAGTTTGAGAGTCCAATTGCAAACAAGCTGAGAGAATTTTGTGTAGGAATATCTATATGTGAGAAGTGTTGAGTGTCTTCTGAAACAGGCGCAGATTCGATGGTCAAAGAAATGGACAGTGCTTAGTGCATAGTGTAAAGTTTTACACAAATGAGGAGTCAAAATTTAAGTTGGAAGGTAAGCCATCTATGGCTAAAAGCATTTGCTAAAACGGGTTCTAGTTTTGGAGAACCATAGCTTAGAAGTTACAGGTGTCAAAGTCATCATTACCGAAATCACCTACATAATCGCTATGATAGTCATTGCATTAGGCAAGCTCAAATAAGTTTTTGAACTGTGCAAAATTTTTCGAAGAGATATTTTTTGAAAAAAACACCACTATGACTATGATCACCAAATTTTGTAGCAATTTGAGACTAAAAGTGGGGGTATGCCTATGACACACCTTAGAAGAAATGCCTTGGCTTGATTTAAAGTGTTGAAATTTGCATATCAACAAAGCAAAGAAACAATAGTAGGAAGAAAAAGAAGCTTGAGAGTACAAAAAAAGTATATTACCAAGTGAATGTCAAAGATAGGTAGCATTTTTTGGCATTTTCTTAAATACAATCAAATGGGGAAAAACATCCTAACAAAGAAAAAAATTCACTATTTTCTTCTCTCTTCTTAAGACTTGTTTGAACTCGGCCACATGATCATAAGGATCTCTTGACCCATAAAAGTAGTTTTTCACTATCTTGACCACTTGGGAGGGTCTAAGGGTTTGTGGGTACTCTCGGGATCTAGGCAATTGGAAATCGTATGCATTTCTTTGATGCATATATGCTCTATGTCTCTCTCTTTCAAGTCTTTCACTTTGGAGTCTTGATTTTTCTTTGTCCACACTGTGCTTTCTTACCTCAAGTCTCTCTCTGGTTCATTCTCATTGTGCTTCTAGAACATGGGATGATCATACACCTCCCAAATCATGATAGGTAGTCCATTTATGTAATGGAAACACTAGTTTACCTTTCTATGTGTAAACAAGCCTATGTTGATCCGTCACCATGAATACTCTCTCCTAGGTGTTGTCTACATAGTTACCTTTCTAGGGATCTCTAGGTCCTTGAATTCATAAATAAGAACTGTTGTTAAGTCATTGCATTTTTTCAATCTAAATATCTAAAAAACTTCATTAGTTTCTTGGTTAACGAAGAATTCTATGGCCGAGTTATCTTGAGGAACCCATTCTGGTGTGAGTATTCTAGATAGGATAGGATTTTCTCAAGGAGTGCTAGGTTCTTCTCCTTCTTTTCCTAGATCAGGTTCTCCTATATCAGACTCTAGTATGATCATCCAAACTCATATGTGCTATCTAGTAAGTTGGTGACCACGTACATGGTTCTTTGCTTGTCAATATAAGAACCCTCTTCGAACTTGGCCACTAAGCGTTCAATTCCAAAGGGTTGATCAGGATTTTTGAATTGGCCAACTGATCGCCTCACACCATCCTCATAGATGCGTGCATCTAATTGATTAGTCCTAATATATTCCAATTGTAGTTCATAGGGACCTTCTGGTGTTTGTCAGAGCCACCAATAGATCCAGTCACAGGGAGGAGGCCCCTTGAGATCAGGGAGCCACACAATTTGCATGTGCAGAATCTTAAGAAGAAAATGAAAATAAATCCTCATGCTACTGTTGTGCCATTCCTTGTCATGGTGGATCCGAATGAGTGCAACTCTGTGGACGAGTTCAATGAGGGTTTATTTGAGGAGTATACTTATTATGTGATTGGAGGTTCACACTCTGCAGAGGCCCGTAGACAACTAGTGAAGGAGCACCCTACCACTTTTTTCTTTAGGTATGCAGAGTGTAAGATATATGCTGGTCTTACAACTAAGGAGGCCAAGCTTCTTGCTTGGGATCACAACAATGACAATGACTACAGGCAAAAAATGTCCTCCATAGAGAGAATTCGGTTCTTCCACCGTGAATATGAAGATTGTCTTGTTAAGGAAGCTGGAAGAATACATCCCAATCTACGAAAGCAATGCCTTATTGAGGTTGGAATTGGATGAGAATAGAAAGTCTGATGCCTTGAGGAAATATGATCCATGGTTTCAACTGGCATTCAGATCAGGTGAGATCTGGGATCTACAAGATAAAATTTTCAAAATGTGGGAGAACAAGGAGGTCAAGGGCCAGAAGCAACGAAATTCGAGGCCAGACCCACAGGTTGATCTGAAGGGAAAGGGAAGGAAACCTGACCTCTCAATTGAAGAGGCTCCCGAGGACATGAAGCTGACACCATGGAGGGCCCTTCAAGGAATCAAGGATGATACATTGATCATATCAACTTTTTCAAGGGTAATCTCCAAGGACTTAAGCCTGGAGGAGATGGTGACTGAGCTCAATAAGTATGTATGTTATTCTCAGATCCTTTTTCCCTCCTCCCATGTTTCTGGTCTAACCTAGTCTCTTTTTAATTTCTGTGACTGTAGTCATAAAGTTTACATGAAGATTCAGGAGGTCATGATGAAGAGGCTAGGTTGCTTTTCTTGGACAGAGGTCCAAGCAGACTATCCAACCACATCATCCTACAAAGCTTTATCACAATATTTCATCCTTTTCCGTGATTGGGTAGGTTCTCTTTCTGAGGTTGTGCCTGGTTTGCCATTAGGTTAGATGCCTTGATCCTCCAAACCAATTTAATGCCAGGCTTTTAGTACGAATTTGATGCCTTGCATCGACTTACGGCTAAAGTCGATGCCTGGCATCGACCTGCAGCCAAAAGTCGATGCCTGGCATCGACTTGGGGGCATAAGTCGATGCCCGGCATCGACCTGCAGCATAAGTCGATGCCTGGCATCGACCTCGTGGCATAGGTCGATGCCAGGCATCGACTTATGTCCCAAAGTCAATGCCAGGCATCGACTTTCAGTAGAAAGTCGATGCCTGGCATCTACCCCCACATGAAATCGATGCCATTCATCGCTTCCTTATGTTCTGTTTGTTGTATTGAAGAGCTCATTTAGTTGTCTTTCCACTTTTTTCTGCAGAAACCAAAGAAAAGTAAGTCTGCGGAGCTACTAGATGATTGCCCCCCTGCATTACTGGCTCACATTCAAAGAGAAAGGCATGAGAAATCTAGGCTGAAAGCCAAGGAGATGGATTTTGATGATGAACCTGATCTGAAATGTTTCTCCAATCCCCTAGACCCCCTTAGACCTGTATATTACAATGTATTCTGTAGTGATGTAAATAATATTTGTTCTCTTGTGCCTAGAAAACATTTCTCCCTTCTCATAGCGCACATATCCTATGGATTTAGGATGTTGGGATCAGTTAATGATGATGAACCCTTCAAACACCCTCAGATTCGGAAGATGGTCACTGATTTTGCAGAGTTGACTATGTCTCCTCTTTGGAGGATAGTAATTTTCCATAGCAGAGACCAGTCCTTCTCTGTTTCAACTGCTCTGAAGGCAAGATGTCATGCTGTGGAGTGCCTCACGTGGTAAGTAATCTTCTTTCTATCTCCGTGGCTTTAATGATGCTCTCTGTGACTCATAGTTCTTGTTTGCAGGGTGAAGACAAACGTAAATCACACTCCTTTGCATAGGTTTGTGAGCTCCACTGAATGCATTACAGTTGGCTATTATGATGAAGTAAGCAAAAGGAGAGTTAGGGAGCATTGCAATGAGAATGGGATCTCAAATGTGCTCATGTTCCCAGCCGTTACCAAGAAACTTCGTCATGTAGCTGGGGACATGACATTGGTTAACCCCTATCAGAAGCCACAAAAACTCATAATGAGATTGCTTCAGCTATTCTCCAATGATGATGACTGGGTCCTAGACCTTTTTTCGTGCACAGATCATTTCAATTTTCACAATTTTCATTAGTCATGGTTGATTGACGCCTCTAAGTGGTTTTCTGTTGTTTCAGGAATGACTCTAGCTTGCTCCTTAAAGATGTTCAGGCACTGCATAGCTGTGGAGAAGGATGATGCTCAAGTGAGCTTTATTAGAATGAGAATCAATGGGCTGAATGAAGACCCAGATGAAGACCAAGAGGTTGGAAGGAAGCACATTGCAGACACGGAGAGATTCCAACCCGCTTCAAGGGAGCTTGTTCCCCCACTTGGAGATGAACCGGGGGACATGGCTGACCTTGAAGAGCCAATCTTGGAGCAAGAGAGGCAGGATATGTGTTCTAATGTTCCAGAGGATCATTATATCCTTGAGCCTGAGGAAAGCTATGATCAGCTCCTATTGTAGATTCATATTACTCTTGTATTTACACAGGAAATGTAAAACATCATTTTAATATAAATATAATGTCGAGTTCTGCTTCCACTTTGTGTTCAACTTGATTTATCTTGAGTATTTCTGTGATCATGTGTGAATGTTTCTTAGTATAATTTTGTTGATTATTATCTTCTCTTGGGAATGCTTTTGTGAAATGTATTTCATATTCTGTGAATATGGCCATGCATTCAATGAGGATCTTAACCATACAAAGGGGATGATCTTAATTGCCTTGTTAAAATGTTCCGATTTTTGCAACACATGTACTCTAATTTTCGAGTAACTTTTAATCAGCTATAATCTGTGCTTGTTGAGGTTATGGATGTAAGGAAGGAGCTTCCCAAACTCTTACTTGTACCTTAAACACTAATCTATTGTCAAAGATCATGATGTGGGATTCTTGATCGGCTGAAAAACAACTAGTTTTCATGGCAACAAGAATTTTATTATATCTATCTTGACTACTTGGGATATGAGATCAAGGTTCTAATGACAATATTTACAAGCAAGAACAAGTGATGCTTTCTAGATATTGTAAAATGCTCACTTTATTGCTTGATATAATGGTCTTTAGGTAAAAAGGAAAAGAGAACATGTCTTTGTTCTCCTTTGTTGTGACTCAGTGTTAGCTTAGAAGTTACAGGTGTCAAAGTCGTCAGTACCGAAATCACCTACATAATCGCTATGATAGTCATTGCATTAGGCAAGCTCAAATCAGTTTTTGAACTGTGCAAAATTTTTCGAAGAGATAATTTTTGAAAAAACACCACTATGACTATGATCACCAAATTTTGTAGCAATTTGAGACTTAAAGTGGGGGTATGCCTATGACACACCTTAGAAGAAATGGCTTGGCTTGATTTAAAGTGTTGAAATTTGCATATCAACAAAGCAAAGAAACAATAGTAGGAAGAAAAAGAAGCTTGAGAGTACAAAAAAAGTATATTACCAAGTGAATGTCAAAGATAGGTAGCATTTTTTGGCATTTTCTTAAATACAATCAAAGGGGGAAAAACATCCTAACAAAGAAAAAAATTCACTATTTTCTTCTCTCTTCTTAAGACTTGTTTGAACTCGGCCACATGATCATAAGGATCTCTTGACCCATAAAAGTAGTTTTTCACTATCTTGACCACTTGGGAGGGTCTAAGGGTTCGTGGGTACTCTCGGGATCTAGGCAATTGGAAATCGTATGCATGTCTTTGATGCCTATGTGCTCTATGTCTCTCTCTTTCAAGTCTTTCACTTTGGAGTCTTGATTTTTCTTTGTCCACAATGTGCTTTCTTACCTCAAGTCTCTCTCTGGTTCATTCTCATTGTGCTTCTAGAACATGGGATGATCATACACCTCCCTGATCATGATAGGTAGTCCATTTATGTAATGGAAACACTAGTTTACCTTTCTATGTGTAAACAAGCCTATGTTGATCCGTCACCATGAATACTCTCTCCTAGGTGTTGTCTACATAGTTACCTTTCTAGGGATCTCTAGGTCCTTGAATTCATAAATATGAACTGTTGTTAAATCATTGCATTTTTTCAATCGAACTATCTAAAAAAATTCATTAGTTTCTTGGTTAACGAAGAATTCTATGGCCGAGTTATCTTGAGGAACCCATTCTGGTGTGAGTATTCTGGATAGGATAGGATTTTCTCAAGGAGTGCTAGGTTCTTCTCCTTCTTTTCCTAGATCAGGTTCTCCTATATCAGACTCTAGTATGATCATCCAAACTCATATGTGCTATCTGGTAAGTTGGTGACCACGTACATGGTTCTTTGCTTGTCAATATAAGAACCCTCTTCGAACTTGGCCACTAAGCGTTCAATTCCAAAGGGTTGATCAGGATTTTTGAATTGGCCAACTGATCGCCTCACACCATCCTCATAGATGTGTGCATCTAATTGATTAGTCCTAATATATTCCAATTGCAGTTCATAGGGACCTTCTGGTGTCTGTAAATAAGCAGTGTCAGAGCTACTAGTGGGTCTCTCCATCCTAAAAGAAATTTCTGAATCACTTGTTTCCAAACTTAGTACATAAGGATAATCACTAAGTTATTGTGCCCATGACCTAGCTGTGAGATTGACACTGGCGTTAGAAAATCTAATGCTTTTTCTGTCTAAGCCTAGGTGTCTACTTGATCTAAGGTTCATAAGCTTTGTCTACTAGTCCCAATTTTCCCAAGTACAATGGCATTGTAATATTCTTTTGAATTAGTTACTTGTTCTCTTATGGACTTCTCCAGTGTAATCTTGTTGGACAAATATCATCATTAGGAATACTTGAGTTTTATCACACTTTGAGATGTGATCCATGCACTTAAGTCCTTTTCCTATAGGGTTTGTTGCAACAATATCCTAAATTATGCTTCAACTTGAGTAATTAGGGTTTCTTACACTTATATCATTCCTAACATGATCCTAATTAATCAATATCAGTAATTACACTTAGGCTATACTAGAAATTGACTGAGGTGGTTGAGAGTTCTTCCAAGCATGAGTCTCGTGCTCTAGAAAGTGCTCTGATGTCCAATAAGCATGCTTCCCAACCCTTGCTTTGTTCTTCACTTTACCTCGCTTTGGACACCCTCGAATGATTCTTGATGGACATGTAAAAGTCCCAAGTTTAGATCAAGATATAACTTAAATTTAGTTGATAGATAATTTTGATTCAAAAACTTTTTTCTAAAGATCTCTTTTCCTCTTTGTATTGCTGAAAGATCCTTTCGAACCCCTTGGCTTCCTAATCCCACTTAAAGGTCAACTTCAAAAAACAGATTTTGGATGAAAACGTTATATCAATTTAGGCTCCTAGGGGTCAAACATGCAAATTGAAGCTCTCAAGACATTGGTGTATTTGTTCTAAGGCAACCACAATTGTGTGAAAATTTCAAGACTATCTAAGAGAGAATCGTGATGCTGAGACAACCTAAGAATCACAATTTTGAGAAGGTCAGACAATCGTGATGTTGAGACAACCTGAGAAATGCAATTTTGAGAAGGTTAAACAATCATGATGCTTTGAGACAATGATAATGCTAAGACAACGTGAGAATCACGATTTTGAGAAAGCCCAACAATCACAATGTTTTGAGACACTCGCAATGTTGAGAAAACCTAAGAATCACAATTTTGAAAAGTTTAGACAATCATGATGCTTAGAAAACTTGAGAATTGTGTTTTTCAGAAGGTCAGACAATCGTGATGCTATGAGACAATCGTGATGTTGAGACAACTTGAGAATCATGATTTTGAAAATGATTTTAGGCAAGAACGTCCAATACTAAGAAAATCGCGATGCTAAAAAAAAAGTTGAATTTTCCTCAAAGTCGTGATTTTCTCCACAAAATCACGTTTTTTTGAGAATTTTGATGGGAGCTTCATAATTGAGCACCCAAGCCTATGTCTCGTGTAGAGGATCATGAAAGTCATAGACACAAACACCTTCTCTCCCACTCTCTCTCTCTTGCATAACCATGGATGAGAAATGAGGTGAAATGGGAATATATAGTCAAAAACAAAAAATTTATGTGAAGATCAAGATGGGAGAAGATGGCGATGATGAAGGTGGAGAAAAAAAATTAAAAAATTAACAAAAAATAATTGTTTTTTATACCTTCCTACATAAATCTTACCATCACACTGCTCGTCGTCAAGCAACACTTCTCAACAACGATGCCAAAATTTGATGTAGCCCAAGCATGAGCACCACCTCCTTTACTTGTCAATCCATGGAGACATGAGGAGGATATGAAGATCATGAGCAATTGTGGCAAGCAAATGTGAGTGACAAGCACATACATGCACACACACACATACACACACAAGGCACGATAACAAAGATAGAAACAATGGTAGCTTGAATTCTCAATCACTCTATTAAACTCTTCAAGAAGCTCTTTCTCTAACTTGATCACCTCAAAAATGATCTTTCTAGCTTTTTTTAATAGTTTTTTCACTAGCTTTGGCCATATCTAAACCGAATGTCGAATCTCGTTCAAAATTATGTTATAGGGCTTAATCGAGGACTCAAACTGAGTCTAAAAATCATGAAAATTGGAACATAGATACTTCTAATAGTCCTCAAACTCAAAGACTCCTTGTCTTGAAAAACTGGAGTTAGAAAAATGTGAAATGATATTTACAATGATCTTTAGTCATCAAATTCACCGTTTTTACAAGGGTTTCTTTTGAAAATTTGACATATACTTCTTGGAGCTCCCTACATGCTCCCTCTTCTTGTGTGTCCACTTCTTTGACACGTTTTCACACCTTGTGCTTGACCTTGAGTGCCAACATATTGCTAGTCAAAATGGTGTAGGGATTGAAGAATGAGTGTGGCCAAATGTGTACCTAAGCTCAGAATGTCTTAGGGCTTGTTATTGGAAGAGATGGATGGATACCTCAAGGAAGTGAGATGGCACTACTAAAACACGCTTTGTACCAGCCTTGATGCACTTCAGAGTTATAAAGTAGGCCATTTTAGCTTGCAAATAACACCAAGAAAGTACCTATGTACTTTGGATTTGATGCGTGAAACAATTAATCCAAAACAAAATAGTTCAAGAATAGCTAGTGTTGAAAAAACTTGCTATTTTAGTCCATAAACCTACTAGATTTTTTACTTAGAGCTCACACTACAGTAAAAATTGACGAAATCCCTTTTCATGGAATTCAATTAGCTAAGATAGCTAACAGCGAGTCGTAACAAACGAGAACTATTCCTTTATACCAGTATACATATATTACAAAAATGAGGTGAAAACATGTGATTTTTGACATTTTTTGTCATTTTCTCATAAAAAAAGAGCTCAAAATGTAGTCAAAATTTCACTATATAAGGCATTGACATGTCCCAAAATGTATATGATAAGACATTGACATGTCCAAAATCTATATGATAGGACATTGGCATGTCTAAAATCTATATAAAGAATGTAGAACTGAATAGTTCTTATACAAAAATAACATTTTAGACATATTTTTAATGGGTGGATATCTGATTGTTAGTCAAAATTGCTACAAAACATGGTTTCATTAACCAAACTACTTCGAGGCATTTACAAAAACACTAAAAATGTCTGAGAGCTTCAATGCATCTCACAACTTTGTCGATCTATGTCTACACCCTCATCATCTGATGCACTTGATTCAGTCTCATACTGTTGAGAGCTCTCTTCTTCTTCTTCTATATCCACAAGAGCTCTGTCTTCATCCACGTACATACCAAATTCTGCAGGATCATGCACAACTCTTCTTGTTTGCCTATGATTTCCTATACCACATACATCTGGAAGCTTTTGTTTTATCATGTTGATGGTTGCTTTCCTCAAGTGACCTGTTTTTGTCAAGGAAAAATCATAAACAAGAATATCTACATCATCCATTCTAAGAGTGGATGTGCTTCAAATATTCTTTTTCTTTTTTGAACCTGTTCGTTTAGTATCACACACCATTTCTAAGTTATATTTACCTGTGAATGCATTACTACTTTTAGTGTAATACCAATGCACCATCAAAGCCTCTATTCTTCTCTGATCAATATCTTTAGTTATCTCTAAAACCTTTGCAATCCAAAATGGTCTGGTAGCCTCATCGCCATCAGCAAGAACTACAATAAGTGTTCCAACATTTATCTCTATTAAATTTCCTTGCCATCTTGCTTCTGCCTGTTTTGTCATCCTTGGGCCTACATAAATATTTCTTTCTGGTGGATGTATAAAACTTTGAAGTGCATCTGCATTACATGCTTGGGCCACATTCAAGGATCTTTGTGTACAAAAATCCCATGTGAATGGAACATCAACTGGCCAGTGACCTGCAATTGTATACTGTATAATCTCTTCTTGATGATTGAAAAAGTCCTCCCACCAAGATACATCTTGATCTCCAGCATATTTTTTTGCACGCTCAATATGTCTCTTCTTTTCAATGAGTGCATGCATCCAGCTTTTACTTTGATCAACCACATTTCCACATCTTTATGTATTGTTTTTATCTTC
This sequence comes from Ceratopteris richardii, assembly GCA_020310875.1. NCBI lineage: Eukaryota > Viridiplantae > Streptophyta > Polypodiopsida > Polypodiales > Pteridaceae > Ceratopteris > Ceratopteris richardii. Next base: position 40,341,097 of record CM035419.1, read on the forward strand.
ATATGGTGATTGTTCTGCACCATACACTGTTACAATAGACAACTTAGGCACCTGCAATAAGAATCTGCATCCCTCTTTAGGCTCCCACCCAAGAGAAGATGAATACTGCTTTGCAAATAAAAGGGTTATTTCTGTTAGATATGCTCAATCCTCCACCCTCATGTGACCACAAATGATCAATGGTGCTCTAAGTTGTAAGGCCCCCATTATGAGGAGAAGCCATTATGAGAGCCCGGACATTTGTGGAACCCTAACTTCCAAGTTAGATGAGGTCTATGTGTGACCGTTGATGGTTATAGATGATCTTTGTGAGCCTAGCCGTCAGGTTAGGTAGGGCATAAACTTCCAGGCCATTGGGTTATCATTTAAGGTGAAAATAAAGGCCCTGTGGCGTCGCGCGGTTTCCCCATAGAACCTTAATGGGGGGAGTGCAGAGGGGGGCTTGCCCCCTTCTACGGGGTCCGGGGGGGCTATCCCCCCGGCCCGTAGGGCCGAGACGGTAGGACTTCTGGTCGTGGAGATATTGTCGGATCATATATTTTACCGACTAATTTGTATCTCCCGACTACGTTTATCTATACCGAACCGCCTTGTAAAAGCTATATAAGCACAACCCAGGTTGAGCTTTATATAGCATTGCGCACTAGTAAGCCCTTCATCTAGAGTCTGTCTAGATCGCCATCTAAGCTCCACAGTGGGAGTGCACAGGTGGACAACACCATCATTGTAACTGCATTATGCTTTGCAATCTGAGAATTTGAGTTCTCTACCTCTCAGTCTGCGTCTATCTTTGTCTGCGTTTTTCTCTCAACTCTGTCTACAGGTCTATTCCGTTGTGCTGTTATTTTCTTACATGGTATCAGAGCTCAGGAGGCTTTGAGTGGTGCAGAAGTAGAAACGCAGAGGTTGCAGAGTTCTGAACAACAAAAGAGAGAAGATGTCAAGTGGTGCGTCATCATCTACGACTGGGGGCCAAGGTGGTTCATCAACAGGAGTAGGTGGCGCACAAGCAGGAGCACCAATGATGCCGATCATCCCAACATTGCGGATACGGCCACCAGCCTTCACAGAAGGTAAACTTGATGGTACGAACTACACCCTGTGGAAGTTCAAAATCACTTCTATTCTTGATTCATATGAGCTTTTGGAGAGTGTTCTTGGGACTGATCATGAGCCCCAAGAAAGACCTGATCCAAATACTCCTAGTCGAATGATTCCTCTTGATGCTGATCTTCTACATGCTTGGAAACGTAGAAATGCAGATGCACTCTGTGCTCTTGTTACAAGTACTTCTGATAGTGTTCTGACTCTCATTCAGCATACTACGAAGGCATGTGAAGCATGGAACATATTGAGAAATCAATATGAAACTCGTAATCAGACACGGATTCAGAACTTGGAGAATCAGCTTGCAGTAGAACGGTTTGCTGATGGGGAGACTGCAGAGGTGTTTATCACTCGCATAAAGAATCTACGAGATCAAATGGCGGGAGCAGGTGTTCAAAAGTCAAGTGAAGAGCTAGCTCGACGTTGTCTTCGAATTTGTCCATCTAAGTTTGATGGTCTGGTAACTGCTCTTAACACTCAAATCAGACCTCAACCACTAACTTTTGAAGAATTCAGTGCCTTACTCATGGAGGAGGAGTTGCGGCTCAAGGCAAGGAGTGGTGGTAGCAAAGGAGATGCTGCATTCACAGCAAATGCCAAAGGAGGCAAAATAGACTCTTCAAAAGATGGAGACAAAAAGAAGAACGACAAAAAGAAGTTCAAGGGAGAGTGTTTCCACTGCAAGAAGAAGGGACACAGAATCCAAGACTGTCGCATCAAGAAGGCAGAAGAGAAGAGTGGCTCTTCAAAAGGTGGCAAGGGCAAGGAGTCTGCCAACACAACGGAAATAGAGCTTGAGTTATTTGTTACGATAGAGGAGGTGTGCTCCTCGGCTGAAGATTCAGGAACAGATGACTCATGGGTGTTGGACAGCGGTGCATCTCGTCACATGGCGAGTAGAAAAGACCTTTACAGTTCCTTACAGCCTCTAAAGGAACCCATCACAGTAAAGGTAGGAAACAATGCAAGATGTCCTGCAGAGGGCGAAGGTACGGTTTCTTTCATTAACTCTAATGGCGATATCAGAAAGCTTTCAAATGTGCTATATGTTCCACAAATAAAACGAAATCTACTTTCAGTAGCTTCTATAACTGATCGAGGTCATCAAGTATCTTTCAGTAAGACAGGAGCTAAGATTATGGACGGTAACAACAACATTGTTGGGACTGGCATAAGGAGGAACAACCTATATGAGTTGTGTGCTCTTACAGCGACTACAAATGTGGGCACAAGTAAGCTATGGCATGAGAGATTCGGCCACATTGGATACCCTGTACTGAAGGAGATGCATCGCAGAGGTATGGTTGCACACCTACCATCGATTGCAGAAATGAAGGAACCATGTGAAGCTTGCATGATGGGCAAGCAACAGAGGAAGGCATTTCCACAAGAAAGCAAGAACAGGGCAAGCTATCCTCTAGAGTTGGTGCATGCTGACTTGTGCGGAAAAATGCCTACACAGGCCTTGGGTGGATCTTCCTACTCCATGTTACTGGTCAACGACTATAGCAGGAAGATGTGGGTGTACTTCCTTCATGATAAGGCTCAAGCTTTTGGTAAGTTTAAAGAATGGCTTCAGCTTTTTGAAATTGAAACAGGGAAGAAGATGAAGAAATTCAGGACAGACGATGGTGGTGAGTTCACATCAATAGAGTTTGAAGATTTCTGCAAGAGTAAGGGAATCAAGCATCAACTCACAGTGGCACATAGTCCTCAACAGAACGGTGTTGCAGAACGCCGGAATCAAACCATCATGGAGATGGCAAGGTGCATGTTGAAAGGAAAGGTTTGCCTAATCAGTTTTGGGTAGAGGCTGTCAACACTGCTGTCTACATCTTGAATCGAAGCTACACCAAGGCACTTGATGGAAAGACTCCACAAGAAGCCTACACGGGTAAAAAGCCTTCTGTTTCCCATTTCAAAGTATTTGGAAGTGAATGTTATGTACATGTTCCAGATAGGGAGAGAAACAAGCTTCAACCAAAAAGCATCAAATGTATCTTCTTGGGGTACAGCGAAGATAAGAAGGCTTATAAGCTTTATGACCCTGAGGCTAAGAAGATCATGGCGAGTCGTGATGTGGTGTTCAAGGAGGAGCAGCCACATGCAGTGGAGGAGGATAAGAGAGCTTCCACTTTATCATCAGGCGAAGGGGCAATCCACTATGAACCTGGCCCAAGAGCTATCCCTTCTACACAAGAGAAGGAAGCATCATCTTCAGATGATGAGTCTAAAAGTCACCAACCTGCCGACACCCAAGTGGAAAAGCCATTGCCATGTTGGGTGAGGCAGCTCTATGATTCTGCAAACCCCATCCCACAGTCACTAGAACAGGTTGCAGATGGACCGAGGTGATCATAGAGAATAGAGGAACAGAGACGGGCAAGCACCCATATTGTAAACACAGCCTTGATGGCTGATCTCATTCAAGAAGAAGCGAAGGAACCAAGCAATGTGGAAGAGGCACTCCATGATCCGAATTGGAGGGCTGCCATGCAAACAGAATACAACAATATCATGAAGAATGGAACTTGGGAGCTAGTGGATCGACCCCCTAAGCGTAAAGTCATTGGCACCAAGTGGGTTTGGAAGCTAAAGTACAAGGCTGATGGTACTCTAGAAAAATATAAAGAAAGACTTGTTGCACAGGGCTACTCACAAGTTGAAGGCATTGACTTTTGTGAATCATTTGCCCCGACTGCAAGAATGACTACTATCCGAGTAGTACTAGCTGTGGCTGCACATAAGCGTTGGCCAGTCTATCACATGGATGTTAAATCAACATTCTTGAATGGAGACCTCAAGGAGGAGGTATATGTGTCTCAGCCACCAGGTTTTGAGGCTCCCCATTCACAGAACAAGGTATGTAAGCTGAAGAAGGCATTATATGGGCTAAAACAAGCCCCTAGAGCATGGTACCAACGGATAGATAAGTATCTCTTGAATCTAGGGTTCAAAAGATGTGCTTCTGATGCTAACTTGTATGTTCTAAAGAAAGGAGGGAAGACAATTGTGCTTGTACTCTATGTAGATGACCTTGTGATTACAGGAAATGATGATGCTCTTCTTCAACAAACAAAAGATGCCCTGAGTTCAGAATTTGAAATGACAGACTTGGGCTTAATGCATTATTGCTTAGGTCTTGAAGTTTGGCAGGAACCAGGGAAGATTTTCATCTCTCAACAAAAGTATGCAAGGCAGATATTGAAGGCATTCGACATGGAGGATTGCAAGGAAATTTCTACACCCATGGAGGTCAACACAAAATTATCTATTGAAGATACTTCACCTCCAGTGGATATTGGAAGATACAAGAAATTAGTTGGAAGTCTCATCTACTTGTGCAATAGCAGACCAGACATCTCTTATGTTGTTGGAGTAGTAAGCAGGTTCTCTAATAAACCTTGCCAAACTCATTGGAAGGCAAGCATGCAGATACTCAGGTATGTGAAAGGAACCACTGATTATGGTATTCTTTATGAAGAAGGATCATCTCTTGCCGGATACTGTGACTCAGATTGGGCAGGAGATATTGATACCAGAAAATCAGTTTCTGGATATTGCTTTTCTTTAGGATTAGGGATTTTCTCTTGGATCAGTAAGAAGCAACCGACTGTCGCATTATCTTCTACTGAAGATGAGTACAAAGCTGCATGCGTTGCAGCATGTGAAGCAGTATGGTTGAGGAGGATCCTATGGCACATAGGAATACAAGGACAAGAGGCTACAGAGTTGAAGTGTGACAACCAAAGTTGCATGGCCATCGCCAAAAATCCTGTTTTCCATGCACGTACGAAGCACATAGAAATCCAGTATCACTATGTGCATGAGTTGATTGAGGACGGGGTCGTGGAGATAACCTATTGCCCTACTGAAGAAAATGGAGCAGACATCTTCACCAAGGCTCTTGGGAGAGAGCAACTTCTTCGACACTTTCCAAAGCTTGGGATTGGACCAAGGAGGTAGTTCACCATTGGGTGGACATTGAGGGGGGGTGTTAGATATGCTCAATCCTCCACCCTCATGTGACCACAAATGATCCATGGTGCTCTAAGTTGTAAGGCCCCCATTATGAGGAGAAGCCATTATGAGAGCCCGGACATTTGTGGAACCCTAACTTCCAAGTTAGATGAGGTCTATGTGTGACCGTTGATGGTTATAGATGATCTTTGTGAGCCTAGCCGTCAGGTTAGGTAGGGCATAAACTTCCAGGCCATTGGGTTATCATTTAAGGTGAAAATAAAGGCCCTGTGGCATCGCGCGGTTTCCCCATAGAACCTTAATGGGGGGAGTGCAGAGGGGGGCTTGCCCCCTTCTACGGGGTCCGGGGGGCCTATCCCCCCGGCCCGTAGAGCCGAGACGGTAGGACTTCTGGTCGTGGAGATATTGTCGGATCATATATTTTACCGACTAATTTGTATCTCCCGAGTACGTTTATCTATACCGAACCGCCTTGTAAAAGCTATATAAGCACAACCCAGGTTGAGCTTTATATAGCATTGCGCACTAGTAAGCCCTTCATCTAGAGTCTGTCTAGATCGCCATCTAAGCTCCACAGTGGGAGTGAACGGGTGGACAGCACCATCATTGTAATTGCATTATGCTTTGCAATCTGAGAATTTGAGTTCTCTACCTCTCAGTCTGCGTCTATCTTTGTCTGCGTTTTTCTCTCAACTCTGTCTACAGGTCTATTCCGCTGTGCTGTTATTTTCTTACAATTTCATCAACCCTCCTCATCAAGAATACATGGTTGAAACTAATATTGTGCAATGGAGCCAAAACCTTAGCACTGTTATCAAGGCCCATTGAGCAAAAGTGCTTAAAGTCATAAATCTATGTGAGGTGTTGAACTTCTGGTTTTGGAGTATATGCTTCTGAAATCAACTCAGATAAAATCGGAAGAGTAAAAGCATTGTTACGTGCCAACTTCTTAGAGAAAGTACTGAACATTTGATCAATGTGATCATGAGTGTGGCCAACCAGAAGGAAATTTACCTTAACCTTCTGAAATACCTGTTTTTCAACAAGCATGCTTAAATATCCAAAGACTGTAGAATTTTTATTCTCTCTTGCAGTATTATCTAGTTGCAAATATAGAGTTGGTGGCAAAAGACCCTTCGATGATTGCAAAACACGATGAATGACAGTAATTGTAAGGTTTGGATCATTATGCACATTCGGATATGTGAAGAAAACCTTGTACATTACAGTTCCATTGTATACCAAAGCACCAACCAAATGCATTTGCACAAGGACTTCATCTCCAATGTCCTTAGGGATGCGATAAAAATGTGGCAAACAAGTTTTTTTTTGATCCATACCATCGATCAACAAACACATATAACGCTCCGGATTTCTGAGTGCTTTACTTCGATGATGAATTGCTTTCTTTCTCTCTAAAGCTTGACTCTCACGATGGTTGTTAAGAAGGTTTTTAAAATTATTCTTTTCCTGTGGTGTTGTAGCCCCTTTTGCCATGTTTTTCAAAGTGGCGCAAACTGAAAATTCACCCATTCTAACTTTACGAGGAATAGAAACATTGTTAAACTCTTCCTTCCATAATCGAGTAAAGTGACGATACAACACATACTTCTCATTTCTATTTTCCATGTCTTCTCTATATATTCAAAATACCTCTCGACGAGTAAAGTTATCTGACAAGTGCAACCTTCCAGTTGTAGGCATAACCTCACAATGCAAGCTAAAATAGTTCATCATCCAATTCATTGCATGACGTCCAACACATCCTTTGGTCCCAACATGGAACGTATCCAAAATGAGATCCCCATTCAAAAGCCCTTGTTGAACCCTATGTATTCTAAAATTTCCCACACCCATTGCAATTTTAAATGCAGCCCTACAACATCGCATCCCTTGACTAAAGAAATATTCAAAACCAACACGTGTTACTGACATGTTATCCTCAATCATTTGCATGCGAGAAACAAGGTATATATCCTGCCTTTCACTATCTAAATGGAGGAATTTTTCTCTTAGGTGCTTTAGTTTCTTCATTCCTAAATTGTACAAACATTTCAAACCACAACAATGCTTCACAATATCCAATGCAATCTGTCTATCTGAAGTAAGAAATTTAAATCTTTTTTGACTTACTTCACGAGGCCTTCTTTTAAATTGTAGATTGAGCTTGCTTTGCTTTTTCGTTGCTCCACATGCACTTGAGTCAGAAGGGAGATCAATGGTTGGATCAGATGGGAGATCAAGAGGTGCATTTGGTTGAGCAGCATTGCATTGTGAATTGGATAACTTAAATGACTCAACAGAAAACATGGAACCATCAGCACGTCCTAAATCATAGGGATCATCACTTCTATGGAAAGGATCAACTGAGAACAATGAATCCGAAACTGTATCAATATGAGCAGAAGAAGCTGATGCCCAAGCATCCACTGAAAAGATTGAGCTCATCTTTACTGAGTTCACAGAAGACTGAAGATGAATGTCCTTTTTAAATAAGTAGAAATCCGAGATCAAGTGAAGATGTCACATCAAATGTCACATCAAGAAGATATGAAATCAAAAGTTTATTAAAGTACATTAAATAACATTAAACATCAAATTACATCAAATAACTTAATTACTCAAATATACACTAATAAGGGAACCAAAGATTTGATTCACTTTTGAAATGAGAAACACAATTGATTTCTAACTAGATATGAGTCATTGAGTCTTAGCATTGTGAGTGAATCAAAATATATCCAAGTTGAGTTCCAACTGGATTATATATTAAAATTGTTTGTAGTAGTGCCATTGAAGACTATACAAGAAGAAATTTTACCTTTGGTACTAAATAAGATTTCTTGGCTAGATCTCAAAGAGGTAGATGAAAGTATATTAAAAAAGAATTATGTGTAAAAGAGGTACTTGGAATGTTTATTCATACATTGATTTTCCATTTCAGCAATGTGTTACAAGATAAATGTGAATATGAACTAAAGTGAGGAGGATAACACTATAAAGATGTCATTAATCTCCCATATTCAACACAACTTAGACTTGAAGTGTAGTTTCCATGAAAATGTACATAAATAGTTGCAAGGTTCTTTACTTGAATGTTTATTCATACATTGATTTTCCATTTCAACAATGTGTTACAAGATAAATGTGAATTTGAACTAAAGTGAAGAGGATAACACTATAAAGATGTCATTAATCTCCCATATTCAACACAACTTAGACTTGATTTTCTCCCAAGCAAGAGATTCTAAGAAAAAATTTCTACATGAGATTAGACATCCTCATGTACATACCATACTCTTGCCATTGAAGTGTAATTTCCATGCAAATGTATATAAATAGTTGCAATGTTCTATGAATATTTCATTAAAGTGGCTCTGAAACAGCCTATTTGTGTGAGTGGTATTCCCTGGTTAGATTGGTTGACAGATATAGTTAGCAACTGGACTCATTCAGTTAGATCCAATTAGTCTCTGGTTCAAGTTACCCAATTGCCTATAAATAGCAGAGGAGGAGATCATTCTCATTTTCAAAATCCACGAGCAACAGAGAGCAACAGAGCACAGACAGCTATAGAGCACAGAGCTCAGCATACAAGCAAGGCAACTATGATGGAGAAGAAGAATGGTGGCAAGAGTACCAAGAGGTAGGCAAAATCGTACCATAAGAAAAGAGTCTGCTTTCTAGGTTTTTATTTTTCTTAGCTATAAAAATACAGATCCAATGAGGGTACAGCTCGATGCCTGGCATCGACTTTTAGGTGTAAGTCGATGCTAGGCATCGACTTGAGGCTGCAAGTCGATGCCAGGCATCGACTTGCACGTGCAAGTCGATGCCAGGCATCGACTTGAGGCCTCAGGTCGATGCCTGGCATCGACTTGCACCTGAAAGTCGATGCCAGGCATCGACTTTGTGTGCAAGTCGATGCCAGGCATCGACTTGCAGGTGCAAATCGATGCCAGGCATCGACTTGCAGGTGCAAATCGATGCCAAGCATCGACTTGAGGCTTCAAGTCGATGCCTGGCATCGACTTGCACCTGCAAGTTGATGCCTGGCATCGACTTGCAGCCTCAAGTCGATGCAAGGCATCGACTTTAGGGTGCAAAGTCGATGCCAGGCATCGACTTTTGGGTCGAAGTCGATGCTAGGCATCGACTTTTAGGTTGAAGTCGATGCCAGGCATCGACTTTTAAGTGCAAGTCGATGCCCGGCATCGACTTGCACACAAAGTCGATGCCTGGCATCGACTTGCACTTAAAAGTCGATGCCTGGCATCGACTTGAACCTAAAAGTTGATGCCTGGCATCGACTTGGGCCTTTGAAAACCACATTTATGTATGAGCTGATTATTTCAAGCTCCTTCAGGGATGCGGAGTCCAAGAGTGAGAGGCCCTTCAAGAAACTGAAAGTCACCATGGGCTCTGGTGATCAGCAACGTGACAAAGGCATTGGTCACCAAGCGAAACCAAAGAAACTTATTGTATCCTTATCCTCTGAGAAGGCCAGCAACCCGCTAGGAATATCCTCAGGTGGACAGAGTAGCATCAAAATTCCTGAGGATGATACAACTATGAAGGATAGGTCGAGGGACGCTGAGGTTTTAAGGACAGATCGTCCACTGCGGGACATGACAAATCTGGAGTGGTGCCTTCAGTATGTTGAAGAGAAGAATGCAGTCCTTCTTGTGTTCGTAGGGGCATATGGGAGATGAAAGATCACGACATCACAAGGTTTTCAGTATGGCCTTGTGTACAAAGTGGATTATGAAGATGAGGATTCTGACAACCTCCTTTTCTTGGTAGAGACATCGAAAGGTTTGAGAAATGTTATATGCAAGATGGATTTCTTGTGCCCAGAGTGCTGTGTTCCAGATCGTCTAGCTGAGATATGCAGGGACTCAGTCAATCTTATCAAGGACTTGATGCCATGGATCCAGGGTAACATCATGCCAACACAGCAGAAGATGACAACCCCTGTAAAGGCAAGGGGTAAGCAGAGCGTGCAGAAAAAGCTTCAAAAGAAAAAGAAGAGAATTTCAGAAGAGGAGTCTTCTCACTCAAGCTCTAGCTCTGAGGATATAATTGTTGCACCTGGTGGAGAGCTTGCCTCGGGTGTTCTTGGTACTGAGCAGAACAAGATGAGGGAGGACATAGCTAAAAGAAAATTTGTGAGGAAGGGGCAGTTGTTCCACCTGCCAATCAATATCATCCACAGGCCACCAATACATCCAGTCACAGGGAGGAGGCCCCTTGACATCAGGTGATCCAAATGAGTGCAGCTCTGTGGACGAGTTCAATGAGGGTTTATTTGAGGAGTATACTTATTATGTGATTGGAGGTTCACACTCTGCAGAGGCCCGTAGACAACTAGTGAAGGAGCACCCTACCACTTTTTTCTTTAGGTATGTAGAGTGTAAGATATATGTTGGTCTTACAACTGAGGAGGCCAAGCTTCTTGCTGGGATCACAACAATGACAATGACTACAGGCAAAAAATGTCCTCCATAGAGAGAATTCGGTTCTTCCACCATGAATATGAAGATTGTCTTGTTAAGGAAGCTGGAAGAATACATCCCAATCTACGAAAGCAATGCGTTATTGAGGTTGGAATTGCACTGGATGAGAATAGAAAGTCTGATGCCTTGAGGAAATATGATCCATGGTTTCAACTGGCATTCAGATCAGGTGAGATCTGGGATCTACAAGATAAAATTTTCACAATGTGGGAGAACAAGGAGGTCAAGGGCCAGAAGCAACCAAAGTCGAGGCCAGACCCACAGGTTGATCTGAAGGGAAAGGGAAGGAAACCTGACCTCTCAATTGAAGAGGCTCCCGAGGACATAAAGCTGACACCATGGAGGGCCCTTCAAGGAATCAAGGATGATACATTGATCATATCAACTTTGTCAAGGGTAATCTCCAAGGACTTAAGCCTGGAGGAGATGGTGACTGAGCTCAATAAGTATGTATGTTATTCTCAGATCCTTTTTCCCTCCTCCCATGTTTCTGGTCTAACCTAGTCTCTTTTTAATTTCTGTGACTGTAGTCATAAAGTTTACATGAAGATTCAGGAGGTCATGATGAAGAGGCTGGGTTGCTTTTCTTCGACAGAGGTCCAAGCAGACTATCCAACCACATCATCCTACAAAGCTTTATCAGAATATTTCATCCTTTTCCGTGATTGGGTAGGTTCTCTTTCTGAGGTTGTGCCTGGTTTGCCATTAGGTTAGATGCCTTGATTCTCCAAACCAATTTAATGCAAGGCTTTTAGTACGAATTTGATGCCCTGCATCGACTTACGGCTAAAGTCGATGCCTGGCATCCACCTGCAGCCAAAAGTCGATGCCTGGCATCAACTTGGGGGAATAAGTCGATGCTCGGCATCGACCTGCAGCATAAGTCGATGCCTGGCATCGACCTCGTGGCATAGGTCGATGCCAGGCATCGACTTTCAGTAGAAAGTCGATGTCTGGCATCTACCCCCACATGAAATCGATGCCATTCATCGCTTCCTTATGTTCTGTTTGCTGTATTGAAGAGCTCATTTAGTTGTCTTTCCACTTTTTTCTGCTGAAACCAAAGAAAAGTAAGTCTGCGGAGCTACTAGATGATTGCCCCCCTGCATTCCTGGCTCACATTCAAAGACCAAGGCATGAGAAATCTAGGCTGAAAGCCAAGGAGATGGATTTTGATGATGAACCTGATCTGAAATGTTTCTCCAATCCCCTAGACCCCCTTAGACCTGTATATTACAATGTATTCTGTAGTGATGTAAATAATATTTGTTCTGTTGTGCCTAGAAAACATTTCTCCCTTCTCATAGCGGACATACCCTATGGATTTAGGATGTTGGGATCAGTTAAGATGATGAACCCTTCAAACACCCTCAGATTCGGAAGATGGTCACTGATTTTGTAGAGTTGACTATGTCTCCTCTTTGGAGGATAGTAATTTTCCATAGCAGAGACCAGTCCTTCTCTGTTTCAACTGCTCTGAAGGCAAGATGTCATGCTGTGGAGTGCCTCACGTGGTAAGTAATCTTCTTTCTATCTCTGTGGCTTTAATGATGCTCTCTCTGACTCATAGTTCTTGTTTGCAGGGTGAAGACAAACGTAAATCACACTCCTTTGCATAGGTTTGTGAGCTCCTTTGAATGCATTACAGTTGGCTATTATGATGAAGTAAGCAAAAGGAGAGTCAGGGAGCATTGCAATGAGAATGGGATCTCAAATGTGCTCATGTTCCCAGCCGTTACCAAGAAACTTCGTCATGTAGCTGGGGACATGACATTGGTTAACCCCTATCAGAAGCCACAAAAACTCATAATGAGATTGCTTCAGCTATTCTCCAATGATGATGACTGGGTCCTAGACCTTTTTTCGGGCACACGTAATTTCAATTTTCACAATTTTCATTAGTCATGGTTGATTGACGCCTCTAAGTGGTTTTCTGTTGTTTCAGGAACGACTCTGGCTTGCTCCTTAAAGATGTTCAGGCACTGCATAGCTGTGGAGAAGGATGATGCTCAAGTGAGCTTTATTAGAATGAGAATCAATGTGCTGAATAAATTCCCAGATGAAGACCAAGAGGTTGGAAGGAAGCACATTGCAGACACGGAGAGATTCCAACCGGCTTCAAGGGAGCCTGTTCCCCCACTTGCAGATGAACCGGGGGACATGGCTGACCTTGAAGAGCCAATCTTGGAGCAAGAGAGGCAGGATATGTGTTCTAATGTTCCAGAGGATCCTAATATCCTTGAACCTGAGGAAAGCTATGATCAGCTCCTATTGTAGATTCATATTACTCTTGTATTTACACAGGAAATGTAAAACATCATTTTAATATAAATATAATGTCGAGTTCTGCTTCCACTTTGTGTTCAACTTGATTTATCTTGAGCATTTCTCTAATCATGTGTGAATGTTTCTTAGTATAATTTTGTTGATTATTGTCTTCTCTTGGGAATGCTTTTGGGAAATGTATTTCATATTCTGTGAATATGGCCATGCATTCAATGAGGATCTTAACCATACAAAGGGGATGATCTTAATTGCCTTGTTAAAATGTTCCGATTTTTGCAACACATGTACTCTAATTTTCGAGTAACTTTTAATCAGCTATAATCTGTGCTTGTTGAGGCTATGGATGTAAGGAAGGAGCTTCCCAAACTCTTACTTGTACCTTAAACACTAATCTATTGTCAAAGATCATGATGTGGGATTCTTGATCGGCTGAACAACTAGTTTTCATGGCAACAAGAATTTTATTATATCTATCTTGACTACTTGGGATATGAGATCAAGGTTCTAATGACAATATTTACAAGCAAGAACAAGTGATGCTTTCTAGATATTGTAAAATGCTCACTTTATTGCTTGATATAATGGTCTTTAGGTAAAAAGGAAAAGAGAACATGTCTTTGTTCTCCTTTGTTGTGACTCAGTGTTAGCTAATGATTACAAGTAGAATCATTTAAAATGATCAACTATGCTCTGAAAAATCATTTTAGCAAATCAAATCTTACCCCCGACTTTTTAGGGACTAACTAGTAGATGAACAGTGAGCCCTTTGAAGGCAATTTCTCCAAGAGGCCTAAGCCAAATGCCTCCCTATTTTGATAGCACAAATTAGACTCTAAGCTGGTTCCGACAAGCCAAAGATTATGCAAAATGGTTGAGTATTCACTGGGATATGACGAGAAGTCATTGCCTATTTTGAGTAGTGATAATAGAGAGATAACCATCCACTGCTTCCACACAGTGTCTTCCATCCTAAGCCAAATTGTACGCTTGTACATTTGCACCAAGAGCTCCCCCTGAAGTCAAACATCTTGGCTTTCATTGCTTCATCAATATTCTTGAATATCCTGTAATCCAATCATGGTTTTAAACCTGCAAAGTGTCGTACCATCAAGTGCTTTGGTTAACAAATCATTACACTACATATTTCTAGAAACATATGCTACTTGAATCTCTTTGACCAAGAGTTTCTCTCTAACATAGTGAAAGTGCACTTCTATATGCTTAATTCTTGCATGATAAATGGGGTTGGCGGCAAGATGCAGAGAACTAATATTATCACCAAAGATCATTGGTGAATGAGTGTGAAGTGCCAAATCTGAGTAAAGCAATCTAATCTAAATAGCTTCGTGTGTAGCATTTGCTAATCCCCTATATAAAGCCTCTATTGAATATAGAGCAACAATTGCTTGCTTCTTAGAAGACCATGAGATGGGTGTATCACTTGCAAAAGATAAATAGCCAAAAGTACTTCTTATATCATCCTTACATCCTGCCCAATCTGCATATGAGTACAACGTTATGTCCAAATCTGATGTGTATGGGAACTAAAGACCTTGATTTTGAGTACCTTTGAGATACTTCGAAATTCTTGTAGCAGCTTCCAAGTGAGGTGCTCTAGGTTCGTGCATGAATCGACTCTAAACACTTACTCCATAACATATGTCAAACCTTGTTAATGTTGCATAGTTTAGACTTCCAACTATGCTTTGATAACCTACAATGTCGTCAAGAAAATCACCTTCATGAGCACTTAATTTATGATTTACCTCCATAGTTGTGCTAGCTACTTTTGCATCCTCCAAGTGGAACTTCTTCAACATGTCACGCACATATTTCCTTTGAGTAATGTAGATTCCAAAGTTAATGTATACAAACTCAAGTCCAAGAAAATATTTCAAAAACCCTAGGTCACTGATCTTAAACTCCTACATCATCTAGTTTTTTATTTGTTTGATGCCACTGGCATCACTACCTGTAAGAATGATTTCATCCACAAATGCACATAAATATATCATTTCTTAATTACTCCTCTTGATAAACAGAGAAGAATCTTCCTTGCTCATCATGAATCCTTGGTCTTGAAGATAGGTTGTTAACCTATGGTTCCATGCCCTAGGTGCCTGCTTCAAACCATAAAGATATTTTTTTTAATTTGCATACATGATTTACCTTGCTTGGATCTTCATAGCTAAGAGCTTGAGCCATGTAAACCTCCTCTGAAATCCATCCATTGAGAAAGGCAATTTTCACATCTAGTTGATACATATTCTAATTTCTAGATGCAGATACACTTACCAATACTCTAATGGTTGGCATCCTAGCCACTCGTGAAAAATTTTCTTCATAGTCTACTCCTTGGGTTTGTGCAAAACCCTTAGCCACAAGCCTACCTTTGTACATGTTTATGGATCCATCTGAGGTCTTTTTGATTTCGCTAAATCCAGTGATAAATCTTTAGCAAGATAAATAGAGTGCTTATGAAGTATCATACTCATATCTTATTGGCTTCTTACTTTCTCTTTGTGATCTCCTTAAGACTTGGTTGGATGACTCAGGTATGTCCTCCAGCCTCTTCATCTTGAACTCGCCTTTTGATTTCCATGCTCTAAATTCTTTCATCATCTAATTTGATGTCTTCAATTGTTTTTGGATCCTCCTTGGTGAGGCTTGGAAATTCTTCTTCCAAGTCATATGGCAATTTGACCTTCCTGCATTCACTTTAAAACCAAGAGCCATTCTCATCAAACACAACATCTCTAGTGACTATAAATCCTTTTTTGGATGGATTATAAAGCTTGTACCCCTTTTGATTTATAACATACCCTACGAAAATGCATTTATCTACCTTAGGTCTAGCTTACCTCTGATTTGAGGATGGAACATGCACATAAGCAACACATCCAGATATTTTGCAATGTTCAAGTGATGGTCTCCTACCGTTCCCTGCATCGTAGCGGGTCATCCTATCAAGGGACTTAGAGGGTAACTTGTTAATAAGATAAGTGGCAATAGACATAGGCTCTGCCCACAAATAATTAGGCAACTTCTTTTCATTACACATAGATCTACGTGCTTCAACAATCAATCTGTTCCTCCTCTCTACTACTCCATTTCACGAGTGTAAGTAGTTGTGATCTCTCTCTTGATACCTCTGTCGTGCAAAAATGCATCAAAATCATTGGAGAAGTACTAACCTCCTCCATCTGACCTTATCCTCTATAAACTCTTTCCTTTTTTATTTTCCACTAGTAAAAGATACTTTTTGAATCAACTGAACACTTCATCCTTATGTCTCATGAGATACAAGATAGTCCACCTACTGAAATCATCAATAAATGACACATAGTACCTTCAGCCTGAAATTGAAGGGTCCTTGCTTGGTCCCCACACATCTGTGTGGACAAGTTTGAAATACTCCTCATGCATATAGCCTTTCTTTGTAAAGGGTAACCTGTGTGATTTTCCAAACTAACATGCACCACATTTATAGATCATATGTTGCTTGGATACATTAGGTATCCCAAGTACAAATTGATCTCTACATATCTGCTTCAATGTTCTCGCACCAATATGTCCTGATCTTTTGTGCCATATCTCTAACTTAGACAAGGTTTGATCCTTATAATTATAAAGTTTAATGTTTTTAGTTTCCTTAAGCTCAAATGTAAACAATCTACATGTTTTCTCTCCCTTTGTAATTCTCCTGAATCCATGTTGGGGTCCCTCCACAAAGGCTCCAAATTTATTGAACCTTACCTACAAACCCTTTTCCACTATCTCTCCAACACTCATCAATTTTTTTGTGATAGTAGGTACATAAAGAACTCTACTCAACAAATTCTTATTCCCATCAGAAGTTTTGAAATTTCCTACCTTGACAATTGAGTGCTTGGTATCACCACTTGTCTGCACTTGGTGCTTTCCCTTGGGCTCTTCAAGATCAGAAAGGAGAGCTATATTGCCTGCTACATGGTTTAAACAACCTGAGTCACTATAGAAGAGCTACTCACCATTCATACCTTGATTTGAGGTCATGTTCATAATGAGAAGAGAACCATCTTGATCCTCCGTATAGTTGTTGAGGTCTTTTCTTGATTTGTATCCTCCTTCATAATTGTTGTTGTAATTGTTGTTGTAGCCATGGTTGTAACCATCATTATGGTTGAATTTTCCTCTTGATTGTGAGTAGCCGACTCTTTGGAATCCTCTTCCTCTCTAGTCCTTGAAGTTCCTATAGCACTCATGTGTTGTGTGATTAGACAATCCACATATATTGCATGGGGAAGAGTTGAAATGTCTCCTCTTACATTGCTTACCTCCTCTGCCTCTTCCTCTTGAATTCCTACCTCTCTTTGCATAGTTAGCTTGAGAATTCACACCTTCATCTTCAGACTTTTTACTCTTTCCTTTATCCTTATACTTTCCTTTATCTGTATAGAGGGCAAAAGAATTTTTACCTCTTGACGATTCAGAATTTTTGTTGAGCTTGGCCGCATGGGTGAAGATTTGTCCCATGAGAGTGGTTAGATCAGCGATTTTCATTTCCATATAAAGATCCATTGCAATTGTGAAGGATTCCCATTTATCATCTGCCTTGATGCCATTGATTATCTGTCTCACTATTTTCTCCTCTTCAATTTCTTCTCCTATGCTTGCCAACTGATGAGCTGCATCCTTCACCTTAGTCATAAACTCTAAAACATTCTGTTTAGATTTCTTCTTTTGAGTACTAAACTCCATCCACAATTGATTCTTCCTAGCTCCTGTATTGGAAGAAAAGTATGAAGATAGAGTATTCCAAGTCTCTTGGGAAGTTTTGCAATTCCTAATGGAAGGAAGAAGGAAGTCAGAGATAGATTTAAGTAGATATGGCCTGGCTAAAGCATCTTTGGCACACCATGAGTTGAGTCTTTCTTGCTCCTCTCTTATAGGTTGATCTTTGCTTCTAAATATGTGCATCTCCTCATCTGTTGATATGTATCCATAAAGACTTCTTCCTTGTAGATAGGTCTTCAACATCAAGGACCATGCTGGATAAATATTCTTGTCCAATTTATCACTCATAGAAGGGAAACCATCTCCCATTTTGCCTCAACTTGCTTTGATACCACAACTGGAAGAGATGGATGGATACCTCAAGGAAAAGAGGTGGTATTGCTAAAACATGCTTTCTACCAGCCCTGATGCAGTTCAGAATTATAAATTAGGCCCTTTTTGCTTGCAAATAACACCAAGAAAGTACTTATGTACTTTAGAGTTGATGCTTGAAACAATTAATCCAAAATAGACTAGTTCAAGAATAGTTACTGTTGAAAACATTTGCTATTTTAGTCCATACACATGCTGGCTTTTTTACTTAGAGCTCACAGTACAGTAACAATTGACAAACTTCCTTTTGGGGGATTTCAATTAGCTTAGATAGCTAATGATTTCAAGTAAAATCATTTAAAATGATCAACTATGCTTTGAGAAATCATTTTAGCAAATCAAATCTTACCCCCGACTTTTTAGGGACTAGCCAATAGATGACTAGTGAGCACTTCAAAAGCCATTTCTCCCATATGCATGCACCAAATGCTATCAAGTTTTTCATCATAGTGTAGACTTTAAGCTCGTTCCAACAAGCCAAAAATTATCCAAAATAGTTGAGTATTCATTGAGATATGATGAGACAAAGTTGAGTGTTCCGAGTAGTGATAGAAGAGAAGTAGACAGAGATGTTCAATGAGCTATATGTATTATAACACATGATTGTACAGAGTCATTGGCATTATAATGATGCTCAATGATGATGAACTAAGTGGGCTACGGTGTGAGCTACTCAAGTTCTCCAAATGATCAAGGCGAGAGCTCTAAAATGAGGCACACACACCGTGCATTTTACAAGACCTTTTAATAAGTATTTCTTGTAAGTTTGAATTTTGAATTCAAACTTGGCTCCAATCAAAAAGTAAATCATCTAATTTAGGAGACATTCCATCATCTTGAATTCATAGCTAATATTCCTCCTAACTTCATGCGATATAAGTGTTTACAAGATTCTCCAAGGATTTAATGATTTACAATGATAAATGATCAAGTAGTTACAAGCTATAGTTCACATGAATCATCAAGTGCTTCCACACAATGTCTTCCATGCTAAGCCAAATATGTAGGCTTGCACATTTGCACCAACACTTGTGACAAATGAGACTAAATCTTTATCATCAAACAAGTGCATAGAGTGATTGCATTCATACACTCATTAAATTATCAATCCGTGAATTTAACCCCATCAAGTTTGTGAATACATGTGCACACATGTTACTTAATGTAGGAAGGGGACAAGTAATGCACCTAAATTAGGAAAAATCTACCTCAAATGACACCTCTTACACAGTGACATGTGTGATAGTACTTGGTGTAGCAACAAGCGCTAATCGACTTCTTTCACTCAGCTTTGATACTTGAATTTATTCAATAGTAGGTTCATTTCCAAGCTGGCAAAGAGACACATCCAATTTTGCTATGCTGAACTTGATTGGACTTCTTTGCTTCATGCTATGACACACCACACTTCTATGCTTCCTATGCTTCACACACACACACATCAAAATAGTGAAAAGAGATAGGGAAGAGGTAGGTGAAACCTCTAGACATAGATTGCATCTGCAAACATACATACAAGCTCAAGGAGAAGAAGATACTTAGACAAGAAGAAGAAAATTCAAAATTTTTCAAAGTTACTTCTTCATAATGGCAAAAAGTCTTTACAAAAGAGTCAAAAGTGACTATATTGGTAAGAACATTAGGCATGAGTGATAGGCCATTATAGTAAAGTGGCTTGGTGTGATAGAAAGATAAAAAAAATCAAGGCATCTCTGTCTTGGTTGATCCCAATGAAGCTAAAAAATGTATACTCTACATGCTTGAAAACATTCAAAATGGTGAGTATAATGCTGAGTAATTTATTCATAAGATTGATCGTGCAATCGGAGACATGAGCATGTTTGGATAGCCAAAAATTGATTGTTCTATTCATATCTTCCTTGGTTGCCAAGTTGCTATGGGGCAGACTCAATAATAAGGAAAAATTGAGACATTGTTTATTGGTTTTACTAATCTTTTGATCTTCCCAAAATTCTCGCCATGGGCAATGCTTTGGCATCAAGAAAAAGAAGGATTGACCTTTCGTAAATACGATGCTTCTTGTTGATGCACCTGCAATGTTGGATTCTTTTCCAAAACTTTTCTCCTCCATATAGGATTAGCCTCCTCAAATTTTGCCCGAGTATAGTTGGAAGTTGTAGATTTGAAGTTTAGGTATTGATTCAGATGCTTTTGGATCATTTTCTTGATATACTAGCGAGTTTGTTCTTTCATGATGCCATAAGATACATTAAAAGGCTTTATTATTTTTTCCATATCTTTGCTCTTTATTTTTTATTCATTTCTTACTCTTACAACTACATCTTCAAAATTATGGGTCATACGAGACACCAATAGTTGTCTTTCTCTTTGATCTATCTCTATAGTGTATGGGATCAGATGTCATCCATGGTAATAGGTGATGGAATAATGGGGGGAGAAAGATAACATACCTTAGCCTCCTCTGTAGTGCAAGCTGTGCCTTGTACAACTAGTGTCCCCATGCTTGTATGTTCAACCACTTATCCTTTTGAAGATTCATTAATTTATCTTGTAGTTTAGTGATCAATTGCTCCTTTTCTTCTCTTTGCCTCTTTACGTTGTTGAGCTCCTTGGTCATTCTGATTTTATTTTCACACACTTCTTTGAGTTGTGTAGTGTCCAGTTTGCATAGTTCTCTGTATCTTTGGATTTCTCCATTCCATTTTCTTTTCAACTTTTTTGATTCCCTTGCATGATTTTCTTCCATTTGAGCAAGTAATGGTTGTTCTATTGATTGGTCATGTTTTCTAATTTATCTTTCAAAATTTGTCTCTCATTATTATCACATTCCTAGACATCTCATGGTTGATTAAAGAGCAATGATGTGAAATGTCATTAACTCGTAATATGCTTCTTAATTCATCCACATCTTCCATATGCACTTTGATTTGTGCTTCCAAAATCTTGCTTCTATTTTATAGGCATGTCTTTTTGGCTTCACCTTGATCATATTTTCTTGTGATCTTGGTATTCTCTTTTTGTAGTCTCTCATGGTAGTTCTTTGATTCATCAATCTGCATCTTTAAAGTAACGTTCTCCACATTTAATATGCTGATTTCTCCAGTTGCTATTGCCAACAAAATTTTCATCTTATAGAGCTCTTCTTGAGTCCTCATTACCTGATCTGATAAATTTTCACTCAGTGCATTGAATTGAATTATTCTTTGTCTGTTTCCATTAGTTGTTGTTGGGTGTCCATTTCACTCTGAATAATATGTTTGACTATCGGTTTTAGCTCTCCCACATCCACGTTTAACCATGTTTGAAGTATGACCAGAGTCTCTCTCAACATCTTTTCTTTGGCTTGTGTGTAATGTTTCATTGAAGGGCTGATAGATTTGTAATTGGATGTGTGACTCGCCCTCCTTCTCTAGTACTCCTTTTGAACTATTGCCTTCATGAAGCACATCCATTGGAGATGGCTCTACAATAATCTTTATTGGAAAGATGGGCTCGTTGATTTTTATTTCCTTTTCCTAATTTAGCTTCTTCTTTTGGCTGGACAATTGTTTTTCCAATTTCTTGAAATTGGAGTCTAAATGTAACATCGATTGATTTGGATAATATGTGTGTTATCCCTTTTTGGAGTCCTTAACAATTTCTTCTTCCATCACACACTCTCTTATTCTTTGGGGTTCACTGGCCACTTCTTGTTGATCCACTATTTGATCCAATTCATCCCAACATTCATGATCATTAACCTCAGTATTTAGATTGGCATTCAAAGTTGATGGATCCTATTTTCCATTTGATCTCAAGCATGAACTTGAGTTCTCTAGGTTGAAATCCTTATAATGATTGATTTTAGAAAGTCTTTCCTATTTGTTGATTTCCTTTCGCCTCATCCATTTTCCTATAATAAAGACCTTGCAATGTGAGGTTCACCTATCCTTCCATCTATGTGCGAGTTACTTGAAGAGCTTCTTCCGACTCAACTTCCATGTTAGAGATGGTTGAGACACACTGGACTTTGGAATTGTATGAGCTTTTTTAGTTGATGGGGTTGTTGATGCTTCTTCAAAGTCCATCCTTCTTTTGGACCCTCTCATCATTGGTTTGGTGCTTGTGCCTGTCTCCTCTACGATCACCACACCATGTTTCTTCTTGGGACTATGGCTGATTTGATATACTTCTCCATTTCTAGAGTAGATGAAATTTCTCTCAAATGTTCATAGATGTTCAAAGCAGGGTAAGCCAATATGTTCAATGTCATGGTGCCATTCAAGAACGTTTTGATGCCCTATTAATTCTTTGCTTCAAATAACCTTTCCTACACGTAAGGAGTCAAGTTGATCTGATTGCCTATTTGTTTGACTGCATGGGATAGTAGATGAAGTCCTATCTTTTGAGGTGTTTTATATCTATGCATATTTGGGAAACAAAAATGTTGATACACTAGATAGACTTCCTCCTCGATATCCATTTGATTAATATCCAAAAATTATCGCTTTTTCACTTCATGACTGTCATCTTTGAGATAAGACCATCTTTAATACATCCCAATGGCTCTTTAATGAGTTCATCCATGACTCTAGATTCTAGTACTCAAGGCTTGTCGATTATAGGATGTAGTGTATTCATGACTTGGGTGCATCATTGAAAGTATGGCCTAAGGATAGAAAACTTCAAATAAGACGCAATGCCAACTTTTTTCCATGTGTCCATTATTGTCAATAATTCATCAAGAAGTTTAAAATCTTGACTCATCATTGGAAATTGATGGTCTCAATCCATGATCCTTATTGTAATTAGGAATACATGATCACCAGTAGGTTGATCATCCTTGAACTATTGACCTTTAGCTTTAACTGCACTTTCCAAGGGGAGTTCACTGACCCCTATTTGTTGAGTTGCTTCAAAATCCTTAGAAGACATCTACACTTGAATTGCAGTACATAATTAATATGGGAAATTAGGGCAACTTGTTTCCTTTCATAGTGCTCACTCATTCATTGTTCGCCTTTTACACATGTTCCTACCTCACATAGGTGAGTGAATCATAATACCTAGAGACATATTTTTTTGATTTTTCTATTTGCTGAAAAGAAACATGAAACGGTTAGTCATAGTCAAAGCAATTGTTAGTAATAGTGAGTAGAGTGAGATACTATTTCCATAGAAGAAAATATGGAACAATAAATATTTTAAAGAAGCCCTGTGTCGAATGTGAGGCCTTGTAGTGTGGCCCTATTGTGCATACTCTAGGTGCATTCAGCTCATTTTGAGCATAATTATGGAGCTACGTCTCTTGAGTTTGTTTTCTTAGTACATTATTTGGTCTCCATATTTGATGTGTCTTTCTTGTTTGATATTGAACCTTCATTAAGGTGGCATGATTCAATTCTTATGTAACTTCCTTTGTCTTGATTTGCCAAATGCATTTGCTTTGCTTCTTGTGTTCCTTTAGTTTCTTTTTCCTTCGTCATCTTTTCTTGCTTGTAAAACTTTGATAGTCTTTGCTTGGATGGAAACCATTCGGGCCAATATTTTGATTTCCTCCTTGGCTTTTGTTAATGTCTTCTTTGGAATCCATACTTGTTTTTGTTTTCTTTGAGCTTCCATCAATTCTTTGGGTAGCCATACTTGAAGTAACTTGGTGCTAACTTGTTGTGCTCTTCCTCCTATGGAATGTCTTTTGCGAGTCATGCTTGTTCCTCCTTGTATTCGTGCTCTTGAAGCTGATCGTTGTGAATCCATATTTGTTTGACTCTCTTGCATGGCACTTTTTTAGTTTGTTTTGACCTTAGGCATATAGATAACTCCCAACTTTCTCTCTAGAACGAATGATTTCACTAGGATTCTTGGATATAATTTATTGAGAAGGAGGGTTTGGTTGATCACATGTAGAAGAACAAGAACCTTCTTGGACAAACATTGTGCCTTGAAGCATGAGATCGATATGGACTTTCGTTGGGATTCTAACTCATCCAGATTTTGGGTTGGTCCATTAGGGTTTTCCGTGTCCATCATCTTTAGTGGTTTTTCATCTAGAAGAATAAAGACCTCGCTATGTCCCTAGGGTAGATGTATTGTAACCTCACACTCATATATCCAATCTTGTCCTAGTATCAATTCTTCAAGAAGATCAGAGTCTTTATAGACAAGAGTCCGTGTTGCATGGTGTTGTTTCCTAAGTGTAATGATAGGGTTACTTCTCCTAGGCATTCAATGATATTATCTCCAATCCCTATCATATGACCTTTTGTGGGAAACATGTGCACTTCTCAGACCTACTCTTGTTTCAATTAAAGAGTCAATCAAATGATATTCTTCTTATATCATATCAATTAAAGAAACACGTGCACTACTCAAAGCTATTTTTGTATCAATTAAAGCAATAAACCAAATGATACTCTTCCTTTCCAATCCCTACGTCTAAACAAGGTTGTTTTTGCATGTTTCCTAGGGTTTTGAAGTTGGTGGCATGATAATTTTCCATGGGAATGGGTTCTTTGCCTCGTATATATCTTTCATCATGTTCTCTTATCTGTTCCTCATGTTTTCTTATTCTATCTAGGGCTTCTATTCTTGCTTCTTCTCTTATTCTCTCTTCTTCTTTTTTCCTATTCTATGCTCCTAAAAGCCTAGTCAACATTTGTTCCATCAAGGGTTCCATGTATTTCTTCATTTTGCAACCACTTATCTAATTTGGAAGTATATCTCCATCCATAATAGCTAAGTTTATGGATCTACTAGACGAAAATCTATTTATGATTAATGGGTATCTTGCTTGTTGTAGTTTCTTCACATGTTGTTTTGCAGTCTAAAGAAGCACCAAGTCTCAAACTCTAAGAGCTTTATCTTTGATATGGGTGTCATAGTGAGCTTTTTTGCGTCTGCTTAGTAGCATAAATACCTGGTACACTTCGTACTCTACTTTCATCAACTTCTCTATTTGATCCTATTGCTAGGACAACTCATCTCTTGTCCATTTATATTTCTCTACTACTTGAAGAGTAGGAATTAGTAAATCAATTGGTATAATTACATTCTAACCATAAAATAGATTAAATTGTGTTCCTTTAGCTACATTAGTAGCAACTCAAAATGCCCAAATCGCATGATGCAATTGTTTATCTTGGTAAGAACCATGCATCACACTTTATTTGAGCTCTTCAATTATTTAGTAGCTTGCGAGGGATAGGGTGCTGATTTTTTATGAACCAATACAAATTCATTCATAAGTGACTCAATGACTTCGTTAAAAAGGCATGTCATCTTGTCGTATTTGGTACTTGGTTTGTTGGCATATGTCACAACTATGTACAAAAGTTTCAGTATCCATATGTAGTGTTGGACACCATAAGCTTGCAAAGAGAATCATTTTGGCAGTCTTGTTAGCTCAAAAATATCCTTGATTTAAGAATTTCTTCCCCCCGGCTTGCATATACGCCTATTGCCCTAACGGGTTATTTATCTTTCTACATTCTAGTGGTAATGCATTCAGTATTGTGTTTTGTGCTCCAAGCTTCCTCTTCTTCCTTGTGTTGTTCACATGCTTCCGTAGACTTCTAACTCCAACAATTGGTATCAGAGTAGGTCGTCCCTTCATCTAGGGCATCTTCATCACCCCTTCATTCATTGATCCTTTGAGGTAGCTAAGTACCGTTTTGGTAGCAACACTTTTGAGATAACACTCTTTTGAGATAACACTCCAACTACATGTGAAATATTAGGTCTTGTCATAGTAGCATATAAGAGAGAACCAATTATTGACATATACATGGTCACATCCTTCACTTCTTCACCTTCATGAGGTACCTAAGTACCCTTTTGAGATAACACTCCAACTACATGTGCAATATTAGGTCTTGTCATAGTAGCATACAAGAGAGAACCAATTATTGACATATACATGGTCACATCCTTCACTTCTTCACTTTCATGAGCACTTAGTTTAACATTTACTTCTAATGGATTTGAAGTGGGCTTACAATCACACAAGCCAAACTTCTTCAAAAGATCAAGAATGCATTTCCTTTGCATCAAGTATATACCTACCTCTTTATATAGTACTTCAATCTGAAGGAAGTACCTTAAAATCCCTAAATCTGAGATTTTAAACTTACATCCAAGCTTCCTCTTTATGACCTTGATGTTGGCTTCATTATACCCTGTAATGATCAAATCATCAACATATATACAAATGAAAACAATTTTTCTACCTTCCTTCTTCACAAAGAGTGATGGGTTTGCATGACTCTGATTTTATCCACATTTTACCAAGTAGTCCACAAGTCTTTGGTTCCAAGCTCTTGGGGCTTGCTTGAGTCCATAAAGAGCATTCTTTAGCCTGCATACATGATGTGGAAATCTCTCATCTTCAAAGCCTTGGGGCTGGTCCATGAAGATTATCTCTTCAATCTCTCCATTTAGGAAAGCATTCTTCACATCCAACTGGTACATCTTCCAACCTTTTGAGGCTGAAATTGCAATCAAACTTCTGATGGTGGACATCTTAGCTACTGGATTGAATGTTTCCTGAAAGTCTATGCCATAGGTTTGAGCAAAACCTTTGGCAACCAGCCTTGATTTATACCTAGAGATGCTCCCATCTGCATGCCTCTTTACCTTGTACACCCATTTGTTGCCAACGACTTTCATGTCCTTTGTTCTTGGCACCAATGACCAAGTATCATTTTCTTCAAGTGCTTTGACTTCCTCCTCCATGGCTTCAATCCATTCCATATGCTTATTTGCTTCTTCAAAAAAGTTAGGTTCTTCACAATCTATAGCTTGACTCATGTAGGCATACTGTCTTGCAATGAATGAATCATAAGTTAACCTTTGAATAGGGTATTTAACCCTATTGGATGATCTTACCCACCATTCAGTGGTAGGAATTTCCTCCTCCTTGGTTTAGATGCTTTAATTCCTAGAGTTTCTAATCTTTCCATATGTTCATCACTTGTAGATTCCATATCTACCCATCAATGATCTTCGTCATTTGCCTTTTCCTTTGCTTTTCTACTTCCTTCACTTGAACGAGCTTCATTCCTTGTCCCTACATGCCAAGCTGATGTAGTAATCTCCTGTGATGGTGTGCTTGAAGTGGTTGGACCACTTGTCTCCATGCTTTGTTGTTGCTCTTTGAACTTCTTCTCGACTTCATATGCATCGTCAACCTATAACACATCTTTGCTACCATACCAAGGTAGCAACTCATCAAATATTACATCCCTAGATACCTTAAAATCTTTGGTGCAAGGATTATAGCATCTAAAACCCTTTTGTTCTGAAGAATATTCAAGAAATATACACCTATGTGCCTTCGGGTCTAAGTTGTATCTCAATTCTTGAGGTATGTGAACATAACACACACAACCAAATACTTTGAGATGTGAAAGGTTGGGTATCCTACCACACCAAGCTTCATAAGGTGTAACTCCATGTACTCGTGAGGTTGGACACCTATTCATAATTTATATGGCTTTATTTGTTGCATCAACCCAATAAGAGTTAGGAACATTCATTTCATTTAGCAAAGATCTAGCCACTTCTGCTATGTATCTATTCTTCCTTTCTTCCACCCCATTTTGTTGAGGTGTATACTTGCAAGTGAATTGCCTTTTGATGCCATGGGCATGTAGAAAATCTAAAAATTCATTTGAAAAATACTCTCCCCCTCCATCTGATCGGAGAGTCTTTATACTTCCTTGTTTCCTTCTCCACTAGGTTTTTGAACCTCTTGAAGTGGTAAAACACCTCTGACTTTGACTTCATGCAATAATTCCAAAAAAACCTTGAATGATCATCTATAAATGTGACATAATATCTATTACCTCCAATGGATGGCTCCCTTGTAGGTCCCCATACATTTGTGTGTATGAGATTCAACACTTTGTTGCTCACATGTGCTCCCTTCTTGAATGGCAATCTGCTTTCTTTTCCCAATTGACACGCTGTCGGGAAGAAGGAGGTCGTGGCGGGAAGCTGGCATGTGGGGTTCGATCAGGCCCCTCTCTGGTGCACCGTTCCCGCTGCCCTGCGAGCGGCGTCTGCGCGCTGGGCGCCTCGCCTGCGCTCTCCGGAGCGTGCGCGATCCTCTTACATGTGGGCCCCTTGCCCCTCGGAAGTGTCGAGACGTGGGACCGTGGGTGTCGGAAAGAGACGATCGGATACCGCAGTGAAACACGTGATGTAGATCAAGCTCAAAGATACAGTCGGAAATGAAACTGAAGCCTCCAATAAAATGAATGATACAAGAATAGGCCGCTACAGTGCGGGCCGATGGTACAATAAAACCGCTACAGTGCGGTGCGATGATACAATATGAAAGCCGCCGCTACAGTGCGGGCCGGCTAGTATATTCTAGATCCCTCGCTACAGTGCCAAAAATCGCCTACGGGATTCCGCTTCGGTCTTTGCGGTCCAAGCTTTCCTTTAGGTCTTCGATCCGCTCTTTATTTCCGGTACCCTCAGCACTAGTCTCCCTTCTCTTTACTTCAGATAATCAGAAACCGCAATAACCTGTAGGAAAGTTCCACAAGAAAGACCACGGGGAGGGGGTAAACAAAACATCATTAGTAATTTTGAAAAAAAATAGAATACTTTCTTAAATAAAGTAATGCTTTTGTTTCACTTCTTTCATAAAGATTTGTTATTAATTCCAATCATAAAGACCAATTAATTCCAATCATAAAGACCAATTAATTCCAATCATAAAGACCAAACTATTAACATTCAAGGTCAAATCTTCCTTTCTCTTTGAATAAGTTAGCAAGGGTCAATCCTTCCAATGCAAACGATAAAAGAGATACTTTCTCATGAACTAACTCTTTTGTTCAGTTATCCTTTCTCATGCCAAGCATGAGTCTGACAATCAAGAATAAATGTTCTTTCATAGCAAGACCACTTTTAGTCAAAGTCTTTAGTTGTTTACTTCAATATCTAGATCAAATGCTGACTAAAAAAGATTTGTGAGTTTGATAAATGCATTAACATCCTCTCAATGTTTTCATGATCGATCTTTGAGAAGTTCTGAGTACGGTATTTGGACATGCATCATAAAATGATGTATGCTTTTTATTCACAACCATATGACTCTGTCTTTCTTCTCTGTCCTAAATTCAGGTCAACAAGTATCTATAGGAAGCACTGACAACCATGGTTTCTCTCTCTCTCTCTCTCCGATTTCTGTCTCTCTCTTTGTATCTTTGCGCCGCCAAGATCTCCTCTCTGCCCGGATTTCACTACGGGTCTTTTGGTCGGCGCACGCAGCTATGGCTATTTGCAGATCTCTCTTTCTTTCTTGCTATGCGTGTTTTCTGTAGTGCCCCACCAAATTCTTTGTGACTCTCTCTATGCAGTGCCGTCGGATTCTTTGGACTCTCTCTCTATACAACGCCGTCGGAGCCGGGTGCAGGTTTGCCATCGAACCACTCTCTCTCAGTCTGGCAGGCATCATCAGCAGCCATCGATTGCGCTGCCTCACTCTCTCTATTTCTACGTGATCTATAGCCGCCATGACCGGCTGTGTATGAACTTCTTTTTCTTTCTATATAATTTCTCTCCCCTCCGACATGTTATGTTCCGCGCATCTGCCGCCTCCGGCCAAACTCTCTCCTCTACCGTCAGACACGCACAGAGCAGCGCACCGCCAATTCCAATTGGGTCTAGCTCTATCTTCTATGATGTACCCCCGTCACAGCTCTCCACCAATAATATAATGAATTTTCAATGAGGCCATAATCTAAACAACATTTCAATTGGCTTGTAAACTGTATAGCGTCTAAAAGAAGCTACAGTCATATTCAGGAATACAACACACACTCTCTCTCGACCTCATCTCGGCACATCCCCATGGAAGTATGAAAAAGGAGGTAAAACATAAATGAAGAAGTAAGGTCAAGGAGCATACCTGTAGGAAAGTTCCACAAGAAAGACCACGGGGAGGAACAAATGAGTTTAGGCACCTATTTATAGGCCTCCCCACCCTTGGGCTTTCCTCTAGAAACTTCCAACCTCCTTAACCATCTTTCCAATTTCAGACGACCATGCATGTTCACTTACTATTCTTGGAAAATCCCATCTCTTGATTCTATTTTTTATTTTTGTCCTTTTTATTTTCCCTAAATTAATGTTTTGGTTTCACACTATATACTTATTGTTTAATTGGTTTTTAGGGTTTGACCTATAGAAACTGCCATTTCCAAGGGTCCGGCCTAGGATTTATGATCGGGAAAATCAGGGTTTTGCTCACAATTAACTCAAGCTCATCAATTTAATGGTTTATTTACAGTTCGGACCTAAACTCCAAGGGTTTCCAAGGGTTCGAGTTCATTTTTCATGCGATAAACCCTCCTTTTCAGTTAGTTTCAAGGGTCAAACATAAAGTTTTCATGGGTCTAATGTCAGTTATTTACACGCACGATTCTAACGCACATCTCTAACATGGTTTCTTATCACACAGGAAATCAAATTAGTCAAATCATGCACAAAATATACCCTCTTTAATCAAAACATCACACAAAAAACTCAAAAACAATGAACTTTTGAAAAAAAACTAGTGCACACTCCCTATGGGATTTCATCCCGACAACACATGGCCCAAATGTTGCATATTTTGAGATCTAAGATTAGGTAGACCACTCACCAAGCCCTTCCTTTGCATTTTCTTCATCCTTTGTAAGCTTATGTGCCCAATTCTTTTATGCCATAAGTCAATTTCTACAATCTCTTTATTTCCAATTGACAAGTAGACAATGTGAGGGGTTGATGGCTTTACCTCCATGGTGAAGATTCTTCCTTGCTTCTTTCATTTTGCTATGAGCTTGTAGTCCTACATGGGGTCTTCAACAAAACATCCTTGCTCATTAAACTCACCTCAAAACCTCTTTCAACCATTTGACCTACCGAAACCAAGTTCTTTGTGATGGTTGGCACATGCAACACATCCTTCAACACCTTGGAGCTTTGAGATCCATTCAATGCAACATCTGCCACATGTGTAATCTTGTGCTCAATGTCATCTCTTGTCTCTACATGTCCTTGAGTGATGGGTGAATGTAAATTAAAGAAAACATCTTTATTGCAACTCATATGGTTGCTGCAATCACTATCAATGTACCATGTAAAATCTGAATTGACTATTTCACTTGAACCATACATCATAAGCAAGTTCTCATTTTCTGAATTTTTTGAAGTACTAGAATAATTACCTTGGTTCCTTTTGTATCCTTGATTGCCTGCTCCTTTGGACCAACAATCTCCTACATAATGGCCTGATTTTCCACAATTGTAGCATTCTCCATTGGATGCTTCTCTTCCATGTGATCTTCCTCCTCTTCCTCTACTCCTTCCTCTTCCTCTTGATACATAGCTTTGGTTGGAGCCTTCTTGGTTTCTTGAGGTTGAGCTTGACCTTCCTCTCCCTCTACCTTGGGAGTTCTTTCCACCTCTTTTGCCTTTGCTACCTGCATACAAAACTTGGGCTTGGCTGCCCTTTGATTGTGAACCTCCTTGGTTCATCTCCTCGGTCACCATCAATGTGACTAATTGATCAAATTATGGTAAGGAATCCCTCACATAAACTGATGTGGTGAATGCTTTCCACCTTTCATCCTCTCTCAAGCCATTGAGAGTGTGTGCAACAAGATCATCGTCTTCGATTGGGCTCTCAATTGAGCCTAAAGCATTTGCAAGCTTCTTAACCTTAAAAATGTACTCATTTATGTTAGTACTTGGTGATTTCCTAAGATTATTCAACTCATTCTTGAGGTGAATCTTCCTTTCCTTGGTTGATGAAGAGTAAAATCTCTCCAAGGTCTCCCAAACCTTCTTGGATGTGTCCAAGTCTTGTATATGCCCTATCATGCTATTGCTTATGTGTTGGCATAGAATGAATATGACTTTCCTATCCCTTTTTATCCATTCATTAAGTGCCTTGACCTACTCTTGAAGTGGTGGATCATGTACATGATGCATTGGCTCCATGCCCCTCACTAATCCCCACAATCATTTGCCCATAAGGTAGTTGCTAACTCTAAATTTCCATGGTTGATAATTGCCTTTCTCTAACTTCTCTATTTGTGCATTATACTCACCCATAATGAGCTCTAAGATGCTCCTCTAGCTTCACCTCAAGTGTTTGTATGCTTTAGAAGGTTTGGATATTACCTTTTGATAGCTTCTCCCTTGCTAACCTTTGAGTAGTTAAGATCTTGATTGACGTAGCCCCCTTTCCATGTCTTCTTGCCTTTATGAGTCCTCCTTGTGCTTCTGTGAATTGTCTTGATCCCTTAAAATCTTAAATATGATGCCACTGATGTCTCCACGCCTCCAAAATAGCTCTGATACCACTGATGGGGGATGATTCTAATGCCCCAATGCAAAAATGGAAGATGGCTGCCCTCCACTAGGTCCACAAGCAATGATATATGCTCATTATTCTGGCATTTTCTCAACATCCGTACATAGACTTAAAATGAAACATTTCAAACTTGTAGTGGATTTTAAAAGCTACTCAAAAAGCTTTGAATCATCCCAAATGGATATTCCAGCTGGGAGAGTCACGCTCTACAAAATAGGCTACCTGTTTGCAACACTCTCTGCCTATGTGCAAAGATATACCTTCACAAAGTTGGCAATTTCTCACAACTCACTTAGCCAAATAACCTAAAACTTTAAAAATGTTTAGGGCACGATATGAGACACCAAATGCAGCTTGAAATCAATGAAAATGACTACAAATGAGAGAGAAAATAGTGCTCTAAAATATGGTACAATTAGATTTGGAAAAGCCTAACTACACCTCTAGATAGAGAGGAGCAAAATCATGAGAAAATGAGGTAAGCAAGCAAGGGAGCTGTTTTCTAGAGTTTATGACTTCACTAAGCCAAGTGGGAAGCTTGTGGAATGCTTACAACTCAAGAAACAAAGGTGGGATGTTGCTTATATAGAGTTTTACGTTTCCTACAATCTAGCTAACCACCAACCAATTAGTGTAGGTGCACTTTTTCGTGGCTGATTTGATGAGATTTGAATTTGATTGAGTTTGGTGGAGTTTCTAACTTTATTCCATGACTTTGGGTCCTTTTTTTTTATTGGTCTACTTGCAAAAGGTTCAAAGCTTATTTCATGGTCATCCAAGAAGCAACCCACAGTTGCTCTCTCTTCTACTGAAGCTGAATACAGAGGTCTTGCCATAGCTACACAAGAAGCTATGTGGATGAAGACATTATTCAAAGATCTTGGATTGGAGTTTGGAACTCCAACTATTTATGGTGACAATATGAGTTCTATTCACTTAGCTGCTAATCCTATTTTTCATGCAAGGACTAAACATATTGAAGTTCATTATCACTATGCACGAGAGAAGGTTCTAAGCAAAGAGATTCAAATATCATATGTGTCCACTCATCAACAATGTGGAGATATTCTAACCAAAGCATTGGATGGTACAAAGCTTTGCAAATTCAAGGCTATCATTGGTTTGCAGGTAATCTTGGAAGATTGAAGACCTCAAGCATACTTGGCTTGAGGGGGATCTATTGGAGCAAGTTTATAACAAGCCTAAGTATTGGCTTGAGTCCCACAAAGTCATAGAAGAAGGCTTAAAATGAAGACTATGTAAAGTTCACTTGTGAACTACCTCTTGTATATTTTGAAGAGTTTACTTATTATAAAAGTGAAAGAATCTTAAGTGGTTGAGTCCACTTGATCAAAAAGGGAAAAAGGAGCCATGAGTTCGTGATTTGTGGTAGATAGAGAATCAAATAAATCACAAATACATTGGAGAGTGATTAAGGGAAGTTAGCCTCCCAAACTCAACTATAAATAGATGGTAGTTTTAGTCGTGGTTAGAGAGACCTATGTGAAGACCTCCAAGAGCTCAGCTTTATGCCATATCAAGGTGTGATTACAAGGCACACATACGTGTCAGTAAGTAATTGTATTGTACAAGCAATATACTTCCATTTTCATGATTATTTGAGTTCATATGTCCATGTTCTTGTGAAGTGTACTACTCACTCCCATTACTCTCAGTTTTCTTAGTCAGATTGCAGAGATGGTTTCTCTAGGTGTGGTGGATCATATTTCGTGATTTAACTTGTTATGGTTAGCTCTATAAGTTTACTATATGCTCACCAATTTTCATTTCATTTGGATATTGCAATCGTCAGGTATGTTCAGTTGAACTCAACACTGTCTGTGCATTTTCACTTCTCTGTCTGGTACCTGACTTTTTCACTCATCTTGTTAGAGCCATTTCTCAGTGGTTACTCATCAAAATTCAGTCATTTAAAGATTTTTTAATTTTACTTACTCTTTAGTATGACCATTCAAATTTTCATAATCATTGGATTCCTACATCTTGAGTTATGTGCATTTTTCTGCTCACTGTTCTATTTCTGTAGCAGCCTGTGAAAATCGGGATGATGTCATCAGTTGTTAAACATCATTCTCAGTGAGTGGTTCATTATTTTTGATGCAATTACTCTTGAAAGGTGTATGAACCAAGAATAGCAAGTTCTTCACCTCTGAGCTAACTCCAACTTATCTATTTTGATCTATCTTTTTGAGAGTGATCTTTCAAGGTACATAGGGTGTCTAATACATCCATTGGCAAGTCAAAAGGGCCTACCATATACTCTTGGAGTTCATTACTCCTCTTCATCTTCAAGCACATACCTATCCATCTCTTCACACTACCATCCCAACAAATTTGCTCTATAGTAGGTGCAACACATCGAACCACAACACAAACAAGAATCTACAAAATATCTCCATCTTTGACACCATCTGCATCAACTTCAATACCTATATTTGCAGGTGTAATAGGATGTTTTTAAAAATCTTGCACAATATTCCACAATCTTTTTGCGACCAATACATGACGCATCATATAAGGCCACAATGGGTAATTTGTACCATCCAACTTACCCTCAACAGCCAACATATGGAATACATCGCACCCATGGCCACTAACCAAAATACCTTGATATAGAAAATTGATTATATCTCAAAAAGTTGAAGAGAACTACCCTATGAAGTTCTATTAAACCTGTAGCAGACTTTGAGACGCTTATGCTGATGAATGGAAACCTGTATATATCTTTGGTGCAAAAAGACAAAATGGCCTATACAAGCACTACGATAGTGCATTCGGAGGATGAAACGAGCTCATATCGTGATTTTGGCACCACATAGTGAAGCTGTTTTGATCTCCTAATCACCTTGAGTATGCTCACCAAATTTCATGCGATTATGAGATTGTAACCAGAAGGTGTCGACGACGCCATAGATGAAGTAGTGACTTGCTCTGATACCAATTGTTGGAGTTAGACATTTGCGAAAGCACGCCAACAACACCATGAAGAAGAAGAAGCTTGGAGCACAACACACAATACATAATGTATTACAACTAGAATGTACAAATATCAGTGACCCATTAGGGTGATATGCATATTTACAAGCTGGGAGAAAAGAACCTTGTAAAGAGGGAAAAAAGTGCCCTAACAGGCCTAGTGTGGTCACACAGATGACTACCTAAATATATCAATAGAATGCGCTAGCGTATTATGTAGGCAATTTTGTCGTTTTGTGCCAAAGATATTTATAAATTTTAGTTCGCCTATATAAGCATCTCAAAGTCTGCTACAAGTTTGGCAAAACTCAACAAGGTAGTTATGGTCAACATTTTGAGATACAACCATTCTTCTACATCAGGGTATCTTAGTCAATGGCCATGGCTAAACGTAGTAATGTATTCTGTATGTTGGTTGTTGAGGATACGTTGGACAATATCAATCATCCATTATGGACTTATATGATGCATTGTGTATTGGTTGTAGTTAGGATTGTGGAGTATTGTGCAAGGTGTTGAAGAACAGAGTTGCAAAAAAAGTTGCTAAAGGTGATGTAGACGACATTGAAGATGGTCCTATTCTTTAGGTTCCTATTGCTAAAAATAAATAAGTTAGTTCATATATATTTTTTGTAAAAAGGATTTTCTTCAAATGGAAGGAAAATACCAAAATGCAAAATAGAAGCATTTACTTTAGCAAGTAGTGGAGATAAAAACAGAATCAATCAAAAGAAAATCAAATCCAAAAAAACTGAACTTGAAGAGGAGTGCCTACTCAAAGTAGTGGAAGAGTTATGGAGAAGAGCTCTCAAACTCATCATGAGAGTTTTTGGTCACTTGGCTATAAAAGAGGCAAGGAAGGACACCCAAGAATAAAGGAAGAAGGTGTGGAAGTCCCCTTGTAGCAAGTTCATTTGGTTTGAGTCATTTCATTCTCTTCACCCTCATAAAGTATGTCGAGCTGCATACCAATTTCTAGGTGGTCTACTTGTGAGAGCCATATCTCTCAATATATCTCTATCCAATTTTAGAATTTAAACATTCATTACAACGCTTATCATGCATACATCCTCTTTCTAGAACCTTTTTATCAAATTCTTTATATTCTGTGAGTTATTCAGTTTTTAGTGAAGTCCCATTTTCAGCTTAACTGAGTGGACAGGTAGCCTTTTTTGAGGCAAAGAGTTGCCAACCCAAAGCTACTCCACATTGAGTGTTTGATAGCACATTTGAAAGCTATATGTGTTTAGTTTGAATGACCAAAGTTTCAAGCTCATTGGAGTTTTCAGTTGGTATCAGTTTACATTTGAAGGTTGAGCTGTTGGAAAAAGTCTTGATCCTGAGAAGGTCTTCTACACTCTTCGCTGCGAATAGGAGAGGAATTCTCCAACAATTGGTATCAGAGAATTGGATCTTGAAGAGGCAAAGTATTGGAGCTGAAGTAAAGCAAAGGAGAAGCTACAAATCAAGGGGGAGCTTTGTGAAGTCAAGAAAGAGCACCACAACATACTTGAGGTAAACTTCAATCTTGGAAGTTTTCAATGGCTGATTTAGAACAACAAGTTGGGAAGTTAGACAAAGATAATTTTCAATCTTGGAGGTATAGAATGACAAACTACCTTAAAGGTAAAGGTTTTTGGACTCTAATTACTGGAGATGATCCACAACCGGTGGACCTTGAAGATGCCAACATTACTCCGGCACAAAGGAGACAATTTGCTGATTGGGAAGAGAGGAATCAAAGGGTGATGTTCCTCATTTCACAAGTTATTTCGAACACTATGATTGGTCATGTGCAAAGCTTAGAAACAACCAAGGAGGTTTCGGAAGCATTAGAGAAGGTGTATGCTACCTCAACAAGGTCTTGGAGAATGAAACTCAAGAACAAGCTCAACAACATGAAGAAAAGCTCAAAGAAAAGCATAAGTTAGTATACATTGAGGATCAAGGAGCTTCGAGATCAGCTAGCAACGGTTGGATGCAAGATAGAAGAGGAAGACATTGTCCAAACAGACCTCAATGGCTTGAGGAGTGACGAAAAGTGGAAGCCCCTCATCATAAACATTCTTTATAGAGACCCCCTACCAACATTCGACAAGATTATTGTTGGGGGATTCTTGGACAAGAAGGGATTTGAGTATTTGTAAGAGAAAAGGGAAACGCGAGAAGACAAAATACAGACTCGAAGCCTCTACCGATTGATTATAATAAGACAATTACAATGGGGATGCACAATACACTGAAATGCTTCTGTGCAAAATCCCACAGAGTGCTCAATTACAAAATACCACCCAAAGTCTTGTGAAGTCTTGTTGCTGCCAGACTCCTTTGCACCAAACCTCCACCTTCTCCAAGCCTGCACTTGTGCACACCTTGCATCAAGCTTTTCCATAAGGGGAGGGTTGGAAACCTTCTGTCGGCACGTGCACACTCCAATAAAACCTTGGGATCTTTGGGAGATTAGCTTAACACTCCTCTGCACACTTCCTTGGTCACTCTTCACTTCACTTCTCTCTGTCGCACACTGTGTGTCTCTTGCACTTCTCTCTCTTGCTCTCCTTAGACTATGCTTCTCTTGCTTACACTAGAATTGTCCAAGAATAGTCCTTGCCTTGATTTGAGTGTGTCGATTCACGTACGCTCCTAACTGCAAGAGTATCTTGGTACTCACCTTGATGTCCCAAGATTGTCTTTTCAAGTGGCAGCCAACGAATCCCTGTTTTGTCCTGTAGTGACTTTAGACTAAACCAAAAATTTAATTGGGGGCCATACTTTCACTTTTGCGTACACTGCCTCTTCACATACCTTCACATTTTCCTTTTAATTCTTCACTTTTGTACTTAAGAGAGGGTTCACCTGAACCTTCCAAAGCACTTTAAAAACACTTTTGAACCTTAAGGAAATTAGAGAAATAGCTCTGCAACCACTTTCTCCAATTCACCCTTTGTGGACAATACTTGTGCACTACCCGTGCACTTTGACACCTCCACTTCGAACACTTTGACTTTTACCCCTGTTGACTTTGACTTTGACCAAGTTAACTTTGACCAGTGTGACTGTGACTGTAGTTGAATTGACCAATTATGACTTTTATGGGCTCAACAGTTGCCCACCACCTAATGTGCTCTCCGTCCCGGGGAGTTACAACAAAAACTTTGAGCATAGAGGACAACATGATTCTGGAGCTGCAAAACTTCAAAAAGGACACCTGAGCAGCCACCAAGTCCACCGAAACCAGGAGAGAACAAGCACGAGAGAAGAACCAAAAGGGGGATTTTGGGCATGGAGAAGCAAAGGAGGGAAATGGGAGGGTACAAAGGAGGTCGAGGGGAGGGCTGAGGGGCGGAGATGGATAGGGTAGGGAGGGTTAAGGATGTAGCTGGGCAGATTGGTAAAGGGAGGGATTGGGAGTATGATGATGGGGTCTGGAGAGGGTTAAAATGAACAAACAATAGAGCTACAGAGGGTGCACATGGGAAATTATAAAACATAAGGTAAGATCAAGTGAGAATAGACCATGTGGACGATGTGCGGGAATAAAAACATGTGATAAACGTGCACAAAACATGTGGGTTTTGACCAAAAGTCATCGAAAAGGTGGGATTTTGGAAAACATAATGCAAAAAATAGAGGTGCCAAAATACATGAAAATGACTCCAAATTTGAAAAAAATGGCCATCCCCGGCACGATCGAGAGCCAAAAGGTTTGAGCCATAAAAATTAAATAGAAATAGAAATAAAAATAAAATAAAAGAAAGAAATAAATAAATAAATATATATATATATATATGAAAAAGAAAACGAAAACAAAATATATTTCTTTATTTTATTATTATTTTTTATTTTTTCCTTGAACGCCTGCCGTGTTGAAAATTGAAAATGAAAAATAATAAAAATAATAAAAAGTAAAGAAATAAAAAATAATAAAAAATAAAGAAAATAACAAAAAAAAGAAATAAATGATAATAATAAAAAATAAAATAAAATAAAAAAATTCAGGGAGGGAGGGAGGGGGGGGGCTGGGGGCAGAGGGCTGCAGGGGGGGAGGGGGAGGTGGGGGGTTGCAAGGGGAGGGGGGGGAGGTGGGCGGGCGGGGGGCCGCGTGGGGGGGGGGGGAGGGGCGGGCGGAGGGGCCGCGTGGGGGGGGGGGGGGAGGGGGGGGGGAGAGGGAGGGGAGGGGGGGGTGGGCGGAGGTGGGCGGGCGGGGGGCTGCGGGGGGAGGAGGGGGGGGGGGGAGGGGGGGAGGGGGGGAGGGAGGGGGGGGAGGAGGGGGGGAGAGAGGGGCGGGGGGGGAGGGGGGGGGGAGGGAGGGGGGAGAAGGTTTTTTTTTTTGCTAAAAAAAAATTCCTAAGGGAGGGCTTTTTTTTTTTGGAAATCCCCAAAATGTGAGAAAAACCCAAAAAAAATCCCAAAAAAATTGCAAAAAAATTCAAAAAAATTTTGAAAGAATTTTTTACAGTTCTAGGGTAATTTTGTCACACAAAACCACTGAGAGCTTCCTTTATTCCTCCTATTTGGCAAGAAAATTACATCAGAAAAGGATAAACAATGCTAGAAAAATTCTAAAAAAATGCTAAAAATTTCCCAAAAACTCCCAGAAAATGTACTTTTGCACAGGTTATTAAATGCCTTATAATTTTGCTAAAAACTTAAGGAACAAGCATGAAATGGATAAAGAAAGCTAGTAAAACTTAAGCAAAATGAAATGAGAAAGCTATGTACAACCTTGACAAATATCGCCAGTTCCAGGTGATCCATAATTCTTTAGTTGGCTTGACGATATGCCTTGAGCCATGATCTTGATATGTTGACTCAGAGAAACTCCATAATCTCCAATTGTACTGCACTTCATTTGCTTTGTCTTTATTTTGGGCATGTTGCCGACTTGATAGGGTCCCCTTAAATCCTTCCATAAAATATTATCTCCTTCATACTGTATCTTCTATTTCCAAAGACTTGCAGGAACTCCTTCCACATCCCTATGAAGCCCTGCACTTACTATCATAAAAATGTACATAACAGATAATATCCATACCAGTATCCATAAGAAAGTGGCCATTGACATATGATTTGAAGGCTTTTCATTACTGCTACACTTAAGGTCTTTGCTTTTGATTCTCTTTGCTATCGCCTTTGACTGAGACTGTTTCAACCTGGGTGATTTCATTTCTCTCTTCATATGCTTCTATTCTGCTTGAGTTTGGAAAAATTCCATAGCAGGAAGATGGGTCTTCTTCATGGAGCCAAGCCAACATGTTTTCATCTTCATATAAATCCGCACCTTCAATTAGATCTGCTTCTGGATTGTCTAACAATTCTTCTTCCATACAAATACCAATGGTCTACATCATGCTGGTATTTCTCTAATTGTCTGGTTCTTCTTCTAGAGTTATCTGCTGCAATGCTTTTCCCTCTTGCTTTACCCACATTGTATCCTTGCCCCAGTCATACAACACATTGACATGCCTTAACCAAGGTCTCCCAATTAACAGGGCAAAACTTCCTTCGACCTGTGGAAGCCTTAAAACAACAAAGTCCAAGTTAGAGATGGTACCTCGTATTTTGACTGGGAATCTAGGGACCAATCCCATAGGCCTTACTATGCTTTGGTCTGCCATTGTTACAGTGAAGTTGGCAGGTCTTGAAGGGTATAGTCCAATCTTTTTCATGGTATATTCAGGCATCAAGTTAATGCCAGAACCACCATCCATAATAACTCCTTGAAACTCATGACCTTTAATAGAGACTGTTAGCCGAGGGCTCTTGTAATCTATGAGAGGTGCTTCCCCTACACTTTTATCTTTTTGCATAACTGCAGCCTTTGCCATTAAACTTGTTGTGGACATTTCATCAATTATCTGCAAGAGTTCTGACCTGAACTTTCCATCCATCTTTATTAAATAAAAAATACTGGCCTCTTTTTCATGGACTTGAGTAGCATGGAAGCATTATCAAACTCCTCATGAGCCTTGTTAAATGCATGTCCAATGGCATCGTTGGTACCTATGAAATTTTCTTTTTGCCTTGTATCTACACCTGTGGTGGCTTTATCTTCAGATGCAACTTTGTCTTTCTTCAATCCATTGATCATTGATTCTTCACCCATTTCCACTTGAGCCTTTCCTTTGCTTCTGATCTACATTGTAAAGGATTCAATTTCTTCTAACTGCACCACCCTGGTAGATGGTGATTGCTCATTTACTTGATCTAACCTTTCTTCTTTGTGCACATAAATCATTTGAATGTGAGGCCCAGCTGAAGAGTCTTGATTCTTAGGACAACAATTTGTATAGTGGTCTCTGGCCTCTGGGCAGTTTCTGCAAGGAGGGGCATTCTCTGGTAGGGTGCACCTACTTTGATAGTGCCCACATTATCCACATTGGAAACAAAATGAATTATGCAGGTAAGCACTCTATAGCGATGAATATTAAACTGATACATATTATAAAAATATTGCACAAAAACTTCATTTATCAATGAGAAGCTATAGCTCATAGTAATTGCCAAAACTACAACTCATAGTAATTTGTAAAGTGTAATGCATAATGTTGTGGACTTTGTTGATAAAGTATGTGCTCGACATGCACTATAGTAAATTGACGCTCGCAATTTCAAAATCACAAGTCACTGTTTTCATCTATGAGAAGTTGGCCCTCTTTCTATGAGTGCAGGTTTGATACATTTTCACTAAAGACTAGCATACCTTCGACTCTATACACAATACACAACGGCTTGCAACTTACACCCCATGTCTAGTCATTAGAGCTAAGAATAAGGCAGAAGTGAATAATGAGCAGTGGTTGCACATTGAACAATGGGCAATGAACAAATATGGTAGAAGTGAATAACGAGCAGTGATTGCACATTCAACAATGGGCAATGAACAATTGGATACTACTGCAGCATATGACATTGATCACATGCCCATGATGCAAATGGAATACTACTTCGACAGAGGGAGACCATTGTAATAAGGTTAGAACTTCCATTCATCATATTATATTTTTTTATTCATTTTTTTGCAAGAAAATGACTACAGGTTGTTATTCGTTTGTTGATCTTGATTTCTCAAAAAGTTCAATTTTCAACAAAGGGAGACCATTGTAATAAGGTTAGAACTTCCATTCATCATTTTATAAACTATCATGCATTTTCTTTGCATGAAAATGACTACAGGTTGTTATGCGTTTGTTGATCTTGATTTCTCAAAAATTTCAACCTTCAATGAATATTTGACATAATGATAGTGGACAAATGTGTACATTGCGCATTCTCATTCAATGAATATTTGACATAATGATAGTGGACAAATGTGTACATTGCGCATTCTCATTGATTCTTCATGGAATGCACATTTCAATTTATTTATGCAATGTGCATAACAAGAACATTGCTATAGAGGTACTGTTTTTACACGTTTTGGAGAAGAAAAGCATGTTTGAAAGTTTATGTCATAGACTTGTAAAGTTATATTAAGATTGTGTTAATAGCTTGTATGTCATAAGATGGAAATGCCTCTTTTTTGGTCTTATGGTTTTTTTCTTCTAGAGTTCATTTTCTTGGGGGGATATGCCAAAAATTCCTTGTTGTCATTACATTATATGCGTAGAGAGATGGTTGAAAGTTGTATGTATATATATATATATATATGGAAGGTAGTAGGCATGTCAGATATGATTTTCCACCTCTGAGTTGTTCTCATATGAACCTTCTTATCGGGAACCAACTCCAATTTTTGTGTGTTCGCAAATTCATCTTGATTGAGAGGCAGCAAAGTATCATACATATCTTTGGAGCTAACAGATGTCTCCGTAGTACATGAAACTAGTGGTTGAATAGCATCTTTTGCAAAAACAACATCACGACTAACCAAAATGCATTTAGTTTGTGGATGATAGAGAGGATAGCCTTTACTTGTAGAACTCTATCTAACAAAAATACATTTCATGCTTTATCATCCAATTTCTTATGTTGTTCTTTAGGCACGAATGCATATGCCACACAACCAAAAACGTGTAGGTGGGCAACAAATGGCTTTTGACCATGCCAATCCTCTTATGGAGTGATAAATTACAATGCTTGAGTGGGATACCTGTTAAGTACATATGTTGCACACATGAAAGCCTCAAGCTAGAAACTATGTGGTACAGCTTGACTCCTGACCATACACCTCGCCATCTCCATGAGTGACATGTTCTTCTGTTCAGCAACACCATTCTGGTGAGGTGTATGCGGCACTGTACACTAATGTTTTATCCCAAGTTTAGATAGAGATGCATTAAAGTCAGAAGATATATGTCCCCCCCTTGATCAAAAGAGAGGGTGCCCATTTTACATGCTGATAGATTTTCAGTCAAAACCAGAAATTGTTTGAAGCAAAAAAACACTTTGGATTTTCCTTTTAATGGATATGCCCATGCATGCCTGGAAAAATCATTGATGAAATTTATGAAGTAAAGATAGTTCCCAAAAGAGGGTGTTTACATAGGACCACCAACATTTATATGAACAAGCTAGAATTCCTAAGTAGATCAAATTGAACCATCTTTTGGGAATGAGGAACGCTGCATTTTGCCCAAAATACAGCCTTCACATACATGTGTATGAGGTGCCTCATGTTTGGGTAGAGAGGACATCATTTTAGATTTCTATAGGCATAGAAAACTAGCAAAATTCAGATGATCAAAGTGTGCATGCCAAAGCTTTGCATCTGACATAGCATGAGAATCATGTACTGCACATGCCAAATCATTCACAAAATTTTCATAGACTAGGAGCTTATTTAGCCCATGGCATAAAATGTCAGAAGCAATAATCACATTGCCATTTGAGAGATCCTGAAATGTACATTAGTCATCAACAAATTTCAAAACCAAGCCAATCTTGGCTAAAGTTGAAACTGATAAAAAAAGTCTTCATGATCCCTAGCACAAATAAAGCATCCAACAATGTAAAAGAACTACTATGAGTAGTAGTCAGAATGATCTTACCAACTCCCCTGACAGTATAAGAAGGGTTTTTGGCACATGTGACAGTATTCCCTGTAGGGCCAGGCTCACGTGAAGTGAAGAAACTGCGCTGTGAGGTAATATGTTTGGTTGCTCCACTATCAAAGTACCAAAAATCTCAGTCTACTATAGACATACACTATTCGGGAGAAGATGGGTCAAAACTGCAAATAGTAGTAAGCACTCATTCTTCATTCTGCACTAGATTAGTGGACTCTGTTTTTGGTGTGGAGGCATCTACAACAACCATTCCAACCTCTTTTTTCTTTCCCTCTTCAATAGCCAGTTTTAGATAACTCTTTATGACATGATCATTTCCTTTATAGTATTTGTAAAAGAATTTTTGTTTTTGTGTTTTCTTCTCATCTCTATCATCCTTCTTTGATTGTGTAGAATTAGCAGAT
Organism: Ceratopteris richardii; assembly: GCA_020310875.1. Classification (NCBI taxonomy): domain Eukaryota; kingdom Viridiplantae; phylum Streptophyta; class Polypodiopsida; order Polypodiales; family Pteridaceae; genus Ceratopteris; species Ceratopteris richardii. The sequence goes on from CM035419.1 coordinate 40,385,876, forward strand.
TTTTGCTTACTAATAGAAGAGCTCCATTTACCTTTGCCCTTCTAACTAGCTAGGAAAGATTGATCCACAAGATGCATAATGGACTTGTTCTGCCTAGATTGGTCTTCCTACAATAGAACAGAGACTAACTCCTCAAATGTTAAGGCATTTGGATTGCCTTTCATCATCAAAGCAAGTGTGGAAGCAAAACTATGATATGAATCGGAAAGACCACTCAGAATAGTCTACACAAGTGAACTGTCAAGTAAGACTTCATAAGCAAAAATCAAATGTTCCTTCAAATCTTTGCTCTTTGTCAGAAAACTATGCATGGAATCACCTTCATCATTTGCTCATTCTCCAACTGTTTTCAGAGATAAGCAACAGGGGACTCATTCCTTGTCTGTTATAAACTGGTAAGTGTATCCCAAGCATCCTTAATTGTTCTACAAGATTGAATGTGAGGAATAATGGCACATTTGACAAACAAGGCTATCAATGCATATGCCTAAGCATCTCTATCATCCCAATAAATTTTCTCTTTAGTAGGGGCAACACGAACCACAACATGAACAGGAACATGAAGAATATCGTCATCTTCAATGCCATCTGTATCAGCTTCAGCAACTATGTTTAAAAGTGTAAAAGGACGTTTTTCAACACCCTGCACAATACTCCATAGTCCTTTTGGAACCAATACATGATGCATCATATAAGCCCCCAATGGTTAATTGGTAGTATCCAACTTATCCTCAATAGCCAACATACAAAATACATCACTGCTTTTAGCCATGGCCACTCACTAAAATATGTTGATGCAAAAAATTGACTGCATCTCAAAAAGTTGAACAGAACTACCCTATCAAGTTTTGCTAAACATGTAGCAGACTTCGAGATGCTTATATTGGCAAACCGAATCCTGTATATATCTTTGGCACAAAAAGATGAAATAGCCTGCACAAGTGCTATGATAGTGCATTCGGAGGACAAAACAAGCTCAGATCGTGATTTTGATACCACAAAGCGAAGATGTTTTGATCTCCTAATCACCTGGAGTATGCTCACCAAATTTCATGTGATTTTGAGACTATGACCAGAGGGGTGTCGAGGATGCCCTAGATGAAGCGGCAAATTGCTCTGATATCAATTGTTGGAGTTCGAGGTCTACGAAAGCACGCAAACAAAACAAGGAAGAAGAAGAAGAAGGTTGGAGCACAACACACAATACTGAATATATTACCACTAGAATGTACAAAGATAAGTAACCCATTATGGAAATAGGCATATATACAAGTCCAAGAAAAAAACCTCCAAGCAACACATGATATATAAGTGTAGACAACTCTTCATGAAGAAAGGATACATTCATGGTGACTTATTGGAGCTAGTCTAGACAGATGTTTGGGGACCTAGCAAGGAGCCATCAATTTCAGGATCCAAGTACTATATATCTTTTATGGATGATTGTAGTAGATGGACCATCCTATACTTTATGAAGCATAAGGATGAAAGTCTTCTCTTGTTTCAAGAAGTATCTTGCCCTTGTTGAAAATCAAATAGGTAAAACACTAAAGAGGCTAAGGTCACATGGAGGGGGAGAATATTTCACCCATTAATTTGATACTTATCTCCAAGAGAGATGTATAAAGAAAGAAATCACAACGAGTTACACTCTAGAGCAAAATGGAGTAGTATAGAGAAGGAATAGAATCATAGTTGAAGTTACAAGGTCTTTGCTTAATGGGAAAAAGTTATTAAATTATTTATGGGCAGAGGCTATATCTATAGCCATCTATCTCATCAATAGACTCCCATAAAAAGCATTGGATGTGATGACACCCTATGAATCATGGGATGGAAGAAGACCTAGCCTTGATCATTGCAGAATATTTAGATGCATAGATTATGCACATATTTTTGGAGATAGATGTCTGCGGAAGCACGCGAATAGCACAAGGAAGAAGAAGAAGCTTGGAGCACAAACACACAATACTGAATGTATTACTAGAGAATGTACAAAGATAAGTAGCCCATTAGGGCAATAGGTGTATATACAAGCTGGGGAAAAAAACCTCCTAAAGAGGGAAAAAAGTGCCCCGATGGTCCTAGTGTGTTCACACACATCACTACCTAAATATATCAACAAATCCCCCCTGGGAGTGATGTGGTGAACAAGGAGTTGGCACTCATGTATAAGGAAGTGCCAAGCTATGTGGAAATTACTCCACAAAAGGAAGTAAGCCCAAAGCTTTGCGGAAAGCTTCAAACTTCTTCCTAGGCAGAGCCTTCGTGAAAAGTTCTGCAATGTTCTCCTACGTAGGCACATGTGCCAAGCTGATCTCCCCAGTAGAGAACCTCTCCCTGACATAATGATAATGCACCTCAATGTGCTTAGTGCGAGCATGGAACAGAAAGGGTTCCTCGCAACTACCAATGCGCTCTGAGTGTCAATGAAGATGGTGGTGGCAGAGGACTGACCAACACCCAAATCATCCATAAGGTGTCTAAGCCACACACACCCAACAGTAGCTGTGAAAGTTGCCCTATACTCAGCCTCACAACTGGAAGTGGCCATAGTAGGCTGCTTCTTGCTCAACCAAGATATACATGAGCTACCAAGCATGAAGCAAAAGCCACTAGTGGACACACGAGTGTCATATCAACTAGCCCAATCAGAGTTAGAAAAAGCATGCAAATTTGGCGGTAGTGATCCCCCCTTGGGATAAAACAACCCAAGTAGCCGAGTACCACTCAAGTAGCAAAAGATGCACTTAATCGGCTGCCAATGCTTGACTCTTGGGCAATGCATAAATCTGCTCATCTGTGAGACAGCAAACTGAATATCTGGCCGAGTAATGCATTAGTAAATCAAGCATCCAACAGCTTGCTGATAGAGAACAGCATCAAATGCATCTCCAACATCATGAAGGCTAAATCGTAAACCTATCTCCATAGGAGTGGTAATAGGCTTACAATCTTCAAGGCCAAAATGCTGCAATAATGTTTCAATATATTTTGTTTGACACAAACCCATTCTACCATCAACTTGCATAAACTGAATGCCCAAATAGTGATGCAAATGCCCCCGATCAAATATCTCAAATGAGGCATGCAAATCAGCCTTGAAATCAGCAATATGCTTCTCAATAGGACCAATGAGCAACATGTCATCAACATAGATAACAATGATCAGAAGCACATTATTAGCACGCTTAACATATAAGGTGCTTTCAGTTGGACTGTTCTCAAAACCATGTGCAACCAGATAGGCATGTATTTTCTCATACCAAGCATATGGTGCTTGCTTTAAACCATATAATGCCTTCTTTAACTTGCACAACTAGTTTTCATGCCCTTTCTGCACAAAGCCACGGGGCTGAAAAACATACACTTCTGCATGCAAATCACCATTTAAAAATGTTGTTTTAATGTCTACCTGATGTACATTCCAACCATGATGGGTTGCAAGTGCACAAATGCTCCGAATATAGTCTTACTGCATGTAGGTGCAAAGGTCTCATCAAAATCAATGCCTCTTTCCTGTGCATAACCCTTTGCAACAAGCCTAGCCTTATACCTGTCAAATTGTACCATCAGGTTTACGCTTCAGCTTGTATACCCACTTAGTGCCAATGGCCTTCTTGCCAGGAGGCAAGTCGCATAAAGACCATGTACCATTCTTCATTGTAGCATCATATTCAGATTGCATAGCAGCCATCCAATTTTCTGAAGATGTGCTTCATCAAAAGACACAGGCTCATTCTCATCACAGAGACTAGACGCATCCATAGCATAGCAATCTGATGCAAAGGAGGCACTATGAGAGCATGAACGAGTACGATATGACAAAGATGCATCTATTTTGATGTAATGCAAAGTCTGCACCTATTTTGCCTGCTCAATATCAGCTCTCTCATCAATAAGTGCATCATGTAAATCTGCATCACAAATGGAATGATCTGCATCATCATATGAAGCCCCCAAAGGCTAAGAAGTTGCCTCATTAGGACCAGCACTAGACTGTCCACCTGTAAAAAGAGGCATCAAAGTATCATACATGTCTTTGGAGCTAACAGATGTCTCCTTAGTACATGAAAGCAATGGCTGAATGGCATCTTCCACAAAGACAACATCACGGCTAACTAGAATGCATTTAGTATATGGATGATACAGACAATAGCCTTTACTTTTAGAACTGTACCCAACAAAAATACATTTTACTACCTTATCATCCAATTTTCTGCGATGTTCAGGCACTAGTGCATATGCCAAACAACCAAAAACACACAGATGAGCAACAGATGGCTTGCGGTCATGCCAAGCCTCATATGGAGTGATAGACTGCAGCGCTTTACTAGGAAACCTGTTCAGTATATATGCTGCACACATGACATCCTCAAGCCAGAAACTATGTGGTAAAGCCTGACTTTTGACCATGCATCTCGCCATCTCCATGACATCCTCAAGCCAGAAACTATGTGGTAACCTGTTCAGTACATATGATGCACACATGATATCCTCAAGCCAGAAACTATGTGGTAAAGCCTGACTTTTGACCATGCATCTCGCCATCTCCATGAGTGAACTGTTCTTTCGTTCAGCAACTCCATTCTTTTGAGGTGTATATGGCACTGTGCATGGGTTTTTTATCCCATGTTCAGCCAAAAATGCATTAAAATCAGAAGACATATATTCCCCCCCTCGATCAGAACTGAGGGTGCCCATTTTACATGCTGACAGATTTTCAGCCAAAATCAAAAACTATTTAAAGCTCATTAACACTTTGGAATTTTCTTTGAGTGGATATACCCATGCATGCCTGGAAAAATCATCAATGAAAATCACAAAGTAAAGGTAATTTCCAAAAGAGGGTGTCAGCATAGGACCAGAGACATCGTTATGTACAAGCTTCAATTTTTGAGTAGCCCGAACTGAAACATCTTTTGGAAATGAGGAACGCTACATTTTGCCCAAAATACAGCCTTCACAAACATGTTTTCTAGGTTCCTCAAGCTTGGGCAAAGAGGACACCATTTCAGATTTTTGCAAGCGTAGCAAACTAGCAAAATTCAGATGACCAAAGCATGCATGCTCAAGCTTTGCATCTGACATAGCTTGAGAATCTTTTACTGCACATGCTGAATCACTTACAGACCTTTCATAGTCGGTTAAAAAGTTTAGACATTATTTGCTTGCAAATAAGTTTAAATTTTTTACTGATCATCAGGCATTGCTATACCTCGTAAACAAGCCATGCAATACAGGAAGATTAGTAAGATGGTTTCTCTTGCTAATGGAATATGATTTTGAGGTTGTGGTAAGGAAAGGGAAGACTCATTTGAGAGCAGATCACCTTTCTAGGCTCACATCGGGAGAAGCCCCACAAGGAGTGTCAGATGACCTTCTTGATGCTTACTTGTTTAATTTGGAAGTGGTGCCGCAGTGGGCTAAGCCATTGGTACCAGTGTTGAGATACGAACCTAACCACCCAGTAATGAACACGCAGGATAGAGAGGTAGTAAAAGCCCAAAAGTATCACATCATGGCAGGAAGTATGTACAAGCACACAGATCAAGGGATCTTGGCTTGTTGTGTGGAAGAGGATGAGTACGCTAAATGGTTGCAATTAGCACATGTAGGTGCGTTAGAGCAACACTACGCAAAGCAACGAACCTTACAGACACTAAGGAGACTCGGAGTGCATTGGCCTACTATGGAGGCTGATGTCCAAAAGTTGTGCAAGGAATGCCCAATCTGCTGCACTAAACCACCTGTGGAACATGCCACTCTTTATCAAGTGTCCATAGTGCCAGATTGGAGTGAACCTCTAGTATCCTTCTTAAGGACGAGAACATTCCCTCCAGACATGACTCTGGCTAGGCAAAGGAGTTTAGAACAAGAAGCCCAGGATTATTCACTCATTGGTGACAATCTATACAAGCGTGGTAAAGATGGTTACCTGAGACTATGTTTCCATGAGAGTGAATATCTCAAAATCTTGGATACTGCTCACCAAGGTGTAGCAGGGGGACACTTTGGACCAGATCGGGTAATCAAGGCAATACTATTTGCAGGCTTTTGGTGGCCAACCCTTCACATGGATGCACATACCTATGTGAAACGGTGTGATGTTTGTCAGAGAACTCAGTACCCTATACGCAAGGATGAGATGCCACTGAAGCCTATGATGGGTGGACATGCGTTCTCTAAATGGGGAATAGACTTTGTTGGTCCTATTAATCCCCCAGCTAAGGGTTCACATGCTGAATATATCATCGTGGCCACAGACTATCTAACCAAGTGGGTAGAAGCGAAAGCTACTACAAAAAATGATGCTCAAACAACAGCAAAGTTCTTATTTGAAAACGTATTCACGAGGTACGGATTGCCAATAGAGTTGGTGAGTGATAGAGGCACACACTTCTTGAATGAAGTCATAGAAAACCTTCTCCAAGAATTCTTGGTGATACATAAGAAATCGGCCCCCTATCATCCACAAGCTAATGGCCAGGCTGAGAGCACTAATAAGATCTTATGCAATGTGCTGACGAAACTAGTGAACAATAAACGCTCTGATTGGGACAAACAGCTACACCATGCTGTTTGGGCATACCGGGTTGCCTATAAAACGGTACTCCAAGCCACCCCCTTTCAGATGGTATTTGGCCAAAATGTTATGCTACCCCTGGACTTTTTGATACCTACATTGAAGGTAGCACAAGAGCATGACTGGACAGGCCATGAACTCTCCTCTCAAATCTTTGATCTTGAACGTCTAGGCGAAACACGATTGAGAGCTGCAGCAGGAATCTATGCAGCGAAGAAGAGGCAAAAGGCATATTTTGATACACATGTGAAGGATAAAGGCTTGAAAGCAGGCGACCTAGTCCTAGTCTACACATTGAAGCAGCATGCACGGAAATTAGAGAAAAGAGGCTACGGACCAATGATCATTAATAGAATCTCAACAAGTGGGGCAGTACAACTAGCCACGTTAGAAGGCGATGTTCTCCCGAGCTACATAAGCGGATGCAGGGTCAAGTTATATCAGGAACCTCTCACAGAGGAAATGCTAAGCCGACTCAATGCTGCTAAGAAACGCAAAGAAGAAGAAAAGCGAATTCGAGAAGAGGCCCAAGCAGAAGCTTTAGAATGCATCTAGAGAATGAAGTTGAGAAGACAGGGTAGAGAGCAACCTCGGACAGATGCATATGCAGACCAAGGATATCATGTGGCTATGTGTAAAGTTTCAGGTATCAGCTCTCATAGGATAATTGATCGACGTCCTTTTATAACCTTAGATATAGGACAAGGAAAAAGCGCAAGGACTGTAAGAGCCTTGATTGACTCAGGTGCAGCCACTAGTGATGTTCAATTGTCTTACTGTCAAGAGTTGAAATTAACTGTCAATCCTATAGAAGCATATCTCATAGGATTGGGAAGCGTGGAAACCCCTTGCCTGGGGGAGGTGGATCTTCCCATCTCCATTCAAGACGAAGTGATGACAGTCAAAGTACTAGTGTGTCAAGATGAGGACCTCACTGAGCCTCTTGTCTTGGGTCAGGACTGGATCTATGATCATGCAGTCAACCTCAACCTAAGAAGTGGACTTCTTCAGGTATGGGTAGATCATAGCCGAATTACAGTTGAATTGGAAAATGAGGCACTCAAGGAACTAGGCAAGGCACAAACTCCTGGTCCTTCCAGGGGCGCACATGAAGTTGACAATGCTATTTTTGTCCAAAACTGTATGATGCAGAAAGAGGCTAATCTCAACAATGGAGCCAGGGAGAGGACGGAACTCTGTTCTTTTCCAAAGACCAGAAGGTTGCAACAACCCACGGCAGATCAAATACAAAAGAAGCAGAACACTACCGATACTGGATGCCAAAAAAAGGAGCAAAGCAGAGTGTTTCAGCCATGGAAGCAAGTATGGAGGCGAAAAGGCGAATACCCTGTTCAGACCAGGCCGACCCCACGGCCAAAACCTCTTATTAGTAGTCAACAACATGACACTAATGAGAAGTCCTTCATTAATTCTTCTGCGAAGGTGAAGTCTATTTGGGTACCCAAGAAGTCAATGAAGGCCAGCCCACAATCACCACAAATCTGGGTGCCTAAGGCTTGCTTGCGGGCTCAAATAGCTACACCAAGGCCGCAACCGGTACAACATGTTTCACTAACTCGAACATCTAAGGCCCAGTCTTATGCATCACGCATGGACACATATTCTTCCATGAGCACTAGTAGAATCACTTGTAAATGGGTCCCTAAAAAGCCTCATCTTCAAGCAGATACCCCTATCAAACTCTTCAGAGTCTCCACAAAATCAAGATCAAAGCCCCTCTACTGCATTTGGCAACCTAAAACTTGTAATAAACCCCCGGACCCCAGTTGTAAATCCATGCCCACCTACTAACTACGTCACTCTCACACTACATCATTCCACTTAGTTCTTAGGTCCAACCAATTCCTAACTACACACACAAGCACCGAGCACTTATTAACCTACTAATCTCTCCCGAACCTCATGATAATGTTGTAATGGGGACAAAAACGGTTCTAACTTGTCCTTTACAATGTTAACACATGTTTCTATATTCTCACAGAATCAGGAGGCAAGAAGTAACATGGCAGAAGCGACAGGTCCGAGCTCACAAGTAGGAATACTTACTGCAGGAATCGATGTGGATAGTCTACCTGTGGATGTGCCACCCACTGAACGACTTGTGGATCTGCAACACCTTCAGCAGATCCCAGTACCGGATCCACCCATAGGGATCACAGAAAGAGTCCATGCGAATTCTCATTGGTTCAATCGCATGCCAGGTCCATTAGGAGAGGCCAAGTATATATGGGAGTCTAAGTGCGAGTATGACAGATCATGGGTTCGATTCCAATTTTTCTCCAAGGAGTTTGAGACTCTACACAACACCGAGGATCTCCAGAACATATGGCAACGTGCAGGGCTAGCAGAATACTTTGAAGCACCACTACCTAAACCGGTGTGGAGGTGATCGCAATCCGGGTGGATCGGGTCCAGTCGTGGCACACACAGGGTGTATGAAGCTAATGAATGTTCGAAGGTTTAAAGATGTGAAGGTGAAATTAATGTTGAGTATGGAGAAGAGAGAGATGTTGAAATAATTATGGGAATGGGAATGTAGGTGTGCAAGTTAGATTGATGACATGAATGATAAGAATGAAAGAGAACCATACACACGAATCAAATTTGGAAGGAAGAATGGTCCATTGGAGGAGCTTCTTAAACACTTCCTAATTCTAATCCATATGTATAGCCTTCTTTGGATGATATGTATGCATGATGAGAATATATGGAATCCTTACACATAAATCAGTTTCGAAAGGAAGAATGGTCCAATATTGGAGCTTCTTATACACTTTCAGAAACTAATAAATATGTATGGATTTGTATGGATTTTATGCATGCAAGTGAATTATGATGATAGATTTCACTCACAAGCTCAAAGAAACATCCTCACTAGTTCAACGCAATACTGCGGAGCCTTCTCACACATAGAAGAAATAGAAGACATGTAAAAATACTTAAGAGACTGAGAGAGGTGACAAGAGACAAGTGACAAGTGACATGAATTAAAAGAATTTGAATTAAGTTACATGTAAAAGATCGTCATGTACATCATGCTAAGCAGTCTACTGATCAAAGGTGGTTCCGACCCTCAAACCATGACAGTTCAACCGAATGTCACACGTAAGAAGGTGAGTTCCACTCCAGTGACCCTATGTCTGTCTAGGCTCGTAACGTCTAACTAAAGAAGTCTAAGACTCATTAAAATCAGCTCTAACTCACTCACACGCTCCACCGAGGGTGAGTCAAGATAGAGATGCTGGTTTCAAGAGCCTATCCTAAATTGGAGTTCTACCTTAAATTTGAAACTAGGTTCTATACTCATACTAGCTCACCTTGGATCCTCACTCGCTCAACCGAGGGTGATCGTCTCAAGGAAACCGTAAGCTAGCATGAGCCCTATGGATGCCTAACAATGATGCTCTAGGAGTTTGGAGGGGGGTTTATATAGTTTTTTGAATGAATTTGGGCCCTTGGATCTAGAGAAATCAACTCTCAACTCTAGGATCACTACTTTTGATTACAACCATTTGATTAATCAAATCAATGGCTTGGAATTGTTCTTTCTATCAAATCTAGTGTAAAGGAGTGAAATTTAGGCGCCCTCATTCTCCACCATTGGATCTGGGGATGATCTGGACCGTCGGATCAGTGCTGACATCAATTCGGATAAGATAAGCCACTATTTTTGGAGAAATGCTGCATTATTGATCTTTGATTGTAAAAAAGGTCTTCTTTTATGGAAAAAATTCGTGGATCCTCCTTCCTTTATGCTTTAGTGCATCTCCACCCTTGAATATGAGCTCATCTTGACCGTACAACATGGTTCAATCATATTTTGACATGTGGCAGACATTCAAGCCTTCAATTTTCTTATTCTAGAAAACTGCGGTGACCTTGAAAACTGGACTTTGTGCTCTTTGACCCTCCAAAAAGTCTTTGATGAAGATGAAACATTGTAGGATTATGTTTCCAAAGATCTCCTTCAGGAATATGCAGAAAAAACTCCCATCTGAATCTAACTTGTACAAGTTTGACTACATTTGGAAGCTTGCAAGGTGGCATTAAGGTGTCTAGGAAGCTCGGATAGCCTTGAAACTTTATACAAATATGTAGCCACATATGGTCTTTATACATGCCAAACCATATGGCTAACATAAATTTCTATACAAGAATTTGTAGGGTCAAACTAGAAAAAATACATTTTTACAAAATGAACATAGCATATCAATGTGCTACCAAATCCATTTTCTGCTGAAATTTGGGCTATAGACTGCCTTTGACAATCTTTACAAGTATATGGATTTTCATCTAATTTGGTGACAATGAAATTTTTGCCCTAATTTCCCAACTTTGACCAACTTTGACCAACTTTGACCGCTACCATGGACTTTCTTGATTTCTTTGAAACTTTGTATGTGACCTTCCTTTGACATCCTTGATGCATCCTGGACTTCTCGGGGAATTCTGGCTACCTTCACCAAATATGTTTTTTTTGTAGGCCTTCACAAGTGAGAGAGGAGAGAAAATCTCGACGACATTCGCCCCCACTAAACCTGCGATTCCTCCGGAAGTGCCACTCTAGCATCTGTGAAAAACAAAATGTTCCAGGCATCAAATTCTTTTATAGGCAACATAAGAAACATGGAAGGAAAATTGATTATATGCATGAATAAGTAGGTAACGTGACATGAAGCAAAATTTGCATGAAAGAAATAATTGAAACAGGAAACATGAATATGCATGAACAAATAGGCAACATATATGCAAATGAACAAGCAACATTGGCAACAAGAAAGAAAAAAAACAAGCATCAATATGAAGTGGAAGTGGTTGTATTGAGTCGTTTTAAGCATCAGTTCCTCTCATCTTGAAGAAAATTTTGTACCTTTTTCATAAAGCAATCTACCTTAAATATGATTATAAACAAAGATTTAGGATTTTCAAGAGACATCTTTCATCTTTAGCTTATTTTAGATCAACTCCTTTCCTACATAAATATGAATATGCTCTTTCTCTAATAACATGCAAGGAAATCTAACTAAACTCCATTAATGCATAAATCTGCCTATATAGCCCGTGATTTATTCTACTATGCCTCTTTATCCTCCTTTGGCTTGCTCTTTTTTTTTTTTTTTTTTTTTAATGATGATGATGATTCGGCAACTTTATGGTTACGATCACTTTTTTTTTTGGGGTGGAAGAAAGTGTAAACTTCTTGGTAATATGTAGCAACTTTTTTTTTTTTTTTTGATGACGGGGAAAAATTAAACCCCGATACAAGGTACAACCATTTTTGATGACGGAGAACAGTCGTTTAAACTCCGATACAAGTGCTGTGAGATGGACTAAGGATGTAGAAACATGCAGTAGCAGGAGCTAGGATTTCAACAATTATGCTTTCGATACACGATACATATGCATGTTTATATATGAAAGTCTTGTCACCAAAATAAACCTCCAAATCTACATGCCCTATCTTTCCACAATCCTAGATTATAAACAATTTCTTGGTAGATAAGTTACTACTTAAGATAAAATTTTACACAAGTAGAGAAATCATCATCTGCCTTTTTTGACTCAAGTGATGTGGATATGCAATGTGATGCAAAGACTGAAAAAAACATGCATGAAACAAGCATGGAAAAAAAATAGAATGAACTTGAAAAAAAAACAAAGCAACATGAACTTGAAAAATTAATGATGTTTTTTTTTTTTTTTTTAATTTAATAATAACATGGATACTCTTGTTTATGAATCGGCTTCATTGTTGTCATCTTCTTCAATGTCCTCATCCAAAATGTACTCGTCATTATCACGCTTCTTGAATAACTTTATCCTTTTACCTGCAATGAAAGCTTTTAGTGCAACACCATTTAATTCACAAAGAGCATACGTACCATTGTTGTTGACTTTTGATACAATGTATGGCCCAAACCACCGTTGAGTGAGCTTTTTGCGTGCATCATATTGAGAGTCAAATGTACTATCATAAATGAGCACCCAATCTCCTACTTCAATTGGCTTAGGACGCAATCGATGAGTTTTATCAAAATAATGTTTGTTCTTCATTCTAGATTCTCTTAATTTTTCAACAGCATCATCAAGTCTTAATTTACCTTGTTCTAACTGTTTAATACGCAAACTCAAAAAATCATCAGTAGACATGTTTTCAGACCAAGGCAAATTTGACCATGCAGAAATATGAGACTGAATTGGAAACAATGGTTTTTGACAGTACATGAGTTCAGCAGGCATATATCCAGTAGTACGTGTGCATGTCATTCTATCTGCCCAAAGTGCAAAAGGTAAGAATTTAGGCCATTGTTTGATGTCACCGTTACATGCTTTAGATATGGCTTTCACAATAGGTGGATGCCCTCTCTCTATTTTACCATTGGCCTCTGGATTATATGCAGTAGTGAGAGACAAACGAATACCGTGACGCTCAAAGAACTCTTTAGCTTCTCTCGCATTTAACTCTCCACGATCGGCAACTACTTTCTCTATGTACCCAAAGCGACTTATGACATCTTCAAGCAAGAATTTGCAAACATTGTAAGTGGTCTTAGATCGTAGTGCACGTCCCTCTACATGATTAGTTAAGTCTTCTCTTGCAAGTACAATGTAACGCATTTTGTCGATACCTTTAGGCATAGTTACAAGATCTACTACCCACTTGTAGTGAATACAAGGTGGATACGTAGGATGCAATGGATCTCTATGTTTGACTGATGAATGAAGTTGACAAGTAGAACATGTAGAAACATAGCTACTAATATCAACATACATCCTAGGCCAATAATAGGTACTTCTAATTTTTTCATATGTTCCAAAAAATCCTTTATGACCTGCCCATAATGTCTCATGCATTTCCTTCATTACTTGCAATTGAAGACCTCTCTTTCCTAGGACTCGTTGTGGATTCTTAACCTTACCCTTAGCATGTCTCCAAAGATAACCATTACATAGGAAAAAGTTATAAGCTCGTTTCCTAATGTTACGGAATCTATTCGTAGTCCAGCTAGGTAATGGTTGTAGTGTACTGAGATACTTTCCTATGTCTCTCCATTCATCTTCGTACTCAGACTCATGAAATTTCTCATACTCATATATATGTGGAACATAGTCAACTAAATTCACATTCTTTATTAGATCACTTTCAAGATCATCATCAAATCTAGCTCTCGATAACATATCAGCAACTGAGTTTGACTTACCTGAAATATGAACTAACTCAGGATTTATGAACTTAATATATGAGATCCATCTAAGCATGGCTATATCAGGAGATGAACAATTGGCTATCATTCCAATGAGAGGCAAACAATCAGTCTCAACTTTGACATTTGCACCAATGAAATATTCTTTGTCTGTTTTCAAAGCTGTTACCATACCCCATAGTTCTCGTTTGATCTGTGGATATTTTCGTTGTGTTTCATGTAGAATTTTGGCACCAAACCTAATTGCATATCTATTCCCTTCACTATCATCTTGACTTATGACCCAACCTATACCAATAGGACTAGTATCAACAGTCAATATAATAGGTTTGTTAGCAGAATAGTCTACACGCTTAAGGATGGGAGCTTCAAGCAATAATTTCTTCAATTTACGCATAGCTTGAGTGTGTTTGTCAGTCCAAATAAATTTTCGTTTCTTCCTCAACAAGTCATAAAGACAATCAGCAACATGAGCAAAGTGAGGGATCCAAATAACATAAAAGATGCAAGCACCAAGAAATCTACGTACCTCACTCACGTTGTTACATGTTTCAGAAATCTTGCTAATGGCATCAACTTTTTGTGGGTATGGCTTTCGACCATAATGGCCACATAAATGTCCAACAATAAGTACCTCGTTGACACCAAAAACAGATTTCTCTATGGAAAATGTGAGACCTACCTCTTCAAATCGTTGAAATATTCTTTCACAATCAGAGATATGGTCAAGAACAAATTTACGACATCCAGATGAATCTAAAGTAAGCTTGGAATTGTTCTTTCTATCAAATCTAGTGTAAAGGAGTGAAATTTAGGCGCCCTCATTCTCCACCATTGAATCTGGGGATGCTCTGGACCGTCGGATCAGTGCTGACATCAATTCGGATAAGATAAGCCACTATTTTTGGAGAAATGCTGCATTATTGATCTTTGATTGTAAAAAAGGTCTTCTTTTATGGAAAAAATTCGTGGATCCTCCTTCCTTTATGCTTTAGTGCATCTCCACCCTTGAATATGAGCTCATCTTGACCGTACAACATGGTTCAATCATATTTTGACATGTGGCAGACATTCAAGCCTTCAATTTTCTTATTCTAGAAAACTGCGGTGACCTTGAAAACTGGACTTTGTGCTCTTTGACCCTCCAAAAAGTCTTTGATGAAGATGAAACATTGTAGGATTATGTTTCCAAAGATCTCCTTCAGGAATATGCAGAAAAAACTCCCATCTGAATCTAACTTGTACAAGTTTGACTACATTTGGAAGCTTGCAAAGTGGCATTAAGGTGTCTAGGAAGCTCGGATAGCCTTGAAACTTTATACAAATATGTAGCCACATATGGTCTTTATACATGCCAAACCATATGGCTAACATAAATTTCTATACAAGAATTTGTAGGGTCAAACTAGAAAAAATACATTTTTACAAAATGAACATAGCATATCAATGTGCTACCAAATCCATTTTCTGCTGAAATTTGGGCTATAGACTGCCTTTGACAATCTTTACAAGTATATGGATTTTCATCTAATTTGGTGACAATGAAATTTTTGCCCTAATTTCCCAACTTTGACCAACTTTGACCAACTTTGACCGCTACCATGGACTTTCTTGATTTCTTTGAAACTTTGTATGTGACCTTCCTTTGACATCCTTGATGCATCCTGGACTTCTCGGGGAATTCTGGCTACCTTCACCAAATATGTTTTTTTTGTAGGCCTTCACAAGTGAGAGAGGAGAGAAAATCTCGACGACACCGGATCTCCTCCGATGCTATTATTTGGTCTCCACATTACAAGCTAATGAAGAAAAGGACAAACCAGGATCATTTGTTCTTCCTTCCTTGCTGGGCAACAACGAGTTAAAGAGGTATGAACTTACTGTAGAGTTGGTGAGCGCTGCTTTGAATATTCACGGCACACATGTACCTTCTGAGAAGGATGCTCTCGTTCCTACTAACATGAAGGATAGGAAACTATTGAATCTTAAAGACATGGCAACACTCACACCAAACGTGTCCATCCCTCTCCGTATGTGCATGCAACATTTTGCTTTCCCCGGCCAAGACCGCTTCACACAACCACAAAAAAGAATCTGGTTCGCTCTCTACTAAGCGGAGGCAGGTGCGTTACCAATTAAGCTGCCGGTATGGATTATAGATCAATTGTATGAAGCAAATAAAAGGTCTTCTAGGAAATTAGTGGTGAACGGTTGCTGTGCAATCACACGCATTATTTACCGGTGCCTAGCATACGATGTTCCCATTGAACGTGCCTTAACTTGGGCACAATTACAAATGTTTAAGAAAGCTCAAGACGTCCACACATCAATTCCAAGAGCACCTAGTCACCCATGAGGAATCCACCGAGCCACTACCACCCACACCCCCACCATCGCCTCCTAGAGCAGAAACCGTGGAAATCACCTCGACCACTCAACCCACCGAACCAACCTTCATCTTCCGTAATCCCATATCTAGTTCAACCCTATTCTCCACCTCTGATAACCCAATCTATGAAGCAACCCCCATCAGTACACAATCCACCGAATCGCTCATAGAGCCTGCCCTAGGACAACCATCCCCCATGCCCTCAGCCATAGGTCATCCTAACCCTAGATCCATATTCATGGGTTTCCCTGCTACCACGCAACCCTTCATGCCCTCCGCAACTCTACAACCTCAACCCCCGACCTCCATCTCTCCACTTCTCCAATCCCTCCATAACTTCCTTGCTAGAACTTTTCAACCCAAGTCTCAACCATTCCCTTTATTTTCAGCTCCCCACCCCACTTCTCAACTATTCACCACTTTCACACACACACCAGCTACCATTCCAATGTATATGGTAGACCCCACACTCGCACCCACTCCTGAAAGTATGGACATTTCACCACCCACGACACCTCCCCCTCCCCCCACGCTTCCACCTCCTCCCATTCCCCCTCCACCAATTTCACCCACACACACGTCTTCAATAGACACATCATTCACTCTTCCCCTTCCCCAATTCCATTCCCATGCATCTTCCATTGTAAACACCACCCCCTCATCTATAGGAAATGCATTGGACACCATGCTAGCTTGTATATCAAACATAAGGACAGATTACAATCAGCTCCAGCAACACAATGAACGCCTGCAAGAGCACTCGGAGACACTACAACACCGCCTTGCTGCACTAGAGGAGGAAAATGCTCGCCTCCACACACAATTCCAAACTCTCCAAGAGGCTCATAGCATATTGGAGGTACAGTTACAGAACACAGATCAGGAAGCAACACAAGTGTTAGAAGGTCACCTATGGACACAGCTGGAACGCAATTCAAAGCTTCAGCAAAATATGGCCCTACTCAAGTGACATCTTGCTGCCGCTCATGAAGAGAATCGATGCCTACAATTACAAAATCAAGAGAACCTAGAAGCAGCTATCGAAAGCACACCTGGGGCACCCATCAGCCCATCAAAGTTTCAAGCAGTGACGCCCGACAATATCAAGATCATATTGGAAGACTATGCCATGCTGCTTGAAGCACATGACCTGCTATCAGAGGAACTGGGTCAACTGAAGCAGAAACACCAAAAAGAAACAACAGCAGCCTCTCAAACCACCTCCTCCGCGGCTTCACTTCTCACGGACTCAGAGGCCTTAAAAGATCTCCAGAAACAGGTCACCGAATTGCAAGCACGTCTACTACAATATGAGAGACAACCTTCCCCTCCAGAGGCTCCCACCGCTGAAGAAGTAGTACAAATTCCTGTGGAACAGACATTTGAAGAAGAATACGACCCACAACCCTTCCAAGGAGGCCAACAAACGGACGAAGCTCAGGACACATTCGAAGCACCACGGCCTCCATGGCTACGTCAAGTGGAGGAAATCGGGAGTTCTCACGAAGAGCGCACAGTAGTGCAAAATCAGGCCATGAGGGTCATAGAGGAAACTGTGCTACAATCTGCTTACTTCAAGAACCTATCATCGAGACGCCTTATCCTCTCATCTGAACTCCAATACAGGCCTTATTATATTATCCTGGCTGATTATAATGCATAAATACAGAGAGTCACGGGTCCGATTCCTACCTTTGCTACCCAATTTCAACCCGAAGACCTTCCTCCAGAGGCGCAAAAAGGGAAAATTCGTCAACCCACCTGGCGGCAGAAACTTCTAGAGACATATCCAGAAATGCTACGCACATGGAACAACGCGCCTTTACATCTCCTATACAATCCATGCTACGGTCCAGTTCCACACCGCAGGTCTTGGAAGGCATTCAATATCAAAGTGCAGAACAACGCGCAATGCAAGGAATGGCTAAACTACCCGTACATTGCGCCACCACAGGGACCACCGTCGGTAGCATACATGATGGGAACAATTCACCATTGGATGCCGCGATTGAAGCCCATGCCAGATGTAGCAGCTCAAATGATGCTTAAAATTTTAGATATGATGCAGGTAGTCCTGAAAACTTTTAGAAATGCAGCCGCACCACAGGTACGTCTCTCGGGGTTTACCAATGGAAATTATGATTTGGTGTATGACATGAGCACCACCCCCAGTATTCGTGTGGCTTACGCCTGGCATGCACGCATCAAATACCTCCCTGCATGTTACAAACAGACCTTCGAAGAAATGTTCAGATCAGGTTTCTGGGAGTATCACTCGGAGATCTTCGCACCGAAGCCAACACACCTGCTCCATCTCTTTGCTTGTGAACAAGCAATGTACTCTGAGTACTACACCACCCCGCAACCAGAGGTCCCTGGCGCAATAAATTGGGATGCATTGGAAGCTGATCTAGCAAGAGGCTTAAGGATAGGAGAGCACGAACTTTCCACCAATGTCATCCAATACTATATCGACCACCCGATAGAACAGAGGTCTGTCAGGGGCGACAGACGCTAGGAAGGGGGGCGTGTTGGCATACAAGTCAGATGAAGAGCATACTAGCGCAACGGAGGAGTCATGCACAATACGGCAACAAGGCCCAATCATTTTTTCCATGGACCATTTACAACTCAAGTGATTTTAATCACTACACAAACATTGTAAATTCTGTTTTTGGTAGAATAGACTCCATTTTGTGCAAGCCGAGGAGTCCTCAAGCTTGAGGAGTATTAGAACTAGCTACATATCAATTTTCATAATTTTTAGACTCTGTTTGAGCCCTCAAATAGGCTCTAGAACCTAATTTTTAACTAGGCCGGACACTAGGTCTGGACAAGACCAAAGCTAGTTAGAAAACTATAAAAAGAGCTAGAGAGCTCATTTTTGGGGTTAGGTTGTTTGTGAATTGAGCTTATGTAAGAGACTTTTTGACTAATGCAAAGAACTCCATTGTTCCTCTCGTTGTTCTTGCCTTGTGTGCGCGCGTGTGTGTATGTGTGTGCATGCTTGTGTGCTTCTCACTCACACACTTGTGCCTTCACTTGCTCATAGTCTTCATACTAGTCCTCACGTCTCCACGGATTGACAATTATGAGGTGAATCTTCTCACGTTGGTACTCACCATTGTGCTAAAGTGACAGTTAGGAAACTATCCATAGAATCACCTTCCTTCATGTGCTCACTCTCCAACTATTTTCGGAGGTAAGCAACACGAGCCTCATTCCTAGCTTGGTACAATGTGGTAAGTGTATGCCAAGCATCCTTAGCTATTCTGCAAGAGCGAATGTGAGGAATAATGGCACATTTGATAGAGAAAGTTATCAATGCATGTGTCTGGGCATCTATGCCATCCTAGCGAATCTGCTCTGTAGTAGGTGCAACAGAAACAGAAGCACATACAGGAATCTGCGGAATATCATCTTCGACACCATCTTCATCAGCTCTAGCATTTGTATTTGCAGTACCTATAGTCAGAGGTGTAACAGGACATCTTTCAACACCCTGCACAATGTTCCACAATCCTTTTGCAACCAATACATGTCGCATCATATAAGCCCATAATGGGTAGTTGGTACCATCCAACTTATCCTGAACATCCAACATACGGAATACATCACTACTTTCAGCCATGGCCGGTGACTAAAATACCTTGATGTAGAAAATTGATTGTATCTCAAAAAGTTGAACAGAACTGCCCCAATGAATTCTGCTAGACCTGTAGCAGACTTCGAGACACTTCTAGTAGCGAATTGAAAGTGGTATATACCTTTGGCACAAAAAGACAAAATAACCTGCACAAGCGCTACGATAATGCGTTCGGAGGTCGAAACGAGCTTAGAAC
This sequence comes from Ceratopteris richardii, assembly GCA_020310875.1. NCBI lineage: Eukaryota > Viridiplantae > Streptophyta > Polypodiopsida > Polypodiales > Pteridaceae > Ceratopteris > Ceratopteris richardii. The sequence continues at coordinate 40,405,919 of CM035419.1, forward strand.
GGGATTTTGGCACCACATAGCGAAGCTGTTTTTATCTCTGAAACACCCTGAGTATGCTCACCAAATTTCATGCGAATCTGAGACTGCAAATGGAGGAGTGTCGACAGCGCCCTAGATGAAGCGACGACCTGCTCTGATACCAATTATTGGAGATAGATGTCTACGGAAGCACGCAAACAACACAAGGAAGAAGAAGAAGCTTGGAGCACAGACACACAATACTGATTGTATTACTAGAGAATGTACAAAGATAAGTAGCCCATTAGGGCAATAGGCATATATACAAGCCGGGGGAAAAAACCTCCTAAAGAGGGAAAAAAGTGCCCCGACGGTCCTAGTGTGTTCACACACATCACTACCTTAATATATGAACACATATTCCATCTCAAATCAGAGGTAAAATGGATCCTAAAGTAGAGAAATTTGTGTTCATTGGGTATCATCAAAACCAAAAAGGATACAGACTATATAATCCAAGCACTAAAGGTTTTATTGTGAGGAGAGATGTTTTCTTTGATGAGAACAACTCTTGGTTTGAAGATGACTATAGGAAAGTCAAGCTACATTTTGAGTTAGAGGAGGAATTTCCAAGTTTGCAAAAGGGGACTGATCACGTGCATGAAGAATCAAGTAGTTCTGATGATAAACAGAAAACACCAAGAAGGAATATCAATGCTTGGAATAACATACGTAAGGAAAAGATACCGGAATTGAGAGATGTTACATAAGATTGTATGCATTGCGATACAATCGATCAATCTTGAGGATTCCTTAACTGGGCTATCTATCTAGTTATCTCCTACTTCATCCTCTTCTTCTCTTCTGAAGCATGTATTTATAACTTTAGTATAACGGTTACAAGGCGGTTGAAGTTCCCTAACCTTTGCAGCTTTTGAATGAGTACCATATGACATAGGTGCATCTAATTCGTTGCCATGCAAAGTCTGCACCAGCCATTTTGGCATAGTTTTTGGCTCCTCAATATTAGCTCTCTCATTAACAAGTGTATCATGTAAATTTCATCATAGATGGATTGATTTGCATCATCACATGAAACTTGTTAAAGCTGAGAAGTTGCCTCATCAAGACCAACACTAGACTATCTACCTGTAAAAAGAGGCAGCAAAGTATCATACCTAACTTTGGAGCTAACAGATATCTCCTTAGTACACGAAAGTAATGGTTGAATAGCATTTTCCACAAAAACAACATCACGGCTAGCCAGAATACATTTTTTATGTGGATGATACAGACGATAGCCTTTTCTTTCAGAACTCTACCCAACATTTATCATCCAATTTTTTGCGATGTTATTCAGGCACCAATGCATATGCCAGACAACCAAAAACATGCAGATGAGCAACGTATGGCTTGCAACCATGCCAAGCCTCATATGGAGTGATAGACTACAATGCTTTAATGGGACATCTGTTAAGTACATATGCTGCACACATAATAGCCTCAAGCCAAAAACTATGTGATAAAGATTGACTCTTGACAATACACCTCACCATCTCCATGAGTGTCATATTCTTGCATTTAGCAACTTCATTCTATTGAGGTGTATATGGAATTGTACACTAATGTTTTATTCCATGGTCAACCAGAAACGCATTAAAATAAGAAGACATATATTCCCCCCTAGACGAGAAAAGAGGGTGCACATTTGAATGCTGATAGATTTTCAACCAAAACCAAAAACTGTTTTAAGCACATAAACACTTCAAACTTTTCTTTCAATGGATTTACCCATGCATGCCCTCAAAAGTCATCAAAGAAACTCATGATGTAAAGGTAATCTCCAAAAGAGCGTGTGTGCATAAGACCACATATATCATTGTGAACAAGCTGCAACTTTTAGTAGCTCAAAATAAACCATCTTTTGGAAAGGAGGGATGCTCCATTATGCCCAAAATAGAGCCTTCGCAAACATGCTTATCTGGTGCCTCAAGTTTGGGTTGTGAAGACACCATTTGAGATTCCTATAGGCATAGCAAACTAGCAAAATTGAGATGAATAAAGCGTGCATGCCAAAGCTTTTCATCTGACATAGCCTGAGATTTATGTACTACACATGCCGAATCATTCATATATTTTTCATAGTCTATGAGCTTACACAACCCATCAAATAAAATGCTAGAAGCAATAATCACGTTGCCATTTGATAGGTCATGAACTGTACATCTGTCATCATCAAATTTCACAAGTAAGCCAATCTTGGCTAAAGCTGAAACTGATCACAGATTCTATTTGATCAGTGGCACAAATAAAGCATTTGACAATGTAAAACAACTACCATCAGTAGTAGTGAGAATGATCTTACCAACTCCCATAACAAAATAAAAGGAGTTGTTGGCACATATGATAGTATTCCCTATAGGGGCACGCTCGAGCGAAGTGAAGAAACTGCACAGCGAGGTAATATGTTTGGTTGCCCCACTAACAAAGTACCAAACATCTGAGTCTATTGCAGACTACACTTCTAATGAGAAGATGGGTCAAAATTGCAAACAGCAGTAAACACCCATTCTTCATCTTGCACAAGATTAATAGACTCTGTTTTTAGTGTAGAGGCCTCTACAACAACAATTTTGGCCTCTTTTTTCTTTGCCTCTTTAGCAGCTAATTTTGGACAGCTCCTAATGACATGATCATTTCCTTTAGAGTATTTGAGAAACAATCTCTAGTTTTCTGATTTCTTCTCATCTTTGTCTACCTTATTCGAATATGTAGCATTTGTAGATTTCTGCTTACTAATAGATGAGCTCCATTTACCTTTTCCCTTTTGATTAGCCACGAAAGCTTGATCGGAAACATGCATAAAAGATTTGTTCTTCCTAGACTGATATTCTTGTAATAGAACATAATTAACTCTTCAAATGTCAAGGCATTTGGATTGCCTTTCATCGTCAAACAAATAGTAGAAGAAAAACTCTCACATGAGTTGGAAAGACCATTTAGAATAGTCTGCACAAGTGAACTATCAGGAAGGACTTCATCAGTAGAAATTAACTGTTCCTTCAAATATTTGATCTTTGTCAAAAAAGTCCATAAGATCACCTTCATTCATATGCTCACTCTCCAAGTATTTTAAAAGGTAAGCAACATGAGCCTCATTCCTAGCCTGGTACAATGTGGTAAGTGTTTCCCAAGCATCCTTAGCTATTCTACAAGAGTGAATGTGAGGAATAATGGCATGTTTGATAGACAATGTTGGTGCAAATGCCAAGCCTTCATACTTGGCTAGGCATTGGAAGAAGCTATGTGTAATTCTTGCAAATTCACGTGAACCATTGCTTATGGATTGTTACCATTTACTCTCTGTGAAAGTCATTTACATTAAAAGAATCTTGTAAAGCCTACAAACTCGTGGAGTCTGGAAGAGCTAAAGTTACGAATCATCTTGGTGGAATATATCCTAATTCGAAGGAGAACTTTTAGGTGAAAGCCAAGTTTGAATTTGAATTCAAACTTGGAGGCAATTCATCTATAAAAATGATTGTAAAATCTCATGGGACAAGCTCTCCATTTCTAGTGCATTAGTTGATCACAGTAGAGAATGTGTGGCTCACACTATAACCTACACATCTCATTATCATTGAGCATTATTCTTCATGCCAATGATGATGTACATCATTGTCATATAATACAATATATTATTGATCATCTGTGTTGGTCTCTCTGTCATTGTGACTCAAAGCAATGTTCTTGTCTTACTCAAAGCTCAGTCATTACTCCATGATTTTCAATGTTCTATGGCTTGTTGGAATCAGCTCTAAGTCTTATGCATGTGGAAAATGTTTGAAGACATTCCATTCAGCAGATTGGGAGAAAAGCATCTTGAAGTGGTCACTGGTCATTCTTTGCAGAGTTCCTACAAAGTCGGGAGTAATGTTTCACTTGCTAAATTGATTGCTCTGTGTATAGTGAATCATTTTAAGTGATTCCACTTTGAATCATTAGCTCTGTAACCTAAATAGATATCACCACAAACAATTTTCCTAATGTTACTGTGTTGGGAGCACTGAGCTTAACAAGCAACACGTGTGTGAACCAAAATAGAAAGTTTTTGATGACTTGTTACTTGTGAAGTTATCTATTTTGGATTAATCATTACATGCATCATCTCCAAAGTACATAGGCACTTATTTAGTGTCATTGGAAAGCTAGATAGGCCTACAATGCAAATTTGAATTGAAAGAGGGCACGTACAGAACAAGAATTAGCAGTACCAACTCATTTCTTGGAGTGTCCATCCATCTTTCCCAACAGTGGTATCAGAGCAAGGTAAGGTAAAATGGGAGATGGTTTTCCTTCTTTCATTGATAAATTGGACAGGAACAACTACCAAGCATGGTCCTTGAGGATGAAGGCATACTTGCAAGGAAGGAGTCTCTATGGATACATCTCAAGGGATGAGGAGATCCCCATTTTTCAGAAGCAAAGGACAACATACGAGAGAGGAGAATGAAAGAATCAATTCATGGTGTGCCAAAGATGCATTAGCAAGGTCATAATTACTTAAATCTATCTGTGAATTTCTTTTTCCACATATTAGGAACTATGAGACATCCCAAGAGACTTGGGATACATTGTCTTCATATTTTTCTTCCAACACTAGGGCTAGGAAGAACCAATTGTGGATTGAGTTTAGCACTCAAAGAAAGCAACCCAAGCAAAGCATCTCAGAGTATTTGACCAAAGTCAAGGATGTGGCTGATCAATGGCAAGCATAGGAGAGGAGATTGAAGAGGAGAAAATTGTGAGACAAGTAATCAATGGTATTAAGCCAGATGATAAATGGGAAAGCTTCACAACTACTACAGACTTGTACGTGGACATGTAGATTCCAGATCTTACCACACCCATGGAGCAAATCTTTACTCATGAAGCCAAGCTGAACAAAAATGGAGTCTCATCAAGAGGTAATAGCTCTTCTGCTCTATACACAGATAAACACAAGTCTAAAGAGAAAATGGTGATTTGCAAGAAGAGGTTTATGTGAAGCAACCTCTTGGATTTACTATGAAACAGGACAGAACATATGGTTTGTCGCTTCCATAAAGCCTTGTACGGTCTCAAGCAAGCTCCACGTGCATGGTATGACAAAATCCATAAGCACTTGATTGCTCTTGGCTTCACATGTAGTCCGATTCAAAGCACACTCTATGTACGCAAAAATGGGGCTGAACTTATAGTGCTTATTCTTTATGTCGATGAAATACTATTGACTGGGTCATGTGATGCAAAACTTAACATTCTTATGGCTGATTTGTAGCATACTTTTGATGTCACTTATCTTGGTCTTTTGAGCTACTATCTTGGCATCAAGTTTGTATCTATTGAGGGGGGAATTGTTATCCATCAAGCAAAGTATGTTGAAAAACTACTTCAGCGTTTTGACTTTGAGGATTGTAAGCCGATTTCCACACTAGTTGAGATAGGATTAAGGTTCTCGGCTGAGGATTCCAGTGATGCATTTGACACTTCTCTTTATCAATAAGCTATGGGATGTCTTATATATGCATGCAACACAAGGCCGGATATATAGTATGCAGTTTCCTAGTTGAGTCGATTCATGCATAGCACTTGCACTAAGCATTCCCAAGCAGTGAAACGAGTGTTTAGATATCTCAAAGGCACTTTGAGCTTAGGTCTCTTTTATGGCAAAGATGTTCAGCCATGCTTGCATGCTTTTACAGATAGTGATTGGGTTGGTTGTTATGATACTCACATGTCAACTAGTGGTAATTGCTTTTTCCTTGGAGACTCATGCATATCTTGGTTGAGTAGGAAGCAACCTATAGTGGCGACATTAAGTTGTGAAGCTCAGTACAGGGCAGTTTTCACAGCTATAGTGGAATGTATATGGTTGAGACACCTATTGATGGATCTTTGCATGGAGATTGATGCTGCTACACATATTCTCACTAAGACTCAGAGTGCTTTGGCTGTTATACAAAACCCAGTGTTTCATGCATGGACCAAACATATTGAGGTGCTTTATCACTATGTGAGAGAGCACCTTCATGCAGGAGATATTGATTTGGTCAATGTGCCTACACAAGAAAATGTGGTAGACATATTCACCAAAGCTCTTCCATGGGAAAAGATTGAAGCTTTTCACAAATCTTTAGGCTTATTACCTTGTGGGGCCTGATCTGTCACTCCCTGTATGTGTTCACATCATTCATTGCAGGGGGGTTTGTGACACTTATGTGTTCCTCGAGTAGATTTGATGTGAACCTTCTCCCTATACATGGGCACTTTTTACTCTAGTGCTGGCTAGAGAGTTTTTCCCCATGTTACCAACATACATGATTCACGCATATGTGGTGGTACTTTGTACATAACCTTTCCATGTAGTTTTAGATGCTAGTGGTTTAGGTATAGGTGTTGTATTAATGCAAAATAATCATCCTATTGCGTTTGAAATTAGGAAACTTAAACCTTCTAAAAAGAATTACACTACATATGATAAGGAACTCTTAGCTATTATGCATGCTTTAAAATTTTGGAAACATTACCTAATGGGTTTTGAAGTTATAATCAAAATAGACCAATAGAATATTAAGCAATTATTAAATCAACCATTGATTTTTAACAGACACATTGAATGGGATTCAGTTTTGCAAAATTTTCAGCCTATGATTCAATATCAACCTAGAAAAGCTAACGTTGTAGCTGATGCCCTTAGTCATTTCCCCATCCCTAAAAACATATATTGTTTCAATTAATAGAATTTCTACTATTCATATTCATTCATTTCATGATATGATTCCTACATATGTATGTGATTTATATTTTGCACAAACATGGAATGCTTTCAATAATTCTACACCATCTAATTAGGATCACTACACTTTTCATAATGGATTCTTGTATTTCCAACACAAATTACATGTCACACAAGTTTTTAAGAATTTCTTATGAAAGAGATGCATGAATGAGCGTATATGGTGTTGATATATTTAGGTAGTGATGTGTGTGAACAAACTAGGACCATGGGGGCACTTTTTTCCCTCTTTAGGAGGTTTTATTTCCCCGGCTTGTTTATATGCGTATAGCCCTAACGGGTTACTTATCTTTGTACATTCTAGTGGTAATACATTTAGTATTGTGTGTTGTGCTCCAAGAATTTTCTTATTCCTCCTTGAGCTGTTTGTGTGCTTCTACAGATGTCTAACTCCAACAATTGGTATCAGAGGAGGTAGTTGCTTCATCTAGGGCATCATTGTCACCTCTCCAATTAGAGTCCCAGAATTGCATGAAATTTGGTGAGCATACTCAAGGTGATTAGGAGATAAAAATTGCTTCGCTCTAGGTGTAGAAAACACGATTTGAGCTAGTTTCGGCCTCCGAATGCACTATTGTAGTGCTTGTGCAGGCTATTTCATCTTTTTATGCCAAAGATATATACAAGTTTCGGTTCGCCATTATGAGCATCTTGAAGTCTGATATAGGTTTTGTAGAACTCACTGGGATAGTTCTATTCACATTTTTGCGATACAATCAATTTTCTGCATCAAGGTATCTTAGTCAGTGGCCATGGCTGAAACTAGTGATGTATTCTGTATGTTTGGCTATCGAGGATAAGTTGGATGGTACGAATTACCCATTATGGGCTTAGATGATGCATCATGTATTAGTCACAAGAGGACTTTGGAACATTGTGTAGGGTGTTGAAAAATGTCCTATTACACCTACAAGTAGAGTTACTAAAGCTAATGTAGATGGCATTGAAGATGGCGACATTGTGTAGATTCATGTTCGTGATCTTGTTTTTGTTGCATCTACTAGAGAGCAAATTTGTTGAGATGGTAAAGATGCTTAGACTCATGCAGTGATAGCCTTGTCTATTGGTAAATATGGATGGATACCCCAAAAAATGAGTTGGTACTGCTAATCCTTGCTCTGTACCTGCCCTCTTTCACTTCAGAGTTGAGTTATAGGCCCTTCTAGCTTTCCAATGACACTAAATAAGTGCCTATGTACTTTGTAGATGATGCATGTAATGATTAATCCAAAACAGATAACTTCACAAGTCACAAGTCATCAAAAACTATCTATTTTGGTTCACACTTGCTGCTTGTTAAGCTCAATGCTCCCATCACAATAACAATTAGGAATATTCCCTCTACGAATATCTCACTAGCTCTCTCACTAGCTTAAAGAGCTAATGATTCCAAGTATAATTGCTTAAAATGATTGACTATACACACACCAATCAATTTAGCAAGTGAAGCATTACCCTGACTTTTTAGGACCTCTGCAGAGAATGACTAGTGACCACTTCGAGATGTTTTTCCACCAATCTACTAAATGGAATGTCTTCAACATTTGTCACCATCTAGTAGACTTCAAGCTGATTCCAACGAGCCATAGACCATTGAAAGTGATGGAGTAATGACTAATCTATGAGCAAGACAAGAACATTGTTCTGAGTCACAATGACAAAAAGATCAACAGAGATGATCAATAATATATTGTATTATATGATAATGATGTACATGATCATTGGGAGGAAGAATAATACTCAATGATAATGAGAAATGTAGGCTATAGTGTGAGCCATACACTCTCTACAATGTGATCAACTAAGGCACTAGAAATGGAGAGCTTGTCCCGTGAGATTTTACAATCATTTTTATAGATGACATGCCTCCAAGTTTGAATTCAAATTCAAACTTGGCTTTCACCTAAAAGTTCTCCTTCAAATTAGGAGATATTCCACTACGATGACTCGTAACTTTACCTCTTCCGAACTCCACGAGTTTGTAGGCTTTACAAGATTCTTTTAATATAAATGACTTTTACAAAGTAAATGGCAACAATCCATAAGCAATGTGTTAGACTCAAGATATGACTGGCAAGAGATGGTTGAACCACACCCTAAGAGGGAAGATTAGGAAGTAATCCTCAACCATGGCTTTTGGGGCAAGTGGTTAGCCCATCATACTCTTAACTGGTAGGTCTTGAGTTCAAATCCCACAATTGGTATCAGAGCATAGGAAGTAGGCTTGGGCGAAGTTGAAGAAAGGCGCGCACATCGATATCAAAGGTGAGTTCAACATAGATTAGAAACTATCTCCCAATCCATAGGTCGGATTTAGACATGTAATATATTGTTGGAAAGCTCTCGGAATGAGCAATCCAATGGAGACACTAGATTTGGGATCCAAGATACCTAGCATGGGTGAGAACCAGGTTCAAGAGACCGAGGTTGAGAGCAAGGCAAGTCCGTAGGCTAGTTGCCAAGAAGCAGAAAGGAAAGGTTCAAGATACCAAACTTGAGAGCAAGGCAAGTCCGTAGGCAAGTGGCCAAGAAGCGAAAAGGAAAGGCCCGAGACACCAAGGTTGAGAGCAAGGCAAGTATGTAGGCAAAGTGGCCAAGAAGCGGAAAGGCAAGGCTCAAGAGACCAAGGTTGATGTAATAAAGTAAGTTTGTGATCTAGGGATCCGATTGGTTCAGACAGATCTGAAATCGGACTCCGTTTGGTCATTCGTTTGTGTGGCCAAAGTTCTCTAGTCTAGACTTACTGGTAGGTCATTTACTCTTGTAACCAAGTAATCCACTTAGCCTAATGGTTAAGACTCAAGGGTGTGAAGGAATAGGTCTTGGGTTCAATCCCCATGGGGTACATGGGAAGAGTGTTTTGCCCAAAGAGCTCTGGAACCTTCTAGAAGCATCCACTAGAGTTAACTCTAGCTAATTGGGACACTTGTTGCACATGTAGTTACATGGCTAACACTTGGATGGTTAGTATCCACCTGCCCATGCAGGCAGTCCCTTGGAGAGAGCTATATATAGAGGCATATGGTTGGGAGGAGAGTCATTCATTCAAGAGCATTTTCAGTCGTTACACTGTTGCACTTGAGGACAATATGGTTCAAGAGACTGTGCAACGGTGAGGACATCAATCCAAGGGGAGACGAAGGATTGATCATTGAGGACAATGATCTCTAGAAGGGGAAGAGAGTGTTAGACTCAAGATATGACTCGTAGGAGATGGTTGAACCACACCCTAAGAGGGAGGATTAGGAAGTAATCCTCAACCATGGCTTTTGGGGCAAGTGGTTAGCCCATCATACTCCTAACTGGTAGGTCTTGAGTTCAAATCCCACACAATGGTTCATGTGAATTTGCAAGAAGTACACATAGCTTCTTCCAATGCCTAGCCAAGTGTGAAGGCTTTGCATTTGCACCAACAGCTCCCCCTCAAGCCAAACATCTTGGCTTGGTCTTCTTCATCAATCCTCTTGAATGTCCTGCAATCCAATCATAGCTTTAAACCCCCAAAATTTAGTACCATCAAGTGCTTTGGTCAATAAGTTTTCACATTGCATATTAGTTGATACATATGCCAACTCAATTTCCTTGCTCAATAGCTTCTCTCTCACATAATGATAGTGGACCTCTATATGCTTGGTCCTAGCATGATAGATATGATTTGCTGCAAGATAAAAGAACTTGTATTGTCTCCAAAAATTAGTGGAGAGTTAGCATGTAATCCAAAATCTATAGATAGCATTCTAATCCATATTGCTTCTTGAGTAGCATTGGCTGGTCCTCTATATTCAGCCTCTGTTGAAGATAAATCAATAGTAGGCTGCTTCTTGGAAGACCATGAAATGGGATTATCAACTGCAAAAGAGAGATAATCTGAGGTACTCCTCCTGTCATCCTTACAACCTGGCCGATTTGGATCTGAGTATATTTTGATGTCCATATCTGAAGTATAAGGAAAGTATAAACCTTGATTTTGAGTACCCTTAAGGTATTTCAAAATTCTCTTGGCAGCTTCCAAGTGAGGTGCTCTAGGTTTGTGCATACATTTACTTAAGACACTTACTCCATAAGCAAGATAAATCCTTATCAATGTAGCATAGTTTAGGCTTCCAACTATGCTTTGGTATCCTCCAACATTCTCAAGCACCACCTTCATGAGCACTTAATTTTTGGTATACCTCCATAGGAGTGCTTGCTATCTTGGCATTCTCCAAGCGAAATTTATTCAACACATCTTGCATATACTTTCTTTGAGTGACATAAATTCTAGAATTTGTATAGACTAAATCAAGTCCAAGAAAATACTTTAGTGACCCTAGATCACTGATTTTGAACTCTTGCATCATTTGATTCTTAATTTGCTTGGTACCATTGGCATCATTACCTATAATTATGATTTCATCAACATACACACATAGGTATATATCACCTCTAAATTACTTCTCTTAACAAACGAAGAAGTATCTTCTTTACTCAGGATGAATCCTTGATCTTGAAGGTATGTAGTCAACCTATGGTTCCATGCCCTAGGTGACTGGTTCAGTCCATTTTTTCAGTTTACACAGATAATTTACCTTGTTTGGGTCCTCATAGCGAGGAGGTTGAACCATGTAAACCTCCTCTGAAATTCAGCCATTAAGAAAAATCATTTTTTACATCCAGTTGGTACATATTCCAATTCTATGATGCACCCACACTTACTAATACCCTGATGGTTGGCATTTTGGCCACAGGTGAGAAGGTTTCTTCATAATCAGCTCCTTTGGTTTGTGCAAAACCCTTAGCCACAAGTCTAGCTTTGTACGTGTTTATTGATCCATCTGAATTTCTCTTGATTTTGTAGATCCATCTAGAACCAATTACTTTCATAGACTCCTTCTTTGGCACTAGCTCCCAAGTATCATTCTCCTTGAGTGCTTCAATTTCTTCATCCATAGCTTCCTTCCATTCTACCTTGGTATTTGCCTCTTTATATGATGATGGTTGTTCAAGTGATAAATCTTTGGAAAGATAAATAGAATGCTTAGTAAATAAAGAAGTATCATACCCATATCTAATTGGCTTCTTGCTCTCCCTTTGTGATCTTCTAATTGATTGATTAGATGATTCAGGTATGTCCTCCAACTTCTTCATCTTGACATTGCCTTTTGATATCCATGCCTTAAATTCTTCTAGGTTAATGATGTCCTCATCATCTGAATTGATGTCTTCAATCTTATTTGGATCATCCTTGGTGAGGCTTGGAAACTATATTAAAGTAAGTCTATGATCTAAGGGTCCAATCGGTTCAAATAGATCTAAAATCAGATACTATTTGGTCATCCATATGTGTGACCAAAGATCTCGAGTCTAGACTTACTGGAAGGTCATTTACTCTTGTAACCAAGTAATCCACTTAGCCTAGTGGTTAAGACTCAAGGGTGTGAAGGAGGAGGTCTTGGGTTCAAACCCGTTGGGATACATGGGGAGAGTGTTTTGCCCAAAGAGCTCTAGAACCTTCTAGAAGCATCCACTTGAGTTAACTTTGGCTAACTAGGATACTTGGCGCACATGTAGTTACATGGCTAACACTTTGATGATTAGAATCCACCTGCCCAAGAAGGCAGACCCCTTAGAATCCACCTGCCCAAGAAGGCAGACTCCTCGAGAGAGCTATATATGGAGGCATATGGTTGGCAAGAGAGTCATTCTTTCATGAGCTATTCCTGTGGCTATGTTGCTGCATTGGTATTAGAGGACCCGAATAAATTGAGCAAGTTTAGTCAAACGATCAACTACAACTTAGTTTGAATCAAAGCCTTTCTAAGTGCGAGGTAATCTAGAAATAAAATCCATGGAAATACTTTCCCACTTTCCTTTGAGAATTTCCAAAGGATGCAGCAATCCTCCAGCTTTAAGTCATTCAAACTTATTGACTTGATATTTATGGCACTTGGATACATAGTTTTGCACATCTTAATGTAAACTAAGCCAGTAAAAATGTCATTTAACTAACTCATAGGTTCGGTTAATACCAGGATGTCCTGCACTTGGAGCATCATGTCATTCAAAAAGTACTTGATTTTGTATGTCCGACATATTTGGGACACAAACATTACCTTTATAAAGCAAATATTCGTATTGGAGAGAATAGTATTTAAACTTTCTCTCAGAAGTATTTGCTTCATTTTGTTGAGCTTGTTCAGCTTCTTTTCATGCTTGACTGTAGCTTGGATCTTCTTTCTAGTTTCCTTTTAAAGTTGAAATAAATTCATTTTGAATTTGTACAAAACTTAGGTTGTTCAACATAGGCATTCGACTTAAGCTGTCTACCACTGCATTGAACTTTCCTTTTCTGTACCTTAAATCATAATCGAACTCTTGTAACTATTCGGCCCATCTTGCTTTTCTCCCTCTCAAATTTGGTTGGTTTGAAAACCACTTGATGCTCTCTTGATCAAAGACTATGGTTAACTTTGATCCGTACATGTAATGGCACCATTTCTTCAGAGCATTTATAATAGCAAACATCTCTCACTCATAGGTAGAGTAGTTTTGTTGAGCAGGACTTAGCTTTTCTACTCTCCAAAGCTATTGGTTGACCATCTTGGCTTAGTACTATCCCTACCACAGATGAACTTGCATCTGTTTCTCATCAGAAAGGCTTATTCAGGTCTATGATTTGTAGAACCGGGGTCAAAGCTAAAGCAAGTTTAAGTTCTTGAAAACGCTTTGCTTGTTCCTCTTTCCAATTTGTCTTTTGATGCTTCCCTTTGAACTTTGAACTGAAGCTGCAAAGAAGATCCAATCTATAGTCGCATGGAAAACAACAGAACAAGTTAAACTGAATGAAGCAAATACTTTTGAGAGAAAGTTTAAATACTATTCTCTCCAAGATGTATATTTGCTTATAAAGGTAAGGTTTGTGTCCCAAGTATGTCGGACATACGAAATCATGTACTTTATGAATGCCATGATGCTCCAAGTGCAGGACATCCTTGTATTAACAAAACCTATGAGTTAGTTAATCGATATTTTTACTAGCCTAGTTTACATTGAGATGTGCAAAACTATGTATTCAAGTGCCATAAATGTCAAGTCAATAAGTTTAAACTACTTAAAGTTGCAGGATTCCTACATCCTTTGGAAATTCCCAAAGGAAAGTGGGAAAGTATTTCCATGGATTTCATTTCTGGATTACCCCACACTCAAAAAGGCTTTGATTCAGTTTGGGTTGTAGTTGATCGATTGACTAAACTTGCTCAGTTTATTCCAATCAAGACTACTAATAAGACCCCAGAACTTGCAAAAATATTTGTAAATCAAATTTATAGGCTCTATGGTATTCCAGTAGACATAGTTTCTGATAGAGATGCTCAATTTACAAGTCATTTTTGGTGAGCACTCTTTAGTAGACTTGAAACTAAACTAAGTTTAAGTACAACTGAACATCCCCAGATAGATGGACAGACAAAGAAATTCAATAAAATATTGCAAGACATACTGAGAGCATATGTCACTTCCAAATAGAATAATTGGGAAGACTATCTTCCTTTAGCTGAGTTTGCCTATAACAGTGCCAAGATGTATGGGTTCTAGCATAGGTATCCATATGCAGTGGGACTTCAAATTGAACGAGTTCAAGCAGCTCAAGAATTCCTTCAAGATATGAATTTTAAACTTAAAGTAGCTAAAGAAAACTTAAAGAAAGCTCAAGATCGTGCAAAGGCTTATGCCAATCCAAAGCACCTCTAATGCCATGATGGTAGAGAACTAAATAGAATGATAATGGAGCTAGAAGAGTCCAAACACCAACAAATAAGTGTATCAAGGAGTAAATTGACCACTATATAGTTGACTAAACTAGAAATCTCAAAACATTTTGCTAGAGTTTCCTCTGCAAAATTAGCATATGACTAGTGTCAAAGTATCATAAAACGGCAAGTACTGACATGTCTACCTGCATAGTGAATCACTGACTCCACTACATATAATGAGTTACCCAATAGAAGCCAACTAGGCTTATCGAGCACCTATGAACAACTATCATACATCTCCTATGGTGAGGCTGGGTAAGTCTTCCACCTCCATCACCGAAGAGACCCCGACATATGGGTGTCTCCCAGTTAAGGAAACCTCACCACGACCCTCTTTATCAAATGTAAAAGGCTTTATGCAAAGAACATAACCGCTATATCAATGACCACATGGACGTGTGGAGAATGAGTTCTCCTACGCGCAACGGAAGTGTGTAGTGAGCCCTTGTATGTCCAGCACTTGGACAAACATCTACACATTAGATAACTTGCTGCTCTAAATAAAAAACTCAAATGGACTTGAGACTTTAGTCAATCAAAGTAAACAAAGAGAGCTTTCAAACAAGCTATAAATGACTTAATTTGGATAAGTTTTGATTAGGAAACACAACTGTCAAAAATGAATTGCCTATCCACACAGATATGCTAAAGAACTGAGCCTCACTCTCGGACTGATAACTCTATGAATATATATTCTTTGAGAAAGATATTTTCTAGATAGAAAGTACACACAAATATATTTCCAACAAGATAAAAGACAAGTAATTTGGATGAGTTTTGATCAGGAAACACAACTCACCAAGATAGACCACCTCCACACATAAGTACACTATAAAACTGGACTTTTCTATCTGATAAATATCTCACAGAATATAAACGTTCTCAATAAGATATTTGAAAGAGTGAACATAGATGCCAAGAGCTTTCCAAAAACACAAAAATCATGCAATTTGGGTATGTTTTGGTCAGGAAACATAACCGACCAAAATAGACTACCTATCTACACAGGTATACTTAAAAACTAGACTTCACTCTTTCACTGATATCTCACGAACTACATAAGCTTTCAAAGAGATATTTTATATGCAAAAACTGCACAAGATAATATTTCCAATGAATGTTCAAACACATAAAATGGTTACATATGCACTGAGATATGAACTCTGCAACAGAGTTGTGTACAAACTGACGTGCGGCTGGAAGGAGTCTAAGGGAAGACAAAAATGACAAAATGGTTAGATCCGACTACTCGGAGCTCTTGCCTCTTTCTCTCCTTGTTTTTAATGTGCTGCCACTTCACTTTTATAACCAATGAGCATGTGAAGAAGTTTGTGCCTCCTTCTTAACTCACCACTTTCTCCACTACATGCTACTAACTACAAGGCAAGATATTGTATCTCTTACTCATGAATTTTGACTAGACTTTTTCTTTTATTAATTTTTCCTATTTTCCTCCACTTTTCCTTTATCTTTATATTTGGTAAATTTATCCAAGCATGCCTCATATGAAAATGAGCTTGTACATTTACCTTCAAAACTCCCCCTCAAGCTCATTCGGGAGTTATCTTCAACCATGTCCTTCAAATTTATCGCATCCTTGAAGCCTTTGAGTTTAGAAGCATCCAAGAACTTTGGAAACATATCTCCAACCTGCTCAATGAACTTTATCTCCACATCTTTGCTCAGCACCTTCTCCCTTACATAATGGTAGTGGACCTCTATTTGCTTGCTCCTTGCATGAAACATAGGATTGCTTGCCAAGTAGATACTTGACATGTTATCACCATATATAGGGATGGCTCCAACTTCCACTCCAAGATCAGCCAAAAGCTTTTTAATCCACATTGCATCACATGTGGAAAATGCTAATCCTTTATATTTAGCCTCCATGGATGAAAGTGCAACAGTAGGTTGTTTCTTTGTGCTCCATGTGATAGGTTTGCTTCCTATCAGAAACACATAACCTGAGGTTGATCTTCTATCTTCCTTTGAACCTGCCCAATTAGCATCGCTAAAGCCTTTGACCTGCAGTTCTTCATCAAACTTGTAAAACAAAGCATGATTAACTGTATGCTTTATGTATCTCAATACTATCTTGGCTGAATTTAAGTGTTCACTTGTCGGGGCTTGCATAAATTGAGAAAGTACACCAACAATATAAGACAAATCAGGTCTTGTAATGTTTGCATAGATCAATGATCCTACAATGCTTCTGTATGTCATTACATCTTCCAATGGTTCTCCATCATTTGAACAAATCTTTGTATTTGTGTCCATGGGTTGAGTGAGTGGTTTGCATTCACTCATTCCAAATCCGAAAAGAACATCCAACAAGTAATTCCTTTGCATCAAGTAGATGCCACTCTTTCCATAAATAACTTCAATTCCTAAAAAATATTTCAGCTCTCCAAGATCTGAAATTTTAAACTCCTTACCAAGCTTCCTTTTGATATCTTTAATCCCTATAACATCATTTCCTGTTATGATGAGGTCATCGACGTATATGCAAATATATACCTCTCTATTTTCTTCCTTCTTCATGTACAACGAAGGATCTGCACTACTTGGGTTGTATCCACACTTAGTTAGATACCCTACCAATCTTTGATTCCATGCTCTTGGTGCTTGCTTCAAGCCATAAAGTGCCTCCTTCAACCTGCAAACAAAATCTGGATGGTTTTCATCTTCAAGTCCAATCGGTTGACTCATGTATACCTCTTCTTGTAGTTCTCCATGAGAAAAGCATTTTGATGTGGAGTTGATATAATGACCATCTCCTTGAAGCACCAATTGCGATTAATGTTCTCATAGTTCCCATCTTTGCAACAGGGCTGAAAACTTCATCATAATCTTGTAGTTCTCCATTGAGAAAAGCATTTTGATGTCGAGTTGATATAATGGCCATCTCCTTGAAGCACCAATTGCGATTAATGTTAATTTAAATCCTTTGGCAACTAATCTAGCTTTATATCTAGCCAGTGAACCATCAGCATTCCTCTTTACTTTAAACACCCATTTGTTCTTCATACCTTCTTTCTTTGGCACTAGCTCCCATGTGTGATTATCTTTGAGAGCTTTGATCTCCTCTTTCATAGCTTGCTTCCATTCCTTTTGTGTGCAAGCTTCTTCATATGTCTCAGGCTCTTTGTCTTTGATAACCTGCATCATGTATGCAAAATGTAATGCCATAAAACTATCATAACTCAACCTTGAGTTGGATACCTTGTCCTTGAAGATCTTCTTTCATTGCCTTTAGAGAATTTCTTCTTTAACCTATTTAGCTTTACCATCGGAGTGATTACCTCTTCATATTCTTCTTCACTTGCATCTACCTCACTGTTTGGAGTAGCACTTGCCTCTTTGGCTCTACTATGAGCAGAATTTGGAGACAAAGAATGACTCCCCCTCCATGTTGAACATTCTTCATTTGATGTAGATGCCTCTCGACCTGAAGCCTTTGTGCTTGATTGTTGAACTTCTCTTTGATTTGTTCCTGCATAATCATCACAATCTTCTTCAACAATCTTTTCCTTTCCTTTATCTTCATACCATGGTATTATTTCATCAAAGACCACATCTCGTGAGACTCTTAATTCCTTTGTTCTAGGGTTGTAACACTTGTATCCTTTTTGCTCCGTCGAGTAGCCGATGAAAATGCATTTTTCTGATCTTGGTTCCATCTTTGTTCTAACTTCTTATGGAATGTGAACAAAGCAAACACATCCAAACACTTTGAGGTGTGTAAGATCAGGTTTCTTACCGGAATATACCTCTTCTGAAGTCAAGAGATGTATTCCCGATGTTGTGCACCTGTTCATCAAGTAAATGGCGGTTCTGGTAGCTTCAGCCCAATAGTACAATGGTACTTTCATCTCGTTGAGCATGCATCTTGCAATTTCAGCCATTTGCCTACTTTTCCTCATAGCTACTCCATTTTGTTGTGGTGTATACCTACAAGTGAATTGCCTTTTGATCCCATTCTCTTGTAGAAAATCTAAAAATTCTTTGGAGAAGTATTCTCCTCCACCATCGGACCTTAAGGTTTTGATAGACCTTCCTGTTTCCTTTTCAACTTCAACTTTCAATCTTTTGAATATAGAAAACACCTCTGATTTTTGCTTCATACAAAACAACCATACCTTTCTTGAGTGATCATCAATAAAGGTGAAAAAAAACCTATTACAAGCCATTGATGCCTCTTGAGTTGGTCCCCATACATCCGTATGTATCAAGTCCAAGACATTTGGAGCCACATAATTGCTCTTCTTGAATGGCTACCTCGTTTGCTTTCCTAGTTGACAAGCTTCACATAACTCATGTAGTCCAATGCTATTAAATTTTGGAAGACCTCTTACCACTTCATGTTTGCTCATGTCCTTCAGCTTTGGAATGTTGATGTGTCCTATTCTTTTGTGCCATAAGTCCAACTCTGAAATCTTCTTGTTCCCACATTGAATGTACATGACCTTTCCATGTGGATGTTGGACATCCAAAGTGAACATCCTTCCTTCTCTTCTACCTCAAGCAATGACCTTGAAGCCTTCCTTTGGATTCTTTATGAAGCACCCATTCTCATTGAATATGACATGATAACCCTTCTCTACCATTTGTCCTACTGAAATCAAGTTCTTTGAAATTGTAGGAACATGAAGAACATTAGATAGTACCTTTGCTCTACTTGTATCTCCAAGCCTTATATCTCCAATATGTTCAATCATGTGTTGAGTATCATCACC
Source organism: Ceratopteris richardii (assembly GCA_020310875.1). NCBI lineage: Eukaryota > Viridiplantae > Streptophyta > Polypodiopsida > Polypodiales > Pteridaceae > Ceratopteris > Ceratopteris richardii. The sequence goes on from CM035419.1 coordinate 40,425,241, forward strand.
TGTTTTGACACATCCTTTTCCACTTGGTACTTGTAGATTACTGAACAAACTTCCCTGGCATGACATATGGTTGCTACAACCTGAATCAATGTACCATTTTTTGTCATCTTCACAAGAGCTTCTATACTCATGTGTCATTGCAAGTAGTGTGTCCTTGCTTCCTTCACTTGAGGTGCTTGCATAGTTACTTTGGTTCCTTTGATTGCCTCCATTTGGTCTTCCATTATTTAGCTAGCAATCACTAGCATAGTGTCCTACTTTACCACAATGATAGCATGTTATAACTTTATGAGAATTGTAGGAGCTTCGACCTCTTCCTCTACTTCTACCTTGACCTCTTCCTTGTGTGTTGGCATTTGATGCATCCTTGTTGTCTTCCGAATTTTTTTGATTGTAGTTGGAGCGGTTGTGACCTCTTCCTTTTCCTCTTGAGCCTCCTCTTGAGTTTCTTCCTTTACCTCGACCTGCATATAACATTTGGTTGTGGATGTCTTTTCCTTTGGGATCACCGAAGCTAAGCTCTTCTGTGATAAGATGAGGGATTAGTTGTTCAAAACCTGGATATACATCTTTCAAGTTAATGGAAGTTATAAAAGGCTTCCATCTTTCATCTTCTCTCAAGCCATTGAGAGTATAACACAGAAGATCTTCGTCTTCAACCGTTGTGCCAATAGAAGCTAAAGCATCGCTTAGCTCCTTAAGCTTCAAAGTATATTCAGCTATGGATTGACTCGAACTTTTCTTGATTGTGTTCAACTCATTCTTGAGTTGAAGTTTCCTAGCTTTGGTATTTGTTGAATACATCCTTTCAAGAGCTTCCCAAGCATCCTTAGCTTTCTCTAGATGTTGAGTATGACCTACCATGGCATTAGTAATGACTTGCGAAATGAGGAACATGACTCTCCTATTCCTCTCTTCCCATTCTTTTGCTTGCATCCTTTGGACTTCGGTGGCGATAGCTTGATTGATTTGAGGTTGAGCATCATCGCCTCTCATAATACCCCATAAACCTTTGCCCATTAGGTAGTTGTTCATTCTAAACCTCCACACGGGATAGTTATCCTTATCCAACTTCTCTACTTGTTGACCCAAGTCAGCCATTGAAGAGCATCAAAGACTTTGAGAGTTACCTCGAATAGTTATAGTCCTTTGCTCTTGCGTTTGTGAAGCCCCTCCTTGTTCTATAGCTCCACTTTTACTTTTCTTTATCCCCAGCTCTATTGATGAAGCTTCAAAACCAAGTTTTCTCTGATACCAACTGTAAAGAATGAATTCTCCTATGCACAACGAAAGTGTGTAGTCAACCCTTGTATGTCCAACACTTGGACAAACATCTGCACCATAGATAACTTGCTGCTCTCAATACAAAATTCAAATGGACTTGACACTTTAGGCAATCCAATTAGACACAGAGAGCTTTCTAACAAGCTATAAATGACTTAATTTGCACAAGTTTTGATTAGGTAACACAACTCTCAAAGATGAACTACCTGTCCACACAGATATGCTAAAGAATTGAGCTTCACTCTCAGACTGATAACTCTTTGAATATGTATCCTTTGAGAAAGATATTTGGTAGATAGAAAGGAGACACAAATACCGCTCCAACAAGATAAGAAACTAGTAATTTGGATGCGTTTTGGTCAGGAAACTCAACTCACCAAGATAGACCACCTACACACATAAGTACACTAATAAACTGGAATTTACTATCTGATAGATATCTCATAGAATATAAACTATCTCAATGGATTATTTAGAACAGTGAAAGTAAATGCCAGGAGCTTTCCAATAAGACAAAAAACATGCAATTTGGATATGTTTTGGTGTGTAATCTTAACTAACCAAAATAGACTACCTATCTACACAGGTATACTGAAAAACTGGACTTCACTCTTTCACCGATATCTCACAAACTACATAAGATTTCAAAGAGATATTTGACATGCTAAAAGTAAACGAGATACACCTTCCAATAAATATTTAAAAGCATAAAATGGTTACATATGCACTGAGATATGAGCTCTACAACAGAGCTATGTACAAATTGACGTGCGGCTGGAAGGAGTCTAAGGGAAGACAAAAATGACAAAATGGTTAGATCTGACTACTAGGAGCTCTTGCCTCTTTCTCTCCTTGTTTTGAATGTGCTCCCACTTCACTTTTATAACCAATGAGCATGTGAAGAAGTTTGTGCCTCCTTCCTAACTCACCACTTTCTCCACTACATGCTACTAACTACAAGGCAAGATATTGTATCTCTTACTCATCATGAATTTTGACTAGACTTTTTCTTTTATTATTTTTTACTTTTTTCCTCCACTTTTCCTTTATCTTTATATTTGGTAAATTTATCCAAGCATGGCTCATATGAAAATGAACTTGTACATTTATCTTCAACAGGACGTACATAAGCGGTATCCATAGAAACGTACATGGTGTGTATGTGCTCAATATATGTAGTAAAATGACACTAAAAGGCTGAATACACAGCCCAAAAGCTAGCCAATAAAACCTGTAAGCGTAAGGCTTTAAAAACCTACATAAATTTGCAGCAGCTACTCTCACCAAAACTGAAAACCTCTCGAGAAACCTGTAGTTTTACGAGTGTGGCTGAAAATACAGCCCCAAAGGTTGATATTTATTCTCTGAGAAGTACAACAAACACTCTTCCTGATGTTCTTGGACCTGTGTGAAGAGAACTATGTGCGAAAGTACTCCAAAATGGCTCCAAATGACACCCCAAAAATGCTTCAAAAATAGGCTTTGAATGCAAAGAATGAAGCTTTGAGGGACCAAAAATGTTCAACGTAATGTCAAGCTTAGTCTTTCCCCTTCTTCAGACACCACAAGAGTGTAGCTTAGTGGCATACCAGTTCCAAAGGCTCACTTACCTGAGCTAATGAAACTACTTAAGGAGAAGATAAACATGAAAATTTTAGAGCCATCATTTGCACCTTACTCAAACAAATGGTTCATTGTGCCTAAAAAGAATGGGAAACTACGTTTTATTCAAGATCTCCAACTTGTCAATAAAGTCACCATAAGGAATGTAGGAATAGGACCCATTGTAGATGAGTTTGCTGAATCATTTTCAAGACATTCTATCGATTCAATGGGTGATTTATATTCAGGGTATGACCAATTCCAATTAGCAATTGAAATTCGTGACATAACCACAATGAAAACTCTTTTAGGCTTAGTGCGAATGTGTACTTTACCTCAAGGAGCGACTAATTCTGTGGCTCATATGATGAGTGCTATGAATATGGTCTTACATGATTTTATCCCTCATATAACTATGCCATTCATTAATGATATTCCAATTAAAGGGAGTGAGGAACGTTTAAAGGAAATTACTTTAGATTCATTTGGATGTCGTAAATTTGTTCTTGACCATATCTTTGATTGTGAAACAATATTTCAACGATTTGAAGAGGAAGGTCTCACATTTTCCATAGAGAAATCTGTTTTTGGTGTCAACGAGGTTCTTATTGTTGGACATTTATGTGGCCATTATGGTCGAAAGCCATACCCACAAAAAGTTGATGCCATTAGAAAGATTTTTGAAACATGTAACATGTTTCCAATTCAGTCTCATATTTCTGCATGGTCAAGTTTGCCTTCATTTGAAAACATGTCTACTGATGATTTTTTGAGTTTGTGCATTAAACAGTTAGAACAAGGTAAATTAAGACTTGATGATGCTGTTGAAAAATTAAGAGAATCTCGAATGAAAAAGAAGCATTATTTTGATAAAACTCATCGATTGTGTCCTAAGCCAATTGAAGTAGGAGATTGGGTGCTCATTTATGATAGTACATTTGACTCTGAATATATGCAAAAAGCTCACTCAACGCTGGTTTGGGCTATACATTGTAGCCCCAGTCAATAACAATGGTACATATGCTCTTTGTGAGTTAAATGGTGTTGCACTAAAAACTTTGATTGCAGGTAAAAGGATAAAGCTATTCAAGAAACGTGATAATGACGAGTACATTTTGGATGAGAATATTGAAGAAGATGATAACAATGAGGCCAATTCATAAACAAGAGGATCCATGTTATTAAAAAATAAAAAACTAAAAAAATACATATAAAAATATCATTAATTTTTCAAGTTCATATTCCTTTGTTTTTTTCAAGTTCATTCTACTTTTTATCCATTCTTGTTTCATGCATGTTTGTTTCCAGTCTTTGCATTGCATTGCATATCCACATCACTTGAGTCAAAAAATCCAATGATGATTTCTCTACTTGTGTAAAATTGTATCTTGAGTAGTAATTTATCTACTAAGAAATCAGTTATAATCTAGGATTATGGAAAGATAGGACATGTAGATTTGGAGGTTTATTTTGGTAACATGACTTTCATTTATAAACATGCATATGTATCCTGTATCGAAAGCATAATTGTTAAAATCTTAGCTCGTGCCACTGCATGTTTCTACATCCTTAGTCCATCTCACAACACTTGTATCGGAGAGCATCTGTTTCTAATTGGAAAGGCTTATTTGGATCTACAATTTGTAGAACTGGGGCCAAAGCTAAAGCAAGTTTAATTTGTTGAAAAATCTTTGCTTGTTCCTCTTTCCTATTTATCTTTTGATGCTTCCCTTTGAACTTTGAATGAAAACTGCAAAGAAGATCCAAGCTACAGTCAAGCATGGAACAGAGCTAAACAAGCTCAACCGAATGAAGCAAATAATCATGAGAGAAATTTTGAATACCATTCTATCGAAGATGAATATTTGCTTTATAAAGGTAAGGTTTGTGTCCCAAGTATGTTGGACATACAAAATCAAGTTCTTTTCGAATAACATGATGCTCCAAGTGCAGGACATCCTAGTATTAACAAAACCTATGAGTTAGTTAAACGACATTTTTACTAGCCTAGTTTAGATTGAAATGTGCAAAACTATGTATCCAAGTGCCATAAATGTCAAGTCAATAATTTTGAACGACTTAAAGTTGGAGGATTCCTGCATCCTTTGGAAATTCCCAAAGGAAAGTGGGAAAGTATTTCCATTGATTTCATTTCTCAATTACGCCGACTCAGAAAGGCTTTGATTTTGTTTAGGTTGTAGTTGAATGATTGACTAAAGTTTCTCAGTTTATTCCTATCAAGCTTACTTATAAGACCCCAGAACTTGCAAAAATATTTGTAAATCAACTTTATAGGCTCTATGATCTTCCATTAGACATAGTTGCTGATAGAGATGCTCGATTTACAAGTCATTTTTGGCAAACAGTCTTTAGTAGACTTGAAACTAAACTAAGTTTAAGTACAGCTAAACATCCCTAGACAGATGGATAGACAAAGAAAGTCAATCAAATCTTGGAAGACATACTCAGAGCATATGTCACTTCCACATAGATTGATTAGGAAGACTATCTTCCTTTAGCTGAGTTTGCCTATAAGAGTGCCAAGAATTCATCAACTGAATTTAGTCCATTCATGTTGATGTATGGGTTCCAGCCTAGGTCTCCATATGCAGTGGGACTTCAAAATGAACGAGTTCAAGCATCTCAAGAATTCCTTCAAGATATCAATTTTAAACTTAAGTTAGCTAAAGAAAACTTAAAGAAAGCTCAAGATCATGCAAAAGCTTGTGCCGATCGGAAGTGAAGAGATGTTACTTTTCAGGTTGGCGATCAAGTTTATCTTTGTATTCCTAAAAGATCAAAAAAGTTCAAGATTGGTCAATGCGCCAAGTTGTCAGCTAGATATTGTGGTCCTTTTCCAATCACCAAGAAAGTTGGTTTGTGGCCTTATGAATTACAACTTCCAAATGATAATTGGATTCATCTAGTGTTCCATGTTAGTCGACTTAGGAAGAGTTTGACAAATTCAGATAATGTAGTTGGACAATAGGTTATAGTTCCACTTCCATTAAATGAAAGAGTTCCTCATGAACCTAAAAGGATACTTCATACTCAAGATAAATGTACAAGAAGTCACTTGTATGAAGAGTGCTTATTAAAATGGAAGGATGGAACTGAAGAAAATTCAACACGGGAGAAAGTGTCCACAATCCAATGATGTTTTCCAACTTTCAAGTTTTAAGTTGGTCCCAAATAAAGAAGTTTTTCTACTTTCAAGTTTAAAGTGCATATACCGATCATGTTCTACAAGATTTAGAACATGGTAAGGTTTTCTACTTTCAAGTTCTAAGTAAATAACATGTTTGAATGAATGCATGTTTTTCAAGTTTTAGAACCTGAGGCTTGGGGGTTGCCTACATTTTATATAGCTCTAATTTTCAAGGACAACAATATTTTCCAAGGGGGGAAGAATGCAATAAAGTAAGTCTATGATCTAAGGGTCCAATCGGTTCAGAGGGATCTGAAATTGGATATTGTTTGGTCATTCGTATGTGTGACCAAAGATCTCGATTCTAGACTTATTGGAAGGTCATTTAATCTTGTAACCAAGTAATCCACTTAGCCTAGTGGTTAAGACTCAAGGGTATGAAGGAGGAGGTCTTGGGTTCAAACCACATGGGATACATGGGGAGAATGTTTTGCCCAAAGAGGTTTGGAACCTTCTAGAAGCATCCACTTGAGTTAACTCTGGCTAACTTGAACACTTGGTGCACATGTAGTTATGGTTGACACTTGGATGATTAGAATTTACCTATCCAAGAGGGCAAATCCCTTAGAATCCACTTGCTCGAGAAGGAAGAACCCTAGAGAGAGCTATATATATAGGCATATGGTTGGGAGGAGAGTCATTCATTCATGAGTTATTCCTATGGCTACACTATTGTAGAAACTCCTCTTTCAGTCATATGGCAACTTAACTTTCCTGCATTCACTTTCAAACCAAGAATCATTCTCATCAAACACAACATCTCTACTGACCATAAATCCCTTGTTGGATGGATTATAAAACCTGTATCCTTTTTTATTCAAATCATACCCTATGAAGATGCACTTATCTGCCTTAGGGTCTAGCTTACCTCTGATTTGAGATGGGATATGCACATAAGCCACACATTCAAAGAACTTGCAATGATCAAGTGAAGGTCTTCTACCATGCCATGCCTCATATGTGGTCATCCCATCAAGTGATTTTGATGGCAACCTGTTAATAGGATAAGTGGTAGTAGATACACTCTTTGCCCACAAATAATTAGGTAACTTTTTCTCATTTAGCATTGACCTATTTGTTTCAACAATTATCCTATTTTTTCCTCTCTACCACCTCCTTTTGTTCAGGGTTATACCTTGTTAAGATTTCCCTTTTGATTCCTCTATCCTGCAAGAATGCATCAAACTCATTTGAGAAGTACTCACCTCGTGCATCTGACCGTAGTCTCTTTAGACTTCTTCCTATTTGGTTTTCCACAAGTGTAAGATACATCTTAAAGCAACTTAATACTTCATCTTTGTGCTTCATAAAATATAAGATAGTTTCATCTATTGAAATCATCAATGAAAAATACATAATACCTTGATCTAGAAATTGAGAGATCCTTATTTGGTCCCCATATATCTGTATGGACAAGCTTCAAGTAGTCCTCATGCATGTAGCCTTTCTTGGAGAAGGGTAACCTATGAGATTTTCCAAACTGACAAGCACCACATTTATAGATCATGTGTTGCTTGGATACATTACGTATCCCAAGCACACATTGATCTCTACATATTTGCTTTAATGTTCTCTCAACAATATGCCCTAATGTCTTATGCCAAGTTTCAAGCTTTGATAATGTTTGATCTTTGTAGCTATAAAGTGCAATATTCTTTGTATCTTCAAGTTCAAATGTAAATAACCTACCTGTCTTTTCTCCCTTGGCAATATCTTGAGTCCATGTTGGGGATCCCCCACAAATGCTCCATATTTGTTGAACCTAACCTACAAACCCTTTTCCACAATCTGCCCAACACTCATCAAGTTCTTGGTGATTGTAGGTGGATATAGAGCCCTACTCAACAGATTTCTATTTCCATCAGAGGTTTTAACATTTCCTACCTTGACCTCTGAATGCTTGGTGTCATCACCTGTTTGTACTTGATGCTTTTCCTTAGGTTCCTCAAGCTCAGAGAGAAGAGCTACATTGCCTGCCACATGGTTTGAACATCTTGAGTCAATGTAGAAGAGATGGTCATCAATCATACCTTGGGTTAAAGTCATACTCATAATCACAAGGGAATCCTCTTGTTCCTCTGTGTAATTGTTGTAGCCTTTCCTTGATTTGTAGCCTCCTTGGTAGTTGTTATTGTAATTTTAGTTGTAGTTGTTAGTGTATCCTTGATGATGGTTGAATCTTCCTCTTGATTGTGTGAAGCCACCTCTTTGGAAACCTCTACCTGTCTGATTCTTGAAGTGCTTGTAACACTTATCAGTGGTGTGATGTGATAAACCACAAATATTACATGTGAAAGAGTTGAAAGGTCTCTCCCTACCTTGGGTACCTCGTCTACCCTACCTCTTGAGTTTCTACCTCTCCCTCAATAGTTAGTTTGAGAGGTAGTACCTTCATCCTTCTAAGGTAGGATATCACCTTCTAAGGCGGCTAATTGGACTGCCCTTTCGAGTCTTTGAATTTGACTAGATCCAAGTGAAGTTTGGTTTTGTCCCAATTTTCGTTCTCAGGACTGTCAATGACACGACCCTTGATGTTCCATCTATCCGTAGGGTCCTCCACCATGTTGAAGTCACTGCAAATAAGAAAGTTGTAAGGGAGCAAGTCCAAGAAGGCCTAGGTGTCAAGTCTCTCCAAGTCCCCGTTTGGGGCTTACATAGAAACTAAAGTGAATTGAAAGGGGGCATCAAAGGAAGCACCAATCCAATGATGGCACTGATCTTCGATAGAGTTCTCAAACTTTTCAAACCAGAATTGGTTTATATGAATTAGCATCCCAGCAGAGCCTTGGGGGTGCGTCGTCGAGATCTAGACATGGGTCTCGGAGACCTGTCTAAGGTGTTTTTGGAGGTCTACTCCATCAATTTTAGTCTCTTGAATACAGATGAATTCAAGGTTTCGGCTAATGTCACAAAGCCATTCACCAATGATGGTCGCTCTTGAGGGGTCAGATACCCCTTAGCATTTAACGAGATGATGATTATTGTCGTAATTTACCCTCTTTGCAAAAGGGGATCTTATCCTATCTCCTCTTGGATTCGTCGTTCTTCTTCACTGGGAGGGAGTCTCGACTTAGTAGCTTGTTTTTGCAAGGTATCTTAATAGGTTGTTTTTCCTTGCGAGAGGTGTCTAGTTGAAAGGAACACGTGCCTGTATCCGGAATAGTCGATCTGATGATGGAACTTTCACTATCCATGTTGTCTTCGTTACTAGTGGTCAAGCCATTTTCTTTGCTTGTAGTGTAGCCCTCCTAATTAGATTCTTTGTTGTTAGGGAGCTCTAAGGCTTTGTCGTTGGTGTCCTCCACAAATTGGTCCCTATCTGGGTAATAAAGCTCATTAATCTCCTTTTCCAGATTGCAATACAAGTTGTTAAGGGGGGCATCTAGAGAACGATTTCTCTTAGAAGTCACCCTAGGACTTTTTTTCCTTCTTCTTCTGACTTTGTTGAACCCGTCTGAGTCAGTTTCTGGGTTTTAGGAGCCCTCAACAACTTTTTCGATCACCAGTGGAATCAGGGTCCCATTGTTCTCTTGAGCCTTTTTGGGTGCTTCTTGTATTTGTTTTCTTTTCTTTCTCAAGGGGCACTCTTTGATCCCGTGGCCTTGTTGGCCACAACCAAAACACACGTCAGGTAGATTTTTGTAATTAACATCTTGTTCCCACACCTCCCCTTCGCCCAAGTCCACCTTCATCTTTGAAGGAAGCATTTTGAGGTCAGCCTTGACACAGATTTGAGGGTGCCACTAGCATTGAAAGAGTGCCTCACACCTTCATATATGAAACTGCAAACGTCCTCCCCTGATGCTAATGGCTTGCTAAGTAGAGAAACAATGTCCCACACGAAGTTGTACAAGAAGTACGGCAAGTTAGTGAGCTCGACCCAAAGAGGGTAGCGGAGAGATTTTTATTTGTCGGGAATGAAATCAGTTGACCATCTGAACAAACATAGGGTCGCCCTCCCGAGTTGCTAGGTTCCGATACTAAGGGATTGGAATGCCATATCCTCATTCTCACAGATTAGCAACATATGACTAACCAGTAAGAACACACCTTTAAACCCATGGGTCACTTATATCGCACCATCAACAAGAATTCACCAAACCTACACGAAGCTCATTGAATGCTTCAAGTCATCATTGTCGAACTGTTACATGTGCGAAGCATCAAAAGTAGAAGTATTGTACAAGATGGATGCGGTGATTAAAGGGACACATAACGAAGAAGGTGTTTGGATTTCCTCTCTTTTGGGTTTTTTTATGTGATTGTTTACCTTTTCAAGATAGAGCTTTGACATACCAGTGCTGAATATAACCTTTTCAATGCGGTATAACCTTTTCAAGATAGAGCTTTAACGGTATAAGGTTTTTATGGAGAGAACTCACGATTTGAAGTTTTTTGCGGTTTCCGAAGTTTTTTGCGGGGAAACTGAGCAGCGTCAAGGAGGCTTTTAAACATGATGAACCACCGCGATGGCAATCAACTTTTTCGGCTTAAGCTTCCAACTTGAAAAAGGACGAATCCGCTAAGAGGCGAAGCTTGGAAAAGAAAAGATTTCCTTCGGAACAAGCGAAAGTCGCAATAAGCAGTGGGACCCAATGACGAATCGCGATGACTGTAGGGATGGAGCGCTGAGAAGACGTGGCACGAAGGACAACCCGTTATCGCGATGGTCACCAACAGATGACAATCGGGCTGGCGCGCTGAGAAGACAATCGTGATGGCGTGCGAAGGACAATCGCGATGGCGACCACTAGGTGCCCATCACGAGGATGAAACCGGGCCGTCGAGAGCCTTGTCGGAACAGCAGCCGTAGTTAACGTGCAAAGTCTTCAGTCAGACCTTATTCAGTCTTTCAGTGGGTAGCGCTGAGCTTCGCGGTAGTTTCGTCGTTGCAGCATTTACGCAAGATACTCCGGCTCCGATAATGGAAAATCTCGGGCAGTGGCGATGGCGATGGTGGACAGCGTAGCAGTGGCGATGATGGACGGGTGCATCACTGAAGCCCAATGAATCATTTGTTGGCAATCAGCAGACGGTCTCAACATTACATGCGACTGCAACTATCACCATTAAACCCATAACTCCATTGCATGAAACCATCAGCAATGTCCATTGAATCCTACACGATGATCTTTACTTCTCAGCGGAAATGATCTTTCACGATGATCTTTACTTCTCAGCGGAAATGTCCATTGAATCCTTCAACAGCCTGTTGTTTTACCGTCGACAGAAACTCAGATCACTGCACTCCGCCACAGCAGCTAAGTCCGACAGGCGCGCAGCCGTAAAGTTCTCTTAAGCTTCCTGCATCTGGAACGTTGAGGGTGAGGCGTTCATTCATTGGTCGGAAAATCAAGTAATACAGCTAAGTTGATCTAGGTAAAAGAGAGCGCTTCTTCTTGAATCATGTCGAAAAAGAAGTCAATCATAATGAAAATCAAGTAATACAGCTAAGTGTTCTAGATAAAACAGAGCGCTTGTTCTTCAATCATGTCGAAAAAGAAGTCAATCTTCATTATGTTAGTTCTTCTATTCTTCGTATAGCTCAAAGCATTTTTGCATTGGACTTGGAATGAACAAGATATGTTTCATTATTTTTTATCGTAATATTTCTTCCATTTTTCTTTCCACGCCTATGCCTTTTGCGTCTTCTCCATACTCCAAAATCCTTACCTTCAACAGCTCAAATCCTAAGATGTCAAGAATCTCACAAGAAGTTGCAGATTTCTATTTCAATTATTGGATTTTAACCAATCTAGGTTCTTAGATCTTTTATAATCGCTTGCTAATTTTCAAAAGACTTCTAGAGAGCAAAATGATAAGGTCAAATAGAAAAGAAGTTCAATTTAAGGTAGGAAATTTTTGCATGTTCTTTCCAATTGTGCTAAATCTTTATCTTTCTATCTCTAGAATGCCAAAAAGTAGATAATCAATAGTAGAAAGAAGGGTTTGATCACCATGGCACATCTTGCCAGGCTGCATTGGATGCCCTTCTAGTAAGCAATTTAGCCCAAACCCGTCGATGGCAAAAAGCAGTTGGCTTATGCAAGAGTGCCCTATTTTTAACAGTAATTCATTTTTTATGTTTGAAATCTTTGATGCGTTGCATTTAACCCCTCATAGAATCTTATGGGCTTTGTGGTTCAAAGTCCTACCTTCAATGGTCCAAATCCTAAGATGACAAAGAATGACCTCTCTATCACAAGAAGTTGAAAATTACTAGTACATTTCTTTTCCGAATTCAATTTGCTTCTAGAGGGCAAAATGATAATGTCAAATAAAAAAGAAGTTCAATTAAAGATAGGAACTTTTTTCATGCTTTTTCCAAATGTGCAAAATCTTTTTCTATCTCTAGCATGCTAAAAATTAGATAACTAATGATAGGAGGAAGTTGTTGATCACCATGGCACATTGTGCTAGGTTGCATTGGATGCCCTTCTAGTAAGCGAGTTGGTTCAAACCCTCCAATGGTAGAAAGTCATTACCTTATGCATAAGTGCTCTATTTTTAACACTCATTTATTGTTTTTGTTTGAAACCTCCTATGCGTGGCATTCAACCTCTCATAAAATCTTCAAACCCTTGTTCTCCAAAATCCTTATCTTTCAATGGCTCAAATCCTAAGATGGCAAAAAATGACTTCTATGTCTCAAGAAGTTGAAAATTCATATTCTATTTTTTAGATTTTAATGAATCTTAAGAATTTAGGTTTTTAGATCTTTTGAATTAACGTGCTAGATTTCAGAAGAATTTCAATTTGAGTTATTGTGCCATAGGAAATTGTTGTTGAAAAGTTGCAGTTGAGCATGCTTTCAAGGTTGCTACATCAAAGATGCAGTGGGGTTCATAGCACATATAGAGATATGGAAGTGCAGACGAAATGTTTTAAGTTATTCACAATCATTTGTATGTGTTCATGTATATTGAAGTGCAAGTTGCACATTACATTCCATTTCTATATTCTTATAAGTGATTAGTGTACTTCGAGTTGCAGTTAATTTCCTTGTGAAGGCTTTCACACTTCAAAAACATTCACATCCAAAAGCCTTGTAGATTTAGAGAAACTTTCATGCGATCTTGTTTCTCTTCATCTATCTTGCATCTTCTTTCTACCCACGACCTTCCACCTCTTATCCTTATTTGGTCCTTCCATTGGGTTTGGTGAGTATGGGTGCTTCAATTCACTCTATATGGATATGGTGGTGCCTTTTTGTGTACATCAACCCTTGTATCATACTTTTTCTTTTATCTAAGCCATAATCACATAAGCTTACATCTTTATTTTCAACACTCTCCCCCAAGGTTGTGAGTTTCATGTCTTGATCTTCAAGATTTAAACTTCCTTCAATATAACAAGACAATTAAATTTGGTATGATAAATAAATGGAAAAGAGGTAACTAATGAGAAATGAGCATGTTTCAAGCCTTACAAATGGATCTTGTGACAAGTTCCATAACTTTCAAACATGCCCCCTTTACCTAGAATTTGGGATTCCATGCTATTCTCCAAATCTTGTCCTCTTGTCCTTTTGCTTTTACTTCCCTTGTATCTCTATTTCAGATAGCTTTGTGATCTCCCTTGTTTGCTTCCATGATATTTTATCTTCTTTCTAGATTCATCTTTGCTTCTTTGGGTCTAAGAAAGAGCTCGTTTTGAATCCCTATCAATAACCATGCTTCATACAAACTTATACAATGCAATGAGATCACCTTGTGTTTATATATCTCTCTCTTGTTGCACTGTCTTTTTTTCTCTCCTCTCTTTTGCAAACATCTCTAGTTGTATGCCTTCATGGCATCATGTCTTCTAAGCTTTGGTGCTTCAGTCTGATCCTTTTTTGTTTTTGAATCATCTTTGAATTTGTCTATTGCTATAGTTTCTCCATCTTCATGTTCCTCAAGCTCTTGTTTGTGACCTGAAGTTCATCCTTCCCTATTTTTACGTATTTGAAAATTCTTGGCTACTCTTGTAACTTTAAGAAACCTTCCTTCATACGAGGTTATGCTAAAATTATTTTCTTCATCCACTTTACATGCTCTTTCCTTACCTATGGCTACTCTATGCTCTCCTTTTGACATGGGAATGGCTGTCATATTTTTTTCCAACTTGTCTTTATGACTCATTTTATAAATCATGGCTAACCTTTGCCTTCTATAAACTCCTTCCATAAAGATGGATGCTCTTAATGCTTTTAAATTACCTTTTATGGTGGCTCTTGCTCTTTCTTTGAGCATGACTACTTCTCTTCTAAATCTGAAAATTGTGTTGGCTGCACTTTCTCTTCTTTTGAATCTTCTTTTATCTTACAATCCTTGGAAGCTAACTCCCCTTTTCATCATAATGTTTTCTTCATACTTTGGGATTGTTTGTAAAACTACAAAATGAACAATGGACTGATCATACATGAACTCTTTAATGAGTTCCTCTTTATGGGAGGCATTTTTGGTTTCCATATCTTTCAAGATTTCTTGATTAGCTACAAGAAGATAAGAAATCCTTAATAACTGAGAGCTCATCCATATGCTCTCTACCCCTCTTCTTCTCATGCGGCTTTACACATGCTTCTTTGAGGTTCACAATGGGTGTGAGCACTCAATAAAAATTTGTGATAGATCTGTACATAGACATAGAATATGAAATCAAAAATGTAAAAGTTAAGAAGTTGCGATATTGATACCAACTTCATTTGTTTTGTAAAGGAATCTATCAACAATTTAGGGAATGGAATCTCTCTACTCGCTCCAAGCTGAGAGTGGGAAAAAAAAACCTCTGTCATGGATAAAGGAAACCATCCTGAGCCTTAGATTCCATGTGAATTCTATATCTCATGATTGTTCCAGAACTTGGGGAAGCTAATGCTTCCATTGCGTTTGGCACGTGCCAAAACCCTAAGATCGAATATCTTCTTGCTTGATTCTGACATCCAGAGACCAGGCTTCAAATGGATGACATCATCAATTTGTAACTGCCCTAGAACCGCCCTTGAAAAACCTATATAAGGAGGGGTTTGCCACATTCATAATCAGTCTTGCTAATACCAGACTTGGGAGCTCAAGGAGTCGTGATCGCCAAGTAAGTACTCTCCGAATTTCAGTCCCAATTCCTATCTTGTTTCTTGTTCTAGTCCTGTCTAGTCTAGTTCTTGGACATCCTGTTTTGTCCTCTTGTAATCTTGTAGTACGAGATCTTGTCAAGTTCTTTCTTGTATTCAGTTCATCTCCCAGAAGAGAGTTCTTCTTATCTAGACATATTGTCTCATACTTACGATCTCGCGTTGTGGGATCTCTTGTATCATCTCTAGTCGAGTTTTCCATACCTATTGGTCCCAGGTTATGGGACGTCTTGTATCAGATCCATCTTCTTGTATTATTTTCCCTATGTGGGTGTTATTTTAATCATAAGTGTATTTTCAAAATCTTGTCTACTGAAGTCTAAGAGCACAATCTAGTGCTCCCCTGACATTTTGGCAAGACTCTCCTCTATCCAAGACTAGGCATCATGGAGAACGCTTATGAACAGATTGTAGCATCACTTCAGAGTCTCCAACAAAAAGTCGAAGACCTAAGTCATCGACAAAAACAAGTTGAGATGGGACATCGAGTGGATGTAGGTGCACTCCTCCAAGAATTACAAGAACAAATCGGGATTCTTCAAGCAAATCAAGGGAGTATTCAAGTGAATCAATGGCCTAGTACATCATTTATGAAGGAACCCAAGATTTGCATGCCAGAAAAGTTCGATGGTGATCGCACAAAGTTTCG
This sequence comes from Ceratopteris richardii, assembly GCA_020310875.1. Taxonomy (NCBI): domain Eukaryota; kingdom Viridiplantae; phylum Streptophyta; class Polypodiopsida; order Polypodiales; family Pteridaceae; genus Ceratopteris; species Ceratopteris richardii. The sequence goes on from CM035419.1 coordinate 40,441,096, forward strand.
ATGATTCTTGCAACAAGTCAAATTGTACATCCGCATGCAGCGTGATAGATACACTGATGATGCATATGAGGTCGGTTTTATTGGAACCTTGCCCTATGGTCAAGCTTTATCATGGTCCGTCCCAATCTTGGAGAAGGATATGGGTGTACTTCATGAATATGAGGGATTTCTTGGAGAGCGCATCGCCACATTTGGAGATGCAGACATGAGTGGAGTGGTAGAAACAAAACTTCGAAAGCTACGTCAAGGTAACCGCCCTACCTCTACCTATGCATCTCAATTTAGGCAATTGATATGTGACCTCATTTGGCACGAAGATTATTTCCTAAGCCAATTTAGATGGAGCTTAAGAGATGATGTGAAGGACCTTCTACTCACGATGCCATAGGTTAAGACATTGAATGAATACATCAACAAAGCTTTTAAATGTGATAACCACCGTTTTGAAAGGAAACAAGAAAAACAAGTAGAAGGAAGACCTTGCCAATGGAAACCCTTCCAACCCACTCGTAGAGATGAGTCTATGCCCAAACCTATGCAGATAGATGTAACTAGGTTCTAGCCTCTAACACGACAAGAGAAACAAAGAAGGAGGGATAACAAGTTATGCTTGTATTGTGGAAACCCTGGCCATATTGCACTTAATTGTCACAACAAGAGAACGAACTCCAAAGTCGCAGCCACCCTTGTAGAGCAAGGAAACGAGGAAGTCGAGTTGTAAAAGAGACCATACAACCGGACCATGATATAGGAATGGATCTCATAATTCCAACCACACCCGTAGAAACATGTCTTGCCCCTATTAAGTTAATCATGTCTAAGAAGACCCTTTTCCTTATAGCTCTGGTAGATTTAGGAGCCTCCTCATGTTTCATTGATGAGGGACTCATTAAAAAACATGGAATTCCAATACTTCAGAAGAACAAGCTAGTAATAGATGAACTAGTAGATGGATGGGGAATATAACCATGGAAACCATACCACTAAGAGTACACCTTGGTGACCATGTTGCATACATATGTTTCAATGTAATATCGAGTCCAATAATCATGGTTATCATCAAAATGTCGTGGTTAAAGAAACATAATCCAGAAATTAATTGGGAGAATAATAAAATCACCCGTCAAGGTATCGAGAAGAACCCGATATATGTTGGAGCCAAAGCCTTCATGCATGCAGTAAGGAAGGAACCGACATATATGATCTATGCCATACCAACTCAAGAGCCGAGGAAAGATGATTCAATGAAGCTACCTGACAAATACCAAGGGTTTGAAGATGTCTTTGAAAAAAAGAATACAGATATGCTCCTAGAGCATAGATCTTATGATTGTGCCATAGAACTTCAAGAGGGAGCACAACCACCCTTTGGGACAATCTATAGACTATCCCCAAGGAGCTTACATAATTACTTAGGAATATTGATGAGAATCTAGCCAAGGGATTTATCAAACACTCAAAGTCCCCTGCAGGAGCCCCTATCAAATTTGTAAAGAAGAAGGATGGAGCTCTTCGAATGTGTGTGGACTATCGTGGTTTGAATAAAGTTACAATAAAGAACAGATATCCTCTACCACTTATATCAGAGCTCTTGGAACACCTTGGAAAAGCAAAGTTCTTCACTAAGGTTGACCTTCGAGGAGCATACAATCTTGTCAGGATCAGAGAAGGAGACGAATGGAAGACAACATTCCGAACAAGGTATGGACACTTTGAATATGTAGTTATGCCATTTGGTCTCACAAATGCGTCAGCCGTCTTTCAACATATGATGAATGATAACTTTCGAGAGTATTTACATGATTTTGTGGTAATATATCTTGATGATATCTTGATATTCTCCAAAAATCTAGAAGATCATGAATGCCATGTAAAGATAGTCCTAGAGAAACTAAGAGAAAAAGGGTTATATGCAAAATTGGAGAAGTGCTACTTCCATCAGACAAAAGTGGAGTTTTTGGGGTACATTGTATCACAAAAAGGAATCTTTATGGACCCTACGAAGATCAAGACAATCCTTGATTGGCAACCACCTTCGTGTTTTCGAGATGTACAGTGTTTTCTAGGGTTTGCCAATTTTTATAGGATATTCATTAGAGATTACTCCTAGATTGTGACACCTCTTACCAAGCTTATAGGAAACTCAACATTTTCATGGGTTGAAGAAGCAGAAAAAGCCTTTCAGAGCCTGAAATCCACATTCTCTACTGCCCTAATCCTAGTTCATCTTGGTTCGATCAAACCCTTCTTCCTAGAAACAGATGCATCGGACTTTGCCCTAGGGCCGTTCTATCCCAATATGGAGATGATGGACACCTACATCTAGTTGCATATCATTCATGGAAATTTTCCCCTCTAGAAATTAATTATGAAATTCATGATAAAGAACTTCTTGCCATAGTGGATGCATTTGATACTTGGCATCACCATCTAGAAGGAGCAGCTCATAAAGTTACTATGTATACATATCACAAGAACCTAGAGTATTTTATGACCACCCGCATTCTTAATAGAAGGCAATCTCGATGGAGTAACTTCTATCCAGGTCGGATTTTGCCATCACCTACCATCCAAGATGTCAACAATGTCAGTCAGATGCCTTGTCTAGAAGATCTTACCTTGCACCAAAGAAGGGTGAAGAGGCCTTTGATCAACAAGGGAGTGTATTACTCAAGCTTGATCATCTCCAGTTGGTAGCTATCTCTTCAACCCATCATGAAGATTCAGCCTTGAATCATTGGATCCATGAGAATCTACCACAGGATGAATTATTTTGTAACATTAAGCAGAAATCTCAAGAAGGAAACTTCCAACACTGAGTAAACTAATTTCAAGAAAAGGATGGGTTACTACTCTATAAGAACCTATTGCATGTGTTGATATATTTAGGTAGTGATGTGTGTGAATACTCTAGGACCGCCGGGGCACTTTTTTCCCTCTTTAGGAGGTTTTTTTCCCCCGGCTTGTATATACGCCTATTGCCCTAATGGGCTACTTATCTTTGTACATTCTCTAGTAATACATTCAGTCTTGTGTGTTGTGCTCCAAGCTTCTTCATCTTCCTTGTGCTGTTCGCGTGCTTCCGCAGACGTCTATTTCCAACAATTGGTATCAGAGCAGGTCGTCGCTTCTTCTAGGGCTCCGTCGATACTCCTCAGTTTGCAGTCTTAGATTCACACGAAATTTGGTGACCATACTCAGGGTGTTTCCCTGATCAAAACATCTTCGCTGTGTGGTGCCGAAATCGCGATCTGAGCTCATTTCGGCCTCCGAATGCACTATCGCAACGCTTGTGCAGGCTATTTTGTCCTTTTGTGCCAAAGGTATATACTAGTTTTTGTTCGCCAGTTTAAGCGTCTCGAAGTCTACTACAGGTCTAGCAGAACTCGTCTGGGCAGTTCTGTTCAACTTTTTGAGATACAGTCAATTTTCTGCATCAAGGTATTTTAGTCACCGGCCATGGCTGAAAGTAGTGATGTATTCCGTATGTTGGCTGTTGAGGATAAGTTGGATGGTACCAACTACCCATTATGGGCTTATATGATGCGACATGTACTGGTTGCAAAAGGATTGTGGAACATTGTGGAGGGTGTTGAAAGACGTCCTGTTACACCTGTAACGATAGGTACTGCAAATACAGGTGTTGGAGCTGATGAAGATGGTGTCCAAGATGATATTCCGTAGATTCCTGTTCGTGCTGCTGTTTCTGTTGCACCTACTGCAGAGCAGATTCGTTGGGATGGCAGAGATGCCCTGACACATGCATTGATAGCCTTGTCTGTCAAACGTGCCATTATTCCTCACATTCGCTCTTGCAGAACAGCAAAGGATGCTTGGGATACACTTACCACTTTGTACCAGGCTAGGAATGAGGCTCGTGTTGCTTACCTCCGAAAAGAGTTGGAGAGTGAGCACATGAATGAAGGTGATTCTATGGACAGTTTTCTTACAAAGATCAAAGACCTGAAGGAACAATTGATTTCTGCTGATGAGGTTATACCAGATAGCTCACTTGTGCAGACCGTTCTGAATGGTCTTCCTGATTCATATCAGAGTTTTGCCTCTACTCTTCGGTTGATGATGAAAGGCAATCCGAATGCCTTGTCATTTGAGGAATTAGTCTCTGTTCTGTTGCAGGAAGCTCAGTCCAGGCAGAAGAGGTCCATTATGCGTGTTGCAGATCAAGCTTTCCTGGCTATTCAGAAGGGCAAAGGAAAATGGAGCTCTTCTACTAGTAAGCAGAAATCTGTAAATGCTGCACAATCGAAGAACCAGGATAAAGATGAAAAGAAATCAAAAAAGCAGAAATTGTTCTACAAGTACTGTAAAGGAAATGATCATATTATAAAGAACTGTCCAAAACTGGCTGCTAAAGAGGCAAAGAAGAAAGAGGCTGGAATGGTTGTTGCAGAGGCCTCTACACCAAAAACAGAGTCTGCAAATCTTGTGCAGGAAGAAGAATGGGCGTTTACTACTATTTGCAGTTTTGACCCATCTTCTCATGATCCGTGCATGTCTACAGTAGACTCAGATGTTTGGTACTTTGACAGTGGGGCGACCAAACATATTACCTCGCAGCGCAGTTTCTTCTCTTCACTCGAGCCTGCCCCTACAGGGAATACTATCACATGCGCCAATAACTCCTCTTATCTTGTTATGGGAGTTGGTAAGATCATTCTGACTACTGCTGATGGTAGTTCTTTCACTTTGTGAGATGCTTTATTTGTGCCAGGGATCAAAAAGAACCTGTTATCAGTTTCTGCATTAGCCAAGATTGGCTTGGTTGTGAAATTCCTTGATGACAGGTGTACAGTCCATGATCTCTCAAATGGCGATGTGATTATTGCTTCTGGCATTTTATGTCGTGGGCTGTATAAGCTCATAGACTATGAAAGATCTGTGAATGATTCGGCATGTGCAGTTCACGATTCTCAGGCTATGTCAGATGCAAAGCTTTGGCATGCACGATTTGGTCATCTGAATTTTGCTAGTTTGTTACGCCTGCAGAAATCTGAAATGGTGTCCTCTTTGCCCAAACTTGAGGCACCTGGAAAACATGTTTGTGAAGGCTGTATTTTGGGCAAAATGCAGCGTTCTTCCTTTCCAAAAGATGGTTCAGTTCGCGCTACGCAGAAATTGCAGCTTGTACATAGTGATGTCTGTGGTCCTATGCAGACATCCTCTTTTGGAAATTACCTTTACTTCGTGACTTTCATTGATGATTTTTCCAGGCATGCATGGGTATATCCACTCAAAGCTAAGTCCGAAGTGTTCATGTGCTTCAAACAGTTTTTGGTTTTGGCTGAAAATCTGTCAGCATGTAAAATGGGCACCCTCCGTTCTGATCGAGGGGGGGAATATATGTCTTCGGATTTTAATGCATTTCTGGCTGAACGTGGGATAAAACACCAGTGTACAGTGCCGTATACACCTCAACAGAATGGAGTTGCTGAACGAAAGAACAGGTCACTCATGGAGATGGCGAGGTGCATGGTCAAAAGTCAAGCTTTACCACATAGTTTCTGGCTTGAGGCTGTCATGTGTGCAACACATGTATTGAGCAGGTGTCCCACTAAAGCATTGCAGTCTATCACTCCATATGAGGCTTGGCATGACCGCAAGCCATCTGTTGCTCATCTGCGTGTTTTTGGTTGTTTGGCATATGCATTAGTGCCTGAACAACATCGCAGAAAATTGGATGATAAGGCAGTAAAATATATTTTTTTGTTGGGTACAGTTCTGAAAGTAAAGGCTATCGTCTGTATCATCCACAGACTAAACGCATTCTGGTTAGCCGTGATGTTGTCTTTGTGGAAGATGTTATTCAGCCATTGCCTTCATGTACTAAGGAGACATCTGTTAGCTCCAAAGACATGTATGATACTTTGATGCCTCTTTTTACAGGTCGACAGGCTAGTGCTGGTTCTAATGAGGCAACTTCTCAACCTTTGCAGGTTTCATATGATGATGCAGATCATTCCATTTCTGATGCAGATTTACATGATGCACTTGTTGATGAGAGAGCTGATATTGAGCAGGCAAAAACTATGCCAAAATGGCTAGTGCAGACTTTGCGTGACAGCAAATTAGATGCACCTTTGTCATATCATACTCGTTCAGGCTCTCATAGTGCCTCCTTTGCATCAAATTGCTATGCTATGGCTGCATCTAGTCTCTGTGATGAGAATGAGCGTGTTTCTTTTTATGAAGCACAAAATTCAGAAAATTGGATGGCTGCTATGCAATTTGAATATGATGCTATAATGAAGAATGGTACATGGTCTTTATGTGACTTGCCTCCTGGCAAGAAGGCCATTGGCACTAAGTGGGTATACAAGCTGAAGCGTAAACCTGATGGTACAGTTAACAGGTATAAGGCTAGGCTTGTTGCAAAGGGTTATGCACATGAAAGAGGCATTGACCTTTGCACCTACATGCCGTATGACTACTGTTCGCAGCATTTGTGCACTTGCAGCCCATCATGGTTGGAATGTACATCAGGTGGACATTAAAACAGCATTTCTGAATGGTGACTTGCATGAAGAAGTGTATGTTTTTCAGCCCCGTGGCTTTGTGCAGAAAGGGCATGAAAACCAGGTTTGCAGGTTAAAGAAGGCATTATATGGTTTAAAGCAAGCACCACGTGCTTGGTATGAGAAGATACATGCCTATCTGATTACACATGGTTTTGAGAATAGTCCAACTGAAAGCACCTTATATGTTAAGCGTGCTAATGATGTGCTTCTGATCATTGTTGTCTATGTTGATGACATGCTGCTCACTGGTCCTATTGAGACACATATTGCTGATTTTAAGGCTGATTTGCATGCCTCATTTGAGATGTCTGATTTGGGGCATTTGCATCACTATTTGGGCATTCAGTTTATGCATGTTGATGGTGGAATGGCTTTGTGTCAAACGAAATATATTGACACATTATTGCAGCGTTTTGGCCTTGAAGACTGTAAGCCTATTGCCACTCCTATGGAGACGGGTTTACGATTGAGTCTTCATGATGATGGAGATGCATTTGATGCTGTTCTCTATCAGCAGGCTGTTGGATGCTTGATTTACTTATGCATTACTCGGCCAGATATTCAGTTTGCTGTCTCACAGATGAGCAGGTTTATGCATTGCCCAGGAGTCACGCATTGGAAAGCGGTTAAGCGCATCTTTCTCTACTTGAGTGGTACTCGACTACTTGGGTTGTTTTATCCCAAGGGGGAATCACTACCGCCAGATTTGCATGCTTTTTCTGACTCAGATTGGGCTGGTTGCTATGACACTCGTGTGTCCACCAGTGGTTTTTGCTTCATGCTTGGTAGCTCATGTATATCTTGGTTGAGCAAGAAGCAGCCTACTGTGGCCACTTCTAGTTGTGAGGCTGAGTATAGGGCAGCTTTCACAGCGACTATTGAGTGTGTGTGGCTCAGACGCCTTATGGATGATTTGGGTGTTGGCCATTCTTCTGCCACCACCATCTTCACTGACAGTCAGAGCGCATTGGCAGTTGCGAGGAACCCTGTGTTCCATGCTCACACTAAGCACATTGAGGTGCATTATCACTATGTCAGGGAGAGGTTCTTTGCTGGGGAGATCAGCTTGGCATATGTGCCCACGCAGAACATTGCAGACCATTTCACGAAGGCTCTGCCTAGGGAGAAGTTTGAAGCTTTCCGCAAAGCTTTGGGCTTACTTCCTTTTGTGGAGTGATTTCCACATAGCTTGGCACTTCCTTATACATGAGTGCCAGCTCCTTGTTCACCGCATCACTCCCAGGGGGGATTTGTTGATATATTTAGGTAGTGATGTGTGTGAACACTCTAGGACCGCAGGGGCACTTTTTTCCCTCTTTAGGAGGTTTTTTCCCCCGGCTTGTATATACGCCTATTGCCCTAATGGGCTACTTATCTTTGTACATTCTCTAGTAATACATTCAGTCTTGTGTGTTGTGCTCCAAGCTTCTTCGTCTTCCTTGTGCTGTTCGCGTGCTTCCGCAGACGTCTATCTCCAACAGCATGTCCCTCTAGGAAAGCCCAGGATCCAAGTACTTCAACAATGCCATGACAACCTTGCAGCAGGACATTTTGGAGTGAATAAAACAATAGAACTCATATCAAGGCACTTTTGGTGGCCTCATATGTGGAAGAAACTCAAAGAATATATCCGAACCTGTGATACTTACAATAGATATAAGGTACCGTGACATAAATCTCATGACCCCTTGCAACCTCTACCTATTCCAAAAAGGCCATGGGCTTCATTGTCTATGGATTTCATCACAGATCCACCAAAGTCAGATAAGTATGATGCCATTCTTTTTATTGTGGATAGATTAACAAAGATGGCACACTTCAGTCTAACTACCAAGGAAATCACAGGTGCAGCCACTGCTAAACTTTTTCTTAGGTACATATTTAGGCTTCATGGATTGCCTGATGATATTGTCAGTGATCGAGGTCCATAGTTCATATCGAGCTTCTAGAACAGTCTTTGCAAGCTCCTTGGTGTTCAAGTTAAACTATCCACAATAAATCATCCACAGACTGATGGACAAACAGAACGGATGAATCAAGTCTTGGAGCAATATCTTCGTTGCACTAGCAACTATCATCAAAATGATTGGTTTGAGCTTTTACCGTTTGTAGAGTTTGCTTATAACAATAGTGTTCATGCATCTACTAAGCAGACTCCCTTCTTTGCAAATTATGGACAACATCCAAGGATGGATATAAAACTCTCAAATCATGTCAAGAACCCAGCTGCCAGAGACAAGGCCTAGTACCTAATGGACATTGACAAAGAACTCAAGGAAGAGATCCGTAAAGCTCAAGAACAATATAAGTACTATGCAGATCAACATCATTTTCAGAATCGATCATATCAAATTGGAGATAAAGTATGGTTACTCAGAAGCAATTTGCAAACTTCAAGGCCTTGTGCAAAGTTAGATCATCAAAGATTTGGTCCATTCACCGTCTTGGCCAAGATTAATACAGTCACCTTCAAGCTCTAGCTACCAAGTACCATGAGAATATATCCAGTTTTCCATCTATCCATGTTGGAAGCATATCAGATTTCACCATTGAGGGGGGAGAGAACTAGTCCCTCACCACCTATCAAGATTGATGATCACGAAGAATTTGAAGTCGAGCATGTCCTAGATTCGAGAATATTCCGAGGAATATTAGAGTACCTTATTCATTCGAAAGGGTATGACATCAGTGATTCTACTTGGGAACCCATAGAAAACCTTCAAAGAGCACCAATCAAGGTTCGAGAATTCCATAAAAGAAATCCAATGAAGACGAGACTGGAGAACGTGACCGCTCCTTGTTGAACTCGTCACTTGAGGAGGAGGTAATGTCATGGACAAAGGAAACCATCCTAAGCCTCAGATTCCATGTGAATCCTATATCTCATGATTGGTCAAAATTTGGGGAAATTAATGCTTCCATTGCGTTTGGAACATGCCAAAACCCTAAGATCGACTATCTTCTTGCTTGATTCTGACAGCTAGGGACCATGCTTTGAATTGATGACATCATCAATTCATAACCGCCCTAGAACCGCCCTTGGAGAACCTATATAAGGAGGGGTTGGCCACATTCATAATCAGTCTTGCCAATACCAGTCTTGGGAGCTCAAGGAGTCATGAGTGCCAAATAAGTACTCTCCGAGTTCGAGTTCCAGTTCCTATCTTGTTTCTTGTTCTAGTCCTATCTAGTCTAGTTCTTGGACATCCTTTCTTGTCCTCTTGTAATCTCATAGTACGAGATCTTGTCAAGTTCTTTCTTGTATTCAGTTGATCTGCGAGAAGGGAGTTCTTGTAATCCTGCCATCGTGTCTCATACTTACCATCTCGGGTTGTGGGATCTCCTGTATCATCTCTAGTCCAGTTTTCCATACCTATTAATCCCGGGTTGTCGGACGTCTTGTATCAGATCCATCTTCTTGTATTATTTTCCTTGCGTGGGCGTTCTTGTAATCATAAGAATATTTTCGAAATCTTGTCTAGTGAAAGTCAAAGAGCACAATCTAGTGCTCCCCTAACAACCTTTAGGATTTGCAACTTGATTGAATTTTTCTATGCTGACATTATTATACTATAATGATGATATAAGGAACTTAATTTCGTAATTCTTTATTTAAAGTATTGTATGAAGTAAAAAAACTCAATTCATAAAAGGAGAACTATCCAATCAAAGGCGAGAGACTTTCTTAAGAGTATCTCCGCTTTGATCCAATCAAAGCAATACCAACATCAACGAGCAATGCATACATCAATTGATGAAATCAAGAAAAGGACACCAATAAAGAAGAAAACTACTATAAATGAAGCCATCAATGAATAGAATATGGAAAGAAAGACATGACTTTGAAGATCAACATACAAAAAGAAGATGAAATTCATCATGAACCTACAGGACTCATTGGAAGGAATTATTTATATCAAGATGGAGGAAAACCCATAATCAACATAAAGATCCTACAAGTGCCCAAATCATGCTAAAGGATTGGCACCACTCTTCTGCAATGTATTGCTTATATAATGCTCTAATCTAGGTGTACTTTTTGAGTCCAAATAATGCCTCCAAAATCCCAAACTTTTCTCGATCAAGTTAGATGGAATCTTCAGCTCGAAAGCTTATGTAAAGTGGTTCGAGACATTAGCAAAAGGTTAAATGATGTGACAATTGACTTTAACATGGGTTCACACACTTGAGCTTGCTAAATTTTTAAAATTCTTCATATAAGAATACATCCAACACCTACAATTACAACACATGAAGATATATAGTTACCATGGATACTGCATGGGATTGAAGCTTGGAGGTGTCGTCGTCAATTCTTGTGCCTCAATATTATTGAGCCAAGTTTTTAATTTCACAAATACATGTTGAAAATTTTGATGCAAACTTTTGAATGAGAAGGTGTTGCATGTGAAACTTGTGCTCTTCACATCTTTGAGTGGATCTCGGTTGTTGTGTCCTGTTGTAAGTGAGTGTTTATGGTGGTGCTTCTTATTGACATAAGTGTGAAGAGATGGATAGATATGTGCTTGAAGATGAAGTGGTGCTGCAAAATCCTTGCACTACACCAGCCAAATGAACTCCAAGAGTATGTGGAGGACCCAATTAGCTTGAGAGTGGATTTGTTAGAAACCCTATGTACCTTGGAAGATGATTCTCAAAAGATAGATCAAAACACATAAGCTGGAGTTAATTTAGAGGTGAAAAACTTGCTATTTTGGTTCATACACCTGTCTAGTGTTTTGCATAATTCTCTGAGCACAGGATCAATTAGCTTAATTCCTTTTGGGGAACTCTAATTAACATAGAAAGCTAACTCTAAAGAGTAGTCACAACAAAAATAGTAAATCACACAATGAGAATGAAGTTTAAGAAGTTATGATATCATCTTGATTTTCATGGGCTGCAACAATACTTAGATGAGTGAGTAGAAAAATGATCATAACTCAAGTTTCAAAGAGTCAATGATTATGAAATTTTGTATGCTAATAACAGACAGTAGGTTCAATTCAACAACCATTGAATCATGCAATTTGATAAGGTACATGCGGAGAACCAGTTCTAACAAGATGACTGATAAAACCAAAAACTTGACAGAGGAGTGAATATGAAGAGATAGGGTTGACTTCAACTGAACATATCTCAAGATTGAGAACTCCAATAGCAATGCGATTTTGTGAGCATATAAAAGACTTTAAAAGATTCTTTAGCAAGGTGTATCATTGAAAAAGATGCACCACACTGAGAGAGGTGATCTCTGCAAGCTAACTGAAGAACTTGAGAAGCATAACAGTGAAGAGTAGACTCACACAACCATGAAGATATGAACTTGTATGATCATAAATATGAATGTTTATTGATTGTAGAATACAATGAACTTACAGATACATGTGTGTGCCTTGTATCCACACTTGATATAGCATATAAATCAGATTATGGATGCCTCTAAAGTGCAACTAAACTTCCATGTATATATAGAGAGTTTTGGAGCCAAGATTTGAATTTGAAACTTGCTCACCAAAAATTAGTTTCCTAATTTTTAGAGGTTGATTGATTCTCCAACCTCCAAATGATGAATTCGTGGCTTCCCTCTCCATTTTTATCAAGCAAACGCAACCACTTTTGATTCCTTTTACTTTCACATCAAGTAAATGATCAAACAATTACAAGGGTGAGTTCACAAGAGAACTCTTAGATTTCCATACATTGTCTTTACTACTTCTCCTAGAAACTCAAGCCGATACTTAGACTTGTAATAGATTTTTTCCAACAACTCCCCTCAAGCCAACTATGCTTGAGGTCTTCAATCTTCAAGAATAAACTGCAATCGAATCATAGCCTTGAATTTGCAAAGTTTTGTACCATCCAATGCTTTGGTCAAAGTATCTGCACATTGTTGATGAGTGGACACATATGATATTTGAATCTATTTGCTTAGAACCTTCTCTCTTACATAGTGATAATGAACTTCAATGTGTTTAGTCCTTGCATGAAAAATACGGTTAGCAGGTGAATGAATAAAACTCATGTTGTCACCAAAAATAATTGGAGTTCGAAACTCCAATCCAAGATCTTTGAATAATGTCTTCATCCACATAGCTTCTTGTGCAGCTATGGAAAAACTCTTGTATTCAGCTTCAATAGAAGAGAGAGAAACTGTGGGTTGCTTCTTGGATGACCATGAAATAAGCTTTGAACCTGCAAAGGTAAGATAACCTGAAGTGCTCCTTCTATCTTCCTTGGAGCCAGCCCAATCTGCATCAGAGAATAGCTTCAACCATAAATGAGATACATACGGATAATAAAGTCCTTCATTTATGGTTCCTTTGAGATATTTAAGTATCCTCTTAGCAACATCCATGTGTGCTTTCCTTGGTGTGTGCATGAACTGACTTAGCATGCTCACACTATAGCATATATCTACCCTTGTCAATGTGGCATAGTTGAGACTACCCACAAGGATTTGATATGATGTTATGTCCTCTATGAGTTCACCTTCATGTGAGATCAATTTATGGTTGACCTCCATTGGAGTACCTGCAATTTTACAATCCTCCATCTTGAATTTTGCTAACATATCCTTCATATACTTCCTTTGAGTGAGAAATAAACCATGATCTTTGTAAACAACTTCCAAACCTAGGAAGTAGGTAAGTGAACCTAAATCTCTTATCTTGAATTATTCTCTCATCTGATCTTTGATCTTCTTCATACCATCTGCATCATTTCCTGTCAATATAATATCATCTACATATACACATAGGTATATGACCTCAAAATTACTCTTTTTAATAAAGAGAGAAGGATTTGCCTTGCTTGGTTGAAATCCTTTGTCTTGCAAGAATGAAACAAGCCTGAAATTCCAAGCTCTTCGGGCTTGCTTGAGACCATACAATGCTTTGTTAAGTTTACACACATAATCAGGATAAACTTGATTCTCAAAACCAGGTGGTTGTGACATATATACCTCTTCACTTATCCAACCATTCAAGAATGCATTCTTTACATCTAGTTGGAGTATCTTCCAATTCTTGCAAGAAGCAATACTGAGTAATACTCTAATTGTAGGCATCTTAGCTAGAGGAGAAAAGGTTTCTTCATAATCAACTCCTTGAGTTTGTGCAAATCCTTTTGCTACAAGCCTTGCCTTATACCTGTTTATGGAACCATCAGAGTTTATAGACCCAACTTGAGCCTATAACCTTCATAGATGAAGTCTAGGGCACCAAATCCCAAGTGTTGTTTTCCTCAAGTGCTTCAATTTCTTCCTTCATTGCATTCTTCCATTCTGATTTTGCTTTGGCCTCTTCAAAGGATGATGGCTCCTCTTGATTTATGTCTTGTGCTATGTAAATAGAATGTTTCGTTACTAATGAGGTGTCAAACCCATACCTTTCTGGTTTTTTTCTTTCCCTTATAGATCTTCTTAAGCCATGTTGTGATGATTCTGCCTCATGTCCAAGTTCCTGCAATTTTGCTTTACCTTTAGACCTCCATGCTTTGATTCTTTCCATCTGAGTTTCTTCATCATCATCTGAAGTATCTTGTTCTTCAATCTTTGGTTGATGTTCTCTGCCAAGCTTTGGAAAATCTTCTTCAAGGTCATATGGCAATTTGACATTCCTGCATGAATCTTCATACCATGAATTCTTCTCATAAAAAAGTACATCTCTGCTTACCAAGAATCCTTTGTTGGTAGGGTTGTGTAACCTGTAACCGTTTTGATTGTTGTCATATCTAATGAATACACACCTTTCTGCCTTTGGATCCATCTTGCCTCTAACCTATGAGGCCACATGAGCATAAACAATACATCCAAAAATTTTACAATGATCTAAGCTAGGTCTTCTTCCATTCCAAGTCTCATATGGAGTCATCCCATCAAGGGATTTTGATGGCAGCCTGTTAATCAAGCAAGTGGCTATAGATACAGCCTCAGCCCATAGATAATTAGGCAAATGCTTTTCATTCAACATGGACCTTGCAGCTTCAACAATTGTCCAAGTCCTCCTTTCTACCACTCCATTTTGCTCAGGAGTGTATCTTGTCGTTACCTCTCTTTTGATTCCTCTTTCTTGAAGAAAAGAATCAAATTCATGGGAGAAGTACTCTCCCCCTCCATCTGACCTTAGCCTGTTTAGTGATTTACCTGTTTGATTCTTCACAAGAGCTAGATATTATTGAAGCATGAAAAAACTTCATCTTTGTATTTCATAAAGAATAGGATAGTCCATCTACTGCAATCATCAATAAATGAAAGATAATACCTTGATCTAGATATTGAAACATCGTTGCTAGGTCCCCATACATCTATGTGCACCAAATCCAAAGGATCTTCATGCATATAGCCTTTCCTCATGAAGGGTAACCTGTGAGACTTTCCAAATTGATATGCATTGCATTTATAAATCATGTGTTGCTTTGATAAATTAGGGAGTCCGAGTACACTTTGGTCTCTACATAGTTGCTTTAGTGATCTTTCACCAATATGTGCCAATCTCTTGTGCCATACCTCTAGTTCTGTGAGTGTTTGATTACCATAGTTGAAGAGAGCTATGTTCCTTGTGCCTTGCAATGCAAAGGTGAATAATCTACCTCTTTTTTCTCCCTTTGCTATTCTTCTGAACCCTTGGCTAGGGTCTTCCACATATGCTCCTCCTCTTGTGAACCTAACTTGCAATCCTTTCTCTACTATCTACCCATAACTTATCAAATTCTTTGTAATGGTAGGGACATAGAGTACCTTACTAAGTAGCTTGACATTTCCATCAAGTGCTTTGACATTTCCTATTTTCTTCACAGGGTTTCTTGTGTCATGTCATATTTGTACCTCATGCTTATTCCTTGGATCGTCCAAGTCTAATAGGAGAGCTACATTTACTGCCACATGATTGGAACAACGTGAATCTATGTAGAAAACTTGCTCATCAGATTTACCTTGTGGCATAGCCATGTTCATGAATAATAATGAATCCTCTTTGTTTGAGACTTCTCTGTAGTTATTGAAGTCTCTCCTTCCTATGTAGCCTCCTTGATAGTTTGAATGATTGTAGTTGTTGTAATTGCCATGATAATTGTTGAATCTTCCTCTTCAGTAGCTATAACCTCCTCTATTGTATCCTTTGCCTCTTTGATTCCTGGAATTCCTAAAGGAATTTTCAGTTGTATGATTAGTTAATCGACAAATAGAACATGGGTTGGGGTCTTGGGATATCCCCTTGCCTTGTCTTCCTCCTCATCCTCTACCTCTGCCATGCCTTCCTCTACAAGCATAGTTAGCTTGATATGTTCTCGCTTCATCATCCACTTTCTTTGACTTTCCTTTGTTTTCTTTGAATTGCTTTTATCAGTATATAAAGTTAAAGATTGATTACCTTTAGAGATTTTTGCATTCTTGATAAGTTTTACCTCTTGGGTAAGTAATTTTCCAATGAGTGTTTGCTAACCTTTTATGTTGCAAGAATTAATGTCAACTAGATGGCTTTGGTAACTTTTTGTGAAGGAAATAATGTCGACTAGATCGCTCTCCATTAGCACCAATGTTGTTGACTACAAAGGGATGGTATTGACTACATTCAATCAGATGGATTGTTATCATGTATTAAACGTTTTCCAATGTTTCGAAACACCATATAGTTTGGAGATCATTCAATTACGTGGATAGTTAACCGTACATTAATGTTAATCAGGTGTTTCTAAACACCATATGCTTTCGGGATAATTTTATTTAAATGGATAGTTATATATTCAATTATTTTCTCATTATTTAATAATATTCTATTTTATTCATAGATTTTCTTGAAGTCACAATGTTTTAATATTTTGAAGATATTGATTCAAATGATTGGATGTACACACACACAGACACACACACATACACACACACACACACACACACACACACACATATATATATATATATATATATATATATATATATATATATATATATATATATATATATATATATATATATATATATATATATGTATGTATATATATATAGTGTGTGTGTGTGTGTGTTGGTGCAAGTCAACCATCAATTGATGTCTTGGATAAAGACTTTAACTCAAAAGATGAAGGAAAGATCAATAAATGAAGTTTGAAGATAGTGCATATTCAAGAAATGAAGACTTGTATACATATGTACATTAAACATGTAGTGAGCTCAGTTATAGCTTTATTATGTTCATGAGCTTGTACATATATGTCTATATATACAAGTAGAAAGTTTCAGCGAGAATGAGAGAGCATGAGATGAAAATAATTAGAATTTGTAAGAGTCATTAGACACTTTAGAAGTGAAGAAGGTCTCTCTCATCATTCAGATGTAAAAATTTATGAGTAGAAGAAAAATTGTGCCCGATCTTTTGGTGAGTTATCTTTTTGTGTTTAATCTTTTGTGAAATGATTTTGTAAAAGACTAATTCTATAGCTGATTGACCTCGGTACAAGTTTTCAAATCCTAAGTATGATCAGGCTAAGAGAATTGAGAGTAGGAACATTTACATGTGTAATGTGAAGAAGTAAAGTTTGCAACGGGCACAAATTCGATGCTAATTTGTTTTGGTCATATATCCTTCCACAATGTAATGTTTTGAGCAAGTAAGCACTCATTCTTTAACTTGGAAGGTAAACTACCTATGCCTAAAAGAATTTTAATAAAAGATTGTACTTTGACAGAACTATGTATTAAAAGTTATAGGTGTCAAAGTCGTCTATAGAGAAGTATAGTTTTAGACAGAGGTGTATTGTTTGGATCATTTCTCAAGATCCATTGAGTCTTTTGAGATGACTTAACTTGGAGAAGGTGCACAATCTTTACCAGACACCTTCTACAAAGTTTCATAAGAAACTTTACACATTTGATCAGTCAAATAATGAGTACAGTGCAATGGACTTTTCTGAGCAATGACTCCCTTCACAATTAGTGCAATTTTTGATAGTTTGGTATTGATCTTCCAAAATTGATCAAGGTTTTGAGTTATTCTTGATATAGAATTGTTCTAACATCAATGATAGCTTGTTTTTTTGGAGATTAACACTCTCCATCATTGGTATCAGAGCAGGAATCATCGAAATAGGAGAAATGAGGACCTCGAGTGCTATAGTCATACAGAAATCAACATTTGAAGGATCAAAAGGTGAAAGGTTAAAGTGAAAGCTTGAGAAGGCCTGATTCTATGAAGAAGATCAAAAGGAACTTATTCAAAGTAAATGTACACTTACTCCTCATAAAGCTTGAAGAATTTAATACATAGGTGAAGAAAGGATGGGAGATTCTCTTCAAATAGAGCAATTGAATAGAGAACACTATCCAGCTTGGTCAATGAGGATGGAAGCTCATCTCATGAGAAATGATCTGATAGGTTACATCACAGGTGAAGAAGATAAAACCAGAATTCAGAGTACCTAGTGTTCCAACTAGGGATAAACTCTCATATTTGAAGACTTGGATGAAAAAATGATGCTCAAGCAAAGAGCATTATCTACATGGGAGTCAATGACTTGTTGCTACCTCATATTAGAGGACTTGAAAGTGCAAGTGACATATCGAATGCTTTGGTGGAGCATTTACAAAATACTACAAAGTCAAGGAAGGCATCTTTATGGGCAGATTTCACTACATTAAAAAAGAAAGCGTCTCAATCCATTTTTTATTATGTAAAAAGGATGAAGGATAGTGCATATGCATTAGGACTAGTTGATGAAGATATCGAGGAGGATAAATTGCTAAGGAAAATCCTCATAGGTTTGAGAGGAGATGAGAAATGGAAGCCATTCATTTTGTCTAGTAAATTATCACTAGATCATTTTACACCTGATATAGATCAATTGCTAGGACACATGCTAACTTTTGAGTAGGATGTCAAAGGTGATGTTGATAAGAGTACGGGTCAAGAAATTTATTCAATGGACAAGAAAAAGAATAGCAAAGGTAAACAACAATTACATGAAGAAGAAAGTACAACTAGCCAAGCATTTATATGCTCAACCTTGAGTCTTTTAAATAATATTCTGCTTCTTATATGGAACTTCAATCTAAGTCTGACTAATATGGTTTATAAGTAATTTGAGAGATGAAAGAGGCTCTTACATATACTCAAATCTTTAGTTTTTTTAGTATTAAGAATTAGAATGATGAGACTACATGAGGCTGAAACGCTAATATTCACCTAGAGAAGTGTCACATTGCCAAAAAAGAAGTGGTGCTTCTTGGACACCTTTCTCTAAAAGAGGAATAAAAGTAGATCCATCCAAAGTAGTAGCTCCATTGGCATTATCACCTCCAATAACAACAAAGAAAGTCCTAACATTCGTACAAAAGGTATGATATATATCATGCTTGATCCATCTACTATGAGAGATAATTTATCCCTTGCAAAAGCTTGCATTGTGAAATACGTTTTTTTTGGGATGACGTTCATCAACAATGTTTTGAAGAAGTCAAAAAGGTACTTAGCACTCTACCTACCTTAATGCCGCTATCAGGATGATAAGGAGGTCTAAGGGGAGAACGGTGCAAGGTTGGATCAGGCCTCGTTAGGCACATCGTCCCCCATCCGTCAAGTGTCATCTACACACTAGGCACCTCGCCCTAGTAGGATGATCGTACATCATAGGTCCGTGCCTTGGAAGAGAAAGGCTCCATTGTGTGGACTGAAGTTATAGGGCGTATGCATCGTGAACGTGGCATGAAAAATACAATGCTCTAAAAAATAAATCATGGGATTTCGATGTGTCAAATGAACGAACTATGCTCAATGATGGCAATGAATATACAACTGATGTCACCAATAGACTCTAAATGATACACAAACATTCCATTATAGTGCAGATCACTTAATACAAAATAGAAATCTGGACTAAAGTGCCACAAGTTGCCGTTCAACTTTTCTTCGGTCTTTGTGATAGGATCTTCACTTCACTTTGGGTGTTCAATTTTTGTAAATCCAAAAGCTCTACTTCAAACACCTCTCTTTACTTCAAAGTCATGCAATAAACTGGAGAAAATCCAGGGGGGTATAATCCTTCACTTTGGTCTTGAAATTACCTTTCTTCACTCCTCTTTACTTCAAATCATGAGAAACCTGGACCTAGAGAGAACCCATGGGGATAAACTCTTTACATCGGTCTTTGGTTTCGGGTCTTGGATCTTCAAAATTTACTCTTCTCAGCCAATTATGGGAATCTAGTAAATCAATCGGAAACTCTTCTCTTCACTTTTCTTCATCTCATGAGCACATGTGGAGATAATCTACGGGGAAGCTCTTCACTTTGTTCTTCAAAACACCTTCTTCACTTCATATAATATCTTGAATGGTAGTCTTCAAATAATGAGAACCTAGAGAAAATACGTGGGGAAACCCTTCACTTCTTTACTTTACTTTGAATGGTACTCTTCAAATCATGAGATAGCCTACAAAGAATCCACCCTGGAGAGAAGATCCACGAGGGCGGATGTTAGTATATGATCAATGTCTACCCCTCATGATTGTATGCACATTTTTCAAGGCCCCCATTATGAGGAGAAGCCAATCGTGCATTACCCTATTGATGGGAATCCCAACTTGCATGTTGGATGAAGGTCATATTGGACCACGTAAGGTATTGTAAAGAAAGGGATTTACCAGGTCCCCAATTTTGGGGTCTAGGGCAACGATGAGCAGCCTTTGTTGGGGGTCCTAGGGAAGCCAGCCCCTTGGTGGGGGTCCGGGGGTAGCGCCCCAGCGCAATGGTAAAGGGAATATTCCCTATCGGAGTCAAAAATCATTTATATTTGTTAGGTCGGTTCAATTGACCTAAACCGTGTATGGCAATTATGTGGGCGATGTCCACCAATGGTCTACCGTCCATGTATAAGCGTCCATAGAAGGCTACCCGTGATCCTATATATACATGAATTTTGCACTACTTGAGACATCAAATTGAACCAGCATACGTTTAGCTTGTATCTCCCTATCTAGAGTTGTCTAGATCACCATTTAAGCTCTACCTTGAGAGTGCATGGGTGGACAATGCCATCATATTTGTACTTGCTGTTAGTAGAAAATTGTTGAGATTCTGCTATATCTCTTATCTTCTCTCTGATGCGATCTTCACTTAACTTTGGTCCTCAATAATTGTAAATACAAAAGCAATACTTCAAACACCTCTCTTTACTTCAAAGTCATCAATAACCTAAAGAGAATCCACAGGGGTGTAATCCTTTGCTTTGGTCTTAAAACTCCCTTTCTTCACTAATCTTTACTTCAAATCATAAGAAACTTGGACCTAGAGAGAACCCATGGGAATAAACTCTTTAAGTCAGTCGTCTTTGGTCTCTGGTCTTCGATCTTCAAAATTTAGTCTTCTCAACAAATCATAGGAATCTCGAAAATCAATCGAAAAATCTTCTCTTCACTTTTCTTCAAATCATGAGCACACCTAGAGAAAATCCATAGGGAAACTCTATACTTTGTTCTTCAGAACTTCTTCACTTCATATAATATCTCGAATGGTACTCTTAAAATCATAAGAATCTAGAGAAAATATGTGGGGAAACCCGTCACTTCTTTACTACTTTGAATGGTACTCTTCAAATCATGAGCTAGCCTATAGAGAATCCATCATGGAGAGAAGATCCATGACGACGGGATGTTAGTATATAATCAATGTCTACCCCTCATGATTGTATGCACAATTGTGAGGAAAAGCCAAGAGTGCATCACCCTATTGATGGGAATCCCAACTTGCATGTTGGATGAAGGTCATATTGGACCATGTAAGGTATTGTAAGCAAAGGGAGTTTCCAGGTCCACAATTGTGGGGTCCAGGGTAACATTGAGCAGCCTTGGTTGGGGGGTCCAAGGGGACCACCGGGCCTGCAATGGTAAAGGGTATATTCCCTGTAAGAGTAAGAAATCATTTATATTTGTTAGGTCGGTTCAATTGGCCTAAGCCATGTATGGCAATTACGCGGGCCGTTGTCGGCGCGGAAGCGACGGTCCGTGGATCAGGGCGACCGCCAAAAATACGGCGCACGCAGGGTGCTTGGAGCAACTCAGGTAAAAAAAGAAACTCAAGGAATTAAGTAAGGATTCAGTTGGAAAATATATTCCAGAATCAAAAACTTTAGAATCACATTTACAATTCAAGTCATTCTTTGAAAACTTCAAAATATCTTAAAAGAACATATGAATTCAGTCCAATTATTCACTTCATGTTTGGTCGAAAACTTCATCATTTCTTATTATTTTTGACTCATGAAAATAATCAGGTCAAAATGTGACCACTTATCATATAAAATAAGAGTAGGGAAATTTTTATTATAAATAGGATGACCATGCAAGTCAACACTCAATCACACTTTGATCAAATCAAGTCTTCTTTTTAAGCACAGACTATACTAAGACAAGAACTATCTTATTGAATGTTATTCATGAGCGTATGAAATCTAACAAAACTTTGAAATTCTATAAATAATCTAAAAAATCTCAGGAAAACATATGTCGTGTTTTTATTATGGATACTATATATATCTTACGATCTACAACAATCATGTCTTTTCATTGCTAATCCATTTGAAATAATTAAGAATTCTCATACTGAGCAGCAACAGTCATAGGTTTGAACATATTATGATCTGATTTTTACAAAACCTTTACCAAAAATGAAAATGAAAGAAATATCAACTATAATATGCAATCGTAACTCCTAGGCTAAGCATTAGACATAGCTGTATGAGCCTTTCCATAACCAAATCGTACTTTCCTCTTTCATCGCTAATTAGATTCTGTAGTAGTTGCTTTGGACAATAAGGAGAAAGCTAAGCATCTAATAGTCAGGCAATTGTCATATTAGATATGAATCACCAAGGAAATACATTGCTATATGATCATGTTGACAATGGCTGTTATCTGTAACTAGACAAGCAATCACATAAACTCAAAGAGCGGCACGTATACAGATAACCTTCACAACAAAACTTCATATAATTTCTTTATGACAGTTGGCGGAATAAAACACTTCTCTTAATCTAGAAAACTTAAATACTGTTCACTATGACATAGAGAATCAAAGATTTAATGCTTGAAATTTCACAGTTAGCTTCAAATTCTCTCACAAATCCTGAAAAATCACCGTTATAGGAACTGCTTTGAATCAATTTGCGCATGTTCTTCCTAGCGCAGGGATCTGGAATATGGTTCCATACCTTCTTTATCCTGTGTTAATTCCAAATTATAGAATTTAACTATTAACGTGGACTACAGAACATAGCGCATAAATAGAGCTACTGTTCATGTTTGGATTGCAGCAAAACAAATGTGTTTTGAAGCCGTGTAAAAGTAAACTCAGATTATTCACTGATGTATCATAAAGTTTCAGTATAACAAATCATTTTAATTTAATCCACGCAGCACAAATCATATCCTTATAAAGTCTCCACGCCATTAGCATCGCAAAGAAAATAGTGCATAGTTCGAACGACAATGAATTTTCTTTAGCGCGATCAATTATCTTCAACGATACACTTGCTGTTACATCATATACTGCTATATTTGACGTACTTAGAATGTACAGTATTGGGATGAAGACCAGATGATGAGCGTTGTTTTGGCAGATCAATTCATATCATCAATGTTGTCAGCTACAGAGATCGTTCACCTTTTTTCATCCGCCTGTCCACTCCACCTCAGCGAAGAATGCTTCTCAAAGGTGCCCACAATGAGCGCATAAGTCTCCGAGCCTCTCCCTTCCTACATGTATCTCTATCTATCAGATTAAAAACACACGGAGAACACTTCCAGAAACTGCGCCCTTCTCCTTTGTCAGCCGATCAATCTCCTCCCTCCATGTCGCGAACACTCCAGCCTGTTTTTCCTTCCGTGAGCGATCTCTTCCCTTCTCAGAAAAACCTCTCTCGCCGTATATTCCGAATTTTAGCAAGTTCACTTTTCACATATGCGCATATACCTTCTCTACCCACGAACCTTCCAGCGCTGCCCCATCTTTGCATGAAAGAACTCTGCCTGACAAAGAATAGAAAATGCCACCACCGTTTGATGTTCTTTTGCGCATGCCATGCATAATCTCTCCTTTCTTTTCCAAGTGATGCTGATTATGACAATGAACGACCCCTTCTTTTGATGATTTTTAAATATATATCGAAATGAGAAATGAGCTTCTATAAGGCTTGTCACTCATCAATTTTTCACCCATTCGTCGAATGAATTCTCCATTGTCCAATTGAACCCTTCAAAACTTATTCCATCAAATCCTAGAAAATTCATTAAGAATTCATCGAGTGTATAGCTTCATAAGTTCTTCAACTAAATGAGGAGAGAGAAATCTCTCCGACATCAAATCTTTCCGACATCCACCCCCACCAAACTTGGACATCACCCTCGATGGGCCAACCTACAGTTCAATAGGAAGCAGTATCAAATTCTTTTGAAAATTATTCATGACTCAAATGCAAATAGTCTATAAAAAAAATGCTTCTATCATTGGTACATCTTCAAATAGTAAAGAAAACTTATAAAATTATGAAAGCTTGAATTTCAACCTTTTCGATCAATGCATGAGTTAGAAAACAGGTCTTAGAAAAGAAACTATAGAAGTCATTCAAATAGTGTTCGTACTAACTCTTCCATTAACTTTGTTCATAAGTAAAGCATATGTTATATAAGCCTTCTATCCTCATCTCCTAGCCACTTGCCATTAAGATACAAAGAACTCATTCCCCTGGAGCATACATCCGCCTTATATAGCCCGCTTTTCAATTCACAAGTGATTTCAAGACCACAACTGATTCATTAAAATCATTTGATTTTTCTTTCATCTCTTTTTTCATCATAAATCATTAGGGGAAAAGTTGATCCTTGCATGGGCCTTGTAAGGATCCCTAATTTTTAGGGATTAAAATTAAGATTGTATGTGATTAAGGGGACATAAAATACCAGGGTCGTTTTCTCTATTAAAATATAAGAGACAAAGAAGCTTCCATGATATGCTCAGTCGAAGTGAATTTCAACCATTAGATTTTCTTCTTTAATTGGCTAGGATTCAAACCACATGTGGTAGTATAATAAATGCGTGAATGTTTGCAAAGAAGGACAGTAGAAAGAGATTAAAATTGTGGGTAGCATAGTAGAGAGAGAGGTGGACGTCGCAGTCAATGTGAGCCCTTCATCGTCGATGATCTACGGTGTGCAAATAAAGGCGTAGATCCGTTAGATACAGTGCACTCATGGCCGTCGGATGGATCATCCAATCTAATGGTTGAGCGCATTTTAAGCTGATCTTCTTTTTTTGTTTGAACATCAACCGTCCGATGCAAAAGAGATCCAACACTCTATATTCAATGGCGCCTTCGTTGACAGGTATTCATTTGTAGCCCTTTGATCTCATCCCCATTCAAGGGTGTAGAAGGAAATGCGCTGTCCCAAAGGTGTGTTATTTATGAGCCCTTCGATGGGAAGAAAGATCCTACGGTTAATGGACGATTGCACATTTTTAAATCTCCTTTCAAACAGAGCCGCACGATGTTTTTATGATCCAATGGCCTACAGTTCATGGAGCCTTGACTTTTGCAGCAAAACACCATCCGTTGGATTCTTAAGAGAAAACAATGGCCATGATTCAAAGTTTTCAAATCCCAAACCAGTCTTCTCACAAAACCCACAAATTTTTGGTGGTTTTAGAAACTTTGACTAGCAAAAACTAAGGAAAGCCTACACCTAGACTACTAGACTAAGAATCTAGACTGTGTCCACCACCCTCCTCTCATTGGTCCATCCCTAATCACTCCTTAATCTAAAAGACCCATGCAGGGTTCATTTTTTCCCTAATGTTTTCTTTTTGTCATTATTTTTCTTTTCATATGCAACAACCATTAATGTACTGCTTTCAATTTTTCTTCGTAACTTTTTTGATGAAGGGGAAAGGCTTAACCCCTAATCAGAGCAAAGGATCTAGAGGTAAGCTAAAGCAAGAACTAGGATCTTTTTAGTAAAATGGGTCAGATTTAAGGAAGCTTGCCTATATAAAACAAGCCTACTTCTACTAGGAGTTGCAAGTTAAGGGTTCCTTCAATTATTAATATAACAGCCATAGGTCTCTAATCCCTATCTTCTCTTCAAGCACATTCCTACTTGAGTGTCAATTCTACTTTTCATAATTTTAAGAAGTTTCTTAACCTATTTGAAGAATGTACATATCTAATTATGATAATGCATGAACTTTCATAATAAATTAAAACATAAATCACGTTTAGAACTTTTTCACATTATCTAGATTGACTCCATCTTCAGCTCTCTTTAAGTTCATCAGAAATTTTGGTATAAAATCCTCAATTGCTTCGATCAATTCATCTTCAGAACCTGTAAGCACTCATAAAGTAGAAGCTACAAAACAAGTAATCTTCATTATCTTTTATCTTGCAAATAGAAATTCATATAGCCTATCAGATTCATCTTCATCATGTCACAAATTTCATCATAAGAAAGTTCATAGTGGTTACAATTGTCATAAATAATGCATTTTTAATTTTTACAATAATTTTTTCAATATATGTAACAAAACTCATAAATTTCGCATTAGCTTTTTCAACCTTTGAAACAAAGTTCATAAATTTCAGGAAAAAATCACAATGTTCATAGTATATTATAACCATCATATTTTTTGTAACCAAAATCATTTTGTTCAAAATATTCATCATTTCATTATAATAATGTTCTTCATAATTGTTCATCATAATAGATTTCTTCCTATTTGTGAAAGAAAGAAAATCATAAGTTCATCATAGCATAATGTAAAACTTTATCATAAGTTAACTTTTCCAAGCATAAAACAAAACAATTTAGGTATATATTCCTCTTCTTTAGGAAAACTTGCATATATGAAGCAAGCAATAACAAAAATTGAAAAGTTTTATCTTCAAAAAACATTTCCATCACAATAAAACTATTCTCTAAAATTCGTCTCCTTTTTCTTAACTTTAGATGCGTTTTTGGTATTGTTTTCAATTTTCCATATAGCTTCTTGTATCCATTTTTCCATATTCTTGTCATGTTCTAATTGAATCTGACAATTTTCATCATCAGATGTTTGTACTATTCTTTCATCATATTTATTTTGGTCACGACCATTGTCATTTTTTATGTCTTTAGGTTCTGTTTTAACCGCATGTATATCTTTATTTCCATCAATTGATTGTTCATTTTCATCATCTTTTATCCTTACATCTTCATCTTTCTTAATCTTTTCCAATGTATCTTGATCCTTAGATGTAGTTTGAATATCAATGTTACTCATAGATTTAGGTGTAAGAAGGTTTTGATCATTTTCCAAGCATTCACTTTTAGTCACAATCTTGTTCATAAAATGTAATTGACATGCATTACTTTTCTCATTATGACTCTTAGGTTGCCATTGTTTCCGAAGTTTAGTTTTTGGACTCAATTTTGTTTGATCAAAATAGTCTATCATCCCCCCTCTACCTAAGTTTAATCTCAAAGGTAATTGTGTTTGATAATCACATATTTTCTGTTCACTTTCTAGTACCAATTATTGGCTACATGCTTTCTCGTAGGCCATAAAATTCCCATAAGTATCACCTAGTTGGTCACACCAAAAGCATCTTAAGGGATGTACTTTCCTATTCATAGTCCTAAAGGTGGATTTCCTAAACTCATTCATATGGGTTTCATTAGGCAACTTTGGAGATAAACTTTGCATTTCATGTTCATTACACTTGCATTTAGGGAGTTGATTGACTTGTTTGGTCAAATCATCTATTTGGCTTTTTAATGTTTTAACAATTTCTTGTAAAATTCCACACATCGCACTATTTGAATTAGAAAATTCACTTAACTTGTCAATTAATACAAAAACTTCTTTAAATTTTGTTTGATTTGACAAGTTTAACTTATCCTCTAAATCTTTGACTTGCATTTCAAGTCCCAAATTTGGATTGTTCATTACACCCTCCATAGTAGAATTATTTTCATGTGTTTAAATTAACTGCTTTCTTTTTACCCATTGATATTTAAGAAACAAGAAGTCTTAGAGAATAGATCAATACCTGCAATCTGAATCGAAGAAGAGGCTCAAAAAGTGACTGTGTGAAAATTTATACAATTTTTCATAGGATCAAAATCTAATACATCAATTGCTAATAGATGAATGTGCAAACGTTCGTGCTTCTAATGTCGATGAGAGGGGTGGTGAGATGAGGGTAGCTACTTGCCATTCTTCGTAGAGGCGCTCAGTTCCCTAGGGAACAACCCTCACCTTGAAGAGTGCAAGGTTTCAAAGACAAAGCCACTGCTCTCACGGATAAAGAAGCTTTTGCACTTGAACCTGTCGATACAATGTATGCACATGCAAGCAGAGTTTAAAATTTATACCTGAGCTGCAAGGCCGTTTCTTCATGTCAAGTTCACCAAGTTGTCGGCGCGGAAGCGACGGTCGGTGGATCAGGGCGACCGCCAAAAATACGGCGGACGCAGGATGCTTGGAGCATCTCAGGTAAAAAAATAAACTCAAGGAATTAAGTAAGGATTCAGTTGGAAAATATATTCCAGAATCAAAAACTTTAGAATCACATTTACAATTCAAGTCATTTTTTGAAAACTTCAAAATATTTTAAAAGAACATATGAATTTTGTCCAATCATTCACTTCATCATGTTTGGTCGAAAACTTCATCATTTCTTATTATTTTTGACTCATGAAAATAATCAGGTCAAAATGTGACCACTTATCATATAAAATAAGAGTAGAGAAATTTTTATTATAAATAGGATGACCATGCAAGTCAACACTCAATCACACTTTGAACAAATCAAGTCTTCTTTTTAAGCACAGACTACACTAAGACAATAACTATCTTATTGAATGCTATTCATGAGCGTATGAAATCTAACAAAACTTTGAAATTCTATAAATAATCTAAAAAATCTCAGGAAAACATATGTCGTGTCTTACGATCTACAACAATCATGTCTTTTCATTGCTAATCCATTTGAAATAATTAAGAATTCTCATACTTCGCAGCAACAGTCATAGGTTTGAACATATTATGATCTGATTTTTACAAAACCTTTACCGAAAATGAAAATGAAAGAAATATCAACTATAATATGCAATCGTAACTCCTAGGCTAAGCATTAGACATCGCTGTATGAGCCTTTCCATAAGCAAATCGTACTTTCCTCTTTCATCGCTAATTAGATTCTGTAGTAGTTGCTTTGGACAATGAGGAAAAAAAGCTAAGCATCTAATAGTCACAGTAAAGGAGCGATGCACAAATGTTAATCATAATAAAATCTATTTTTTTATTATCATAATTATCTTAGTTTAATTCAATAAACTTCAGCTATAGACATCGTGAGAATAAATAAAACACATAGGCAGGCAATTGTCATATTAGATATGAATCACCAAGGAAATACATTGCTATATGATCATGTTGACAATGGCTGTTATTTGTAACTAGACAAGCAATCACATAAACTCAAAGAGCGGCACGTGTACAGATAACGTTCACAACAAAACTTCATATAATTTCTATATGACAGTTGGCGGAATAAAACACTTCTCTTAATCTAGAAAACTTAAGTACTGTTCACTATGACATAGAGAATCAAAGATTTAATGCTTGAAATTTCACAATTAGCTTCAAATTCTCTTACAAATCCTGAAAAATCACCGTTATAGGAACTGCTTTGAATCAATTTGCGCATGTTCTTCCTAGCACAGGGATCTGGAATATGGTTTCATACCTTCTTTATCCTGTGTTAATTCCAAATTATAGAAAATAACTATTAACGTGGACTATAGAACATAGCGCATAAATAGAGCTACTGTTCATGTTTGGATTGCAGCAAAACAAATGTGTTTTGAAGCCGTGTAAAAGTAGACTCAGATTATTCACTGATGTATCATAAAGTTTCAGTATAACAAATCATTTCAATTTAATCCACGCAGCACAAATCATATCCTTATAAAGTCTCCACGCCATTAGCATCGCAAAGAAAATAGTGCATAGTTCGAACGACAATGAATTTTCTTTAGCGCGATCAATTATCTTCAACGATACACTTGCTGTTACATCATATACTGCTATATTTGACGTACTTAGAACTTCAAGGACTGTTGACACTAATACCATCACCAGAAAAGATAATGTATATCAAGAAAAATAACAGAGAAAAGCAATGTATAGTATTGGGATCAAGACCGGATGATGAGCGTTGTTTTGGCAGATCAAGTCATATCATCAATGTTGTCAGCTACAGAGATCGTTCGCCTTTTTTCATCCGCCTGTCCACTCCACCTCAGCGAAGAATGCTTTTCAAAGGTGCCCACAATGAGCGCATAAGTCTCCGAGCCTCTTCCTTCCTGCATGTATCTCTATCTATCTATCAGATTAAAAACACACGGAAAACACTTCCAGAAACTGCGCCCTTCTCCTTTGTCAGCCGATCAATCTCCTACCTCCATGTCGCGAACACTCCAGCCTGTTTTTCCTTCCGCGAGCGACCTCTTCCCTTCTCAGAAAAACCTCTCTCGCCGTATATTCCGAATTTTAGCAAGTTCACTTTTCACATATGCGCATATACCTTCTCTACCCACGAACCTTCCAGCGCTGCCCCATGTTTGCATGAAAGAACTCTCCCTGACAAAGAATAGAAACTGCCACCACCGTTTGATGTTCTTTTGCGCATGCCTTGCATAATCTCTCCTTTCTTTTCCAAGTGATGCTGATTATGACAATGAACGACCCCTTCTTTTGATGATTTTTAAATATATATCGAAATGAGAAATGAGCTTCTATAAGGCTTGTCACTCATCAATTTTTCACCCATTCGTCGAATGAATTCTCCATTGTCCAATTGAACCCTTCAAAACTTATTCCATCAAATCCTAGAAATTTCATTAAGAATTCATCGAGTGTATAGCTTCATAAGTTCTTCAACTGAATGGGGAAAGAGAAATCTCTCCGACATACAATCTCTCTGACATCCACCCCCACCAAACCCGGACATGGCCCTCAATGGGCCACCCTGCAGTTCAATACGAAGCAGTATCAAATTCTTTTGAAAGTTATTCATGACTCAAATGCAAATAGTCTATAAAAAAAATGCTTCTATCATTGGTACATCTTCAAATAGTAAAGTAAACTTATAAAATTATGAAAGCTTGAATTTCAACCTTTTCGATCAATGCATGAGTTAGAAAACAGGTCTTAGAAAGAAACTATAGAAGACATTCAAATAGTGTTCGTACTAACTCTTCAATTAACTATGTTCATAAGTAAAGCATATGTTATATAAGCCTTCTATCCTCATCTCCTAGCCACTTGCCATTAAGATACAAAAAACTCATTCCCCTCGAGCATACATCCGCCTTATATAGCCCGCTTTTCAATTCAGAAGTGATTTCAAGACCACAACTGATTCATTAAAATCATTTGATTTTTCTTTCATCTCTTTTTTCATCATAAATCATTAGGGGAAAAAGTGATCCTTGCATGGGCCTTGTAAGGATCCCTAATTTTTAGGGATTAAAATTAAGATTGTATGTGATTAAGGGGACATAAAATACCAGGGTGGTTTTCTCTATTAAAATATAAGAGAAAAAGAAGCTTCCATGATATGCTGAGACGAAGTGAATTTCAACCATTAGATTTTCTTCTTTCATTGGCTAGGATTCAAAGCACATGTGGTAGTATAATAAATGTGTGGATGTTTGCAAAGAAGGACAGTAGAAAGAGATGAAAATTGTGGGTAGCACAGTAGAGAGAGAGGCTGACATCGCAAACAATGTGAACCCTTCATCGTTGACGATCTACGGTGTGCAAATAAAGGCGCAGATCCGTTAGATACAATGCACTCATGGCCGTCGGATGGATCATCCAATATAATGGTAGAGTGCATTTTAAGCTGATCTTCTTTTCTGTTTGAACATCAACCGTCCGATGCAAAAGAGATCCAACACTCTATATTCAATGGCGCCTTCGTTGACAGGTATTCATTTGTAGCCCTTTGATCTCATCCCCATTCAAGGGTGTAGAAGGAAATGCGCTCTCCGAAAGGTGTGTTATTTATGAGCCCTTCGATGGGAAGAAAGATCCTACGGTTAACGGACGATTGCATATTTTTAAATCTCCTTTCAAATAGAGCCGCACGATGTTTTTATGATCAATTGGTCCACAATTCATGGAGCCTTGACTTTTGCAGCAAAACACCATCCGTTGGATTCTTAAGAGAAAACAATGGCCATGATTCAAAGTTTTCAAATCCCAAACCAGTCTTCTCACAAAACCTACAAATTTTTGGTGGTTTTAGAAACTTTGACTAGCAAAAACTAAGGAAATCCTACACCTAGACTACTAGACTAAGAATCTATACTGTGTCCACCACCCTCCTCTCATTGGTCCATCCCTAATCACTACTTAATCTAAAAGACCCATGCAGGGTTCATTTTTTCCCCTAATGTTTTCTTTTTGTCATTATTTTTCTTTTCATATGCAACAACCATTAATGTACTGCTTTCAATTTTTCTTTGTAACTTTTTTGATGAAGGGGAAAGGCTTAACCCCTAATCAGAGCAAATGATCTAGAGGTAAGCTCAAGCAAGAACTAGGATCTTTTTAGTAAAATGGGTCAAATTTAAGGAAGCTTGCCTACATAAAACAAGCCTACTTCTACTAGGAGTTGCAAGTTAAGGGTTTCTTCAACTATTCATATAACAACCATAGGTCTCTAATCCCTATCTTCTCTTCAAGCACATTCCTACGTGAGTGTCAATTCTACTTTTCATAATTTTAAGAAGTTTCTTAACCTGTCTGAAGAATATACATATCTAATTATGATAATGCATGAACTTTCAAAATAAATTAAAACATAAATCAGGTTTAGAACTTTTTCACCTGATCTAGATTGACTCCATCTTCAACTCTCTTTAAGTTCATCATAACTTTTGGTATAAAATCTTCAATTGCTTTGATCAATTCATCTTCAGAACCTGTAAGCACTCATAAAGTAGAACCTACAAAACAAGTAATCTTCATTATCTTTTATCTTGCAAATAGAAATTCATATATCCTATCAGATTCATCTTCATCGTGTCACAAATTTCATCATAAAAAAATTCATAGTGGTTACAATTGTCATAAATAATGCATTTTTAATTTTTACAATAAGTTTTTCAATCTATGTAACAAAATTCATAAATTTCACATTAGCTTTTTCAACCTTTGAAACAAAGTTCATAAATTTCAGGAAAAAATCACAATGTTCATAGTATATTATAACCATCATATTTATTGTAACAAAAATCATTTTGTTCAAAATATTCATCAGTTCATTATAATAATGTTCTTCATAACTGTTCATCATAATAGATTTCTTCCTATGTGTGAAAGAAAGAAAATCATAAGTTCATCATAGCATAATGTAAAGCTTTATCATAAGCTAACTTTTCCAAGCATAAAACAAAACAATTTAGGTATATATTCCTCTTCTTTAGGAAAACTGGCATATATGAAGCAAGCAATAACAAAAATTGAAAAGTTTTATCTTCAAAAAACATTTCCATCACAATAAAACTATTCTCTAAAATTCGTCTCCTTTTTCTTAACTTTAGATGCGTTTTTGGTATTGTTTTCAAATTTCCATATAGCTTCTTGTATCCATTTTTCCATATTCTTGTCATGTTCTAATTGAATCTGACAATTTTCATCATCAGATGTTTGTACTATTCTTTCATCATATTTATTTTGGTCACAACCATTGTCATTTTCTATGTCTTTAGGTTCTGTTTTAACCGCATGTATATCTTTATTTCCATCAATTGATTGTTCATTTTCATCATCTTTTATCCTTACATCTTCATCTTTCCTAATCTTTTCCAATGTATCTTGATCCTTAGATGTAGTTTGAATATCAATGTTACTCATAGATTTAGGTGTAATAAGGTTTTGATCATTTTCCAAGCATTCACTTTTAGTCACAATCTTGTTCATAAAATGTAATTGACATGCATTACTTTTCTCATTATGACTCTTAGGTTGCCATTGTTTCCGAAGTTTAGTTTTAGGACTCAATTTTATTTGATCAAAATTGTCTATCATCCCCTCTACCTAAGTTTAATCTCAAAGGTAATTGTGTTTGATAATCACATATTTTCTGTTCACTTTCTAGTACCAATTGTTGGCTAAATGCTTTCTCATAGGCCATACAATTCCCATAAGTAGGACCTAGTTGGTCACACCAAAAGCATCTTAAGGGATGTACTTTCCTATTCATAGCCCTAAAGGTGGATTTCCTAAACTCATTCATATGGGTTTCATTAGGCAACTTTGGAGATAAACTTTGCATTTCATGTTCATTACACTTGCATTTAGGGAGTTCATTGACTTGTTTGGTCAAATCATCTATTTGGCTTTTTAATGTTTTAACAATTTCTTGTGAAATTCCACACATCGCACTATTTGAATTAGAAAGTTCATTTAGCTTTTCAATTAACACAAATACTTCTTTAAATTTTGCTTGATTTGACAAGTTTAACTTATCCTCTAAATCTTTGACTTGCATTTCAAGTCCCAAAATTGGATTGTTCATTCCACCCTCCATAGTAGAATTCTTTTCATGTGTGTTTAAATTAACTGCTTTCTTTTTACCCATTGATATTTGAGAAACAAGAAGTCTTAGAGGATAGATCAATACCTGCAATCTGAATCGAAGAAGAGGCTCAAAAAGTGACTGTGTGAAAAGTTATACAATTTTTCATAGGATCAAAATCTAATACATCAATTGCTAATAGATGAATGTGCAAACGTTCGTGCTTCTAATGTCGATGAGAGGGGTGGCGAGATGAGGGTAGCTACTTGCCACTCTTTGTGGAGGCGCTCAGTGTTGATATATTTAGGTAGTGATGTGTGTGAACACTCTAGGACTGCCGGGGCACTTTTTTCCCTCTTTAGGAGGTTTTTTTCCCCCGGCTTGTATATACGCCTATTGCCCTAATGGGCTACTTATCTTTGTACATTCTCTAGTAATACATTCAGTCTTGTGTGTTGTGCTCCAAGCTTCTTCTTCTTCCTTGTGCTGTTCGCGTGCTTCCGCAGACGTCCAACTCCAACAATTGGTATCAGAGCAGGTCGTCGCTTCTTCTAGGGCGCCGTCGACACTCCTCTGTTTGCAGTCTCAGATTCGCACGAAATTTGGTGAGCATACTCAAGGTGTTTCCGAGATCAAAACAGCTTTGATCTGTTGTGCCGAAATCGCGATCTGAGCTCGTTTCGGCCTCCGAACGCACTATCGCAGCGCTTGTGCAGGCTATTTCGTCCTTTTGTGCCAAAGGTATATACCAGTTTCTGTTCGCCAGTTTAAGCGTCTCGAAGTCTGCTACAGGTCTAGCAGAACTCGTTTGGGCAGTTCTGTTCAACTTTTTTAGATACAGTCAATTTTCTGCATCAAGGTATTTTAGTCACCGGCCATGGCTGAAAACAGTGATGTATTCCGTATGTTGGCTGTTGAGGATAAGTTGGATGGTACCAACTACCCATTATGGGCTTATATGATGCGACATGTACTGGTTGCAAAAGGATTGTGGAACATTGTGCAGGGTGTTGAAAGACGTCCTGTTACACCTGTAACGATAGGTACTGCAAATACAGGTGTTGGAGCTGATGAAGATGGTGTCGAAGATGATATTCCGCAGATTCCTGTTCGTGCTGCTGTTTCTGTTGCACCTACTGCAGAGCAGATTCGTTGGGATGGCAGAGATGCCCAGGCACATGCATTGATAGCTTTGTCTGTCAAACGTGCCATTATTCCTCACATTCGCTCTTGCAGAACAGCAAAGGATGCTTGGGATACACTTACCACTTTGTACCAGGCTAGGAATGAGGCTCGTGTTGCTTACCTCCGAAAAGAGTTGGAGAGTGAGCACATGAATGAAGGTGATTCTATGGACAGTTTTCTTACAAAGATCAAAGACCTGAAGGAACAATTGATTTCTGCTGATGAGGTTATACCAGATAGCTCACTTGTGCAGACCGTTCTGAATGGTCTTCCTGATTCATATCAGAGTTTTGCCTCTTTGCAGAGGCCTCTACACCAAAAACAGAGTCTGCAAATCTTGTGCAGGAAGAAGAATGGGCGTTTACCACTGTCTGCAGTTTTGACCCATCTTCTCATGATCAGTGCATGTCTGTAGTAGACTCAGATGTTTGGTATTTTGACAGTGGGGCGACCAAACATATTACCTCGCAGCGCAGTTTCTTCTCTTCACTTGAGCCTGCTCCTACAGGGAATACTGTCACATGCGCCAATAACTCCTCTTATCCTGTTATGGGAGTTGGTAAGATCATTCTGACTACTGCTGATGGTAGTTCTCTCACTTTGTCAGATGCTTTATTTGTGCCAGGGATAAAAAAGAATCTGTTATCAGTTTCTGCATTAGCCAAGATTGGCTTGGTTGTGAAATTTGTTGATGACAGGTGTACAGTCCATGATCTCTCAAATGGCGATGTGATTATTGCTTCTGGCATTTTATGTCGTGGGCTGTATAAGCTCATAGACTATGAAAGATATGTGAATGATTCGGCATGTGCAGTTCATGATTCTCAGGCTATGTCAGATGCAAAGCTTTGGCATGCACGCTTTGGTCATCTGAATTTTGCTAGTTTGTTACGCCTGCAGAAATCTGAAATGGTGTCCTCTTTGCCCAAACTTGAGGCACCTGGAAAACATGTTTGTGAAGGCTGTATTTTGGGCAAAATGCAGCGTTCTTCCTTTCCAAAAGATGGTTCAGTTCGGGCTACGCAGAAATTGCAGCTTGTACATAGTGATGTCTGTGGTCCTATGCAGACACCCTCTTTTGGAAATTACCTTTACTTCGTGACTTTCATTGATGATTTTTCCAGGCATGCATGGGTATATCCACTCAAAGCAAAGTCCGAAGTGTTCATGTGCTTCAAACAGTTTTTGGTTTTGGCTGAAAATCTGTCAGCATGTAAAATGGGCACCCTCCGTTCTGATCGAGGGGGGGAGTATATGTCTTCAGATTTTAATGCATTTCTGGCTGAACGTGGGATAAAATACCAGTGTATAGTGCCGTATACACCTCAACAGAATGGAGTTGCTGAACGAAAGAACAGGTCACTCATGGAGATGGCGAGGTGCATGGTCAAAAGTCAGGCTTTACCACATAGTTTCTGTCTTGAGGCTGTCATGTGTGCAGCATATGTACTGAACAGGTGTCCCACTAAAGCGTTGCAGTCTATCACTCCATATGAGGCTTGGCATGATCGCAAGCCATCTGTTGCTCATCTGCGTGTTTTTGGTTGTTTGGCATATGCATTAGTGCCTGAACAACATCGCAGAAAATTGGATGATAAGGCAGTAAAATGTATTTTTGTTGGGTACAGTTCTGAAAGTAAAGGCTATCGTCTGTATCATCCACAGACTAAACGCATTCTGGTTAGCCGTGATGTTGTCTTTGTGGAAGATGCTATTCAGCCATTGCTTTCATGTACTAAGGAGACATCTGTTAGCTCCAAAGACATGTATGATACTTTGATGCCTCTTTTTACAGGTGGACAGGCTAGTGCTGGTCCTAATGAGGCAACTTCTCAGCCTTTGCAGGTTTCATATGATGATGCAGATCATTCCATTTCTGATGCAGATTTACATGATGCACTTGTTGAGGAGAGATCTGATATTGAGCAGGCAAAAACTATGCCAAAATGGCTGGTGCAGACTTTGCGTGACAACAAATTAGATGCACCTTTGTCATATCGTACTCGTTCAGGCTCTCATAGTGCCTCCTTTGCATCAGATTGCTATGCTATGGCTGCATCTAGTCTCTGTGATGAAAATGAGCCTGTTTCTTTTGATGAAGCACAAAATTCAGAAAATTGGATGGCTGCTATGCAATCTGAATATGATGCTATAATGAAGAATGGTACATGGTCTTTATGTGACTTGCCTCCTGGCAAGAAGGCCATTGGCACTAAGTGGGTATACAAGCTGAAGCGTAAACCTGATGGTACAGTTGACAGGTATAAGGCTAGGCTTGTTGCAAAGGGTTATGCGCAGGAAAGAGGCATTGATTTTGATGAGACCTTTGCACCTACATGCCGTATGACTACTGTTCGGAGCATTTGTGCACTTGCAGCCCATCATGGTTGGAATGTACATCAGTTGGACATTAAAACAGCATTTCTGAATGGTGACTTGCATGAAGAAGTGTATGTTTTTCAGCCCCGTGGCTTTGGGCAGAAAGGGCATGAAAACCAGGTGTGCAGGTTAAAGAAGGCGTTATATGGTTTAAAGCAAGCACCACGTGCTTGGTATGAGAAGATACATGCCTATCTGATTGCACATGGTTTTGAGAACAGTCCAACTGAAAGCACCTTATATGTTAAATGTGCTAATGATGTGCTTCTGATCATTGTTGTCTATGTTGATGACATGCTGCTCACTGGTCCTATTGAGACACATATTGCTGATTTTAAGGCTGATTTGCATGCCTCATTTGAGATGTCTGATTTGGGGCATTTGCATCACTATTTGGGCATTCAGTTTATGCACGTTGATGGTGGAATGGCTTTGTGTCAAACGAAATATATTGACACATTATTGCAGCGTTTTGGCCTTGAAGACTGTAAGCCTATTGCCACTCCTATGGAGACAGGTTTACGATTGAGTCTTCATGATGCTGGAGATGCATTTGATGCTGTTCTCTATCAGCAGGCTGTTGGATGCTTGATTTACTTATGCATTACTCGGCCAGATATTCAGTTTGCTGTTTCACAGATGAGCAGGTTTATGCATTGCCCAGGAGTCACGCATTGGAAAGCGGTTAAGGGCATCTTTCGCTACTTGAGTGGTACTCGGCTACTTGGGTAGTTTTATCCCAAGGGGGGATCACTACCGCCAGATTTGCATGCTTTTTCTGACTCAGATTGGGCTGGTTACTATGACACTCGTGTGTCCACCAGTGGTTTTTGCTTCATGCTTGGTAGCTCATGTATATCTTGGTTGAGCAAGAAGCAGCCTACTGTGGCCACTTCCAGTTGTGAGGCTGAGTATAGGGCAGCTTTCACAGCGACTGTTGAGTATGTGTGGCTCAGACGCCTTATGGCTGATTTGGGTGTTGGCCAGTCTTCTGCCACCACCATCTTCACTGACAGTCAGAGCGCATTGGCAGTTGCGAGGAACCCTGTGTTCCATGTTCGCACTAAGCACATTGAGGTGCATTATCACTATGTCAGGGAGAGGTTCTCTGCTGGGGAGATCAGCTTGGCATATGTGCCCACGCAGGAGAACATTGCAGACCTTTTCACGAAGGCTCTGCCTAGGGAGAAGTTTGAAGCTTTCCGCAAAGCTTTGGGCTTACTTCCTTTTGTGGAGTGATTTCCACATAGCTTGGCACTTCCTTATACATGAGTGCCAGCTCCTTGTTCACCGCATCACTCCCAGGGGGGATTTGTTGATATATTAGGTAGTGATGTGTGTGAACACTCTAGGACTGCCGGGGCACTTTTTTCCCTCTTTAGGAGGTTTTTTTCCCCCGGCTTGTATATACGCCTATTGCCCTAATGGGCTACTTATCTTTGTACATTCTCTAGTAATACATTCAGTCTTGTGTATTGTGCTCCAAGCTTCTTCTTCTTCCTTGTGCTGTTCGCGTGCTTCCGCAGACGTCCAACTCCAACACTGAGTTCCCTAGGGAACATCCCTCAACACCTAGAAGAGTGCAAGGTTTCAAAGACAAAGCCACTCCTCTCAAGGATGAAGAAGCTTCTACACTTGAACCTGTCGATATAATGTATGCACATGCAACCAAAGTTTAAAATTTATACCTGAGCTACAAGGTCGTTTCTTCACGTCAGGTTCACCAAGTTGTCGGTGCGGAAGCGACGGTCGGTGGATCAGGGCGACCGCCAAAAATACGACGCACGTAGGGTGCTTGGAGCAACTCAGGTAAAAAAAGAAATTCAAGGAAGTAAGTAAGGATTCAGTTGGAAAATATATTCCAGAATAAAAAACTTTAGAATCACATTTACAATTCGATTCATTCTTTGAAAACTTCAAAATATCTTAAAAGAACATATGAATTCAGTCCAATCATTCACTTCATCATGTTTGGTCGAAAACTTCATCATTTCTTATTATTTTTGACTCATGAAAATAATCAGGTCAAAATGTGACCACTTATCATATAAAGTAAGAGTAGGGAAATTTTTATTATAAATAGGATGACCATGCAAGTCAACACTCAATCACACTTTGATCAAATCAAGTCTTCTTTTTAAGCACAGACTATACTAAGACAATAACTATCTTATTGAATGCTATTCATGAACGTATGACATCTAACAAAACATTGAAATTCTATAAATAATCTAAAAAATATCAGGAAAACATATGTCGTGTTTTTATTATGGATACTATATATGTCTTACGATCTACAACAATCATGTCTTTTCATTGCTAATCCATTTGAAATAATTAAGAATTCTCATACTTCACAGCAATAGTCATAGGTTTGAACTTATGATCTGATTTTTACAAAACCTTTACCAAAAATGAAAATGAAAGAAATATCAACTATAATATGCAATCGTAACTCCTAGGCTAAGCATTAGACATAGCTGTATGAGCCTTTCCATAAGCAAATCGTACTTTCCTCTTGCATCGCTAATTAGATTCTGTAGTAGTTGCTTTGGACAATTAGGAGAAAGCTAAGCATCTAATAGTCACAGTAAAGGAGCGATGCACAAATTTTAATCATAATAAAATCTATTTTTTTTATTATCATCATTATCTTAGTTTAATTCAATAAACTTCAGCTATAGACATCGTCAGAATAAATAAAACACATAGGCAGGCAATTGTCATATTAGATATGAATCACCAAGAAAATACATTGCTATATGATCATGTTGACAATGGCTGTTATTTGTAACTAGACAAGCAATCACATAAACTGAAAGAGCGGCACGTATACAGATAACCTTCACAACAAACCTTCATATAATTTGTATATGAGAGTTGGCGGAATAAAACACTTCTCTTAATCATGAAAACTTAAATACTGTTCACTATGACATAGAGAATCAAAGATTTAATGCTTGAAATTTCACACTTAGCTTCAAATTCTCTCACAAATCCTGAAAAATCACCGTTATAGGAAGAATCAATTTGCGCATGTTCTTCCTAGCGCAGGGATCTGGAATATGGTTTCATACCTTCTTTATCCTGTGTTAATTCCAAATTATAGAATTTAACTATTAACGTGGACTACAGAACATAGCGCATAAATAGAGCTACTGTTCATGTTTGGATTGCAGCAAAACAAATGTGTTTTGAAGCCGTGTAAAAGTAAACTCAGATTATTCACTGATGTATCATAAAGTTTCAGTATAACAAATCATTTTAATTTAATCCACGCAGCACAAATCATATCCTTATAAAGTCTCCACGCCATTAGCATCGCAAAGAAAATAGTGCATAGTTCGAACGACAATGAATTTTCTTTAGCGCGATCAATTATCTTCAATGATACACTTGCTGTTACATCATATACTGCTATATTTGACGTACTTCGAACTTCAAAGACTGTTGACACTAATATCATCACCAAAAAAGATAGTGTATATCAAGAAAAATAACAGAGAAAAGCAATGTACAGTATTGGGATGAAGACCGGATGATGAGCGTTGTTTTGGCAGATCAATTCATATCATCAATGTTGTCAGCTACAGAGATCGTTCGCCTTTCTTCATCCGCCTGTCCAC
The DNA here is from genome assembly GCA_020310875.1 of Ceratopteris richardii. Lineage (NCBI taxonomy): Eukaryota > Viridiplantae > Streptophyta > Polypodiopsida > Polypodiales > Pteridaceae > Ceratopteris > Ceratopteris richardii. Next base: position 40,482,432 of record CM035419.1, read on the forward strand.
TCCACCTCATTTTAAATATATATCGAAATAAGTAATGAGCTTCTATAAGGCTTGTCACTCATCAATTTTTCACCCATTCGTCGAATGAATTCTCCATTGTCCAATTGAACCCTTCAAAACTTATTCCATCAAATCCTAGAAAATTCATTAAGAATTCATCGAGTGTATAGCTTCATAAGTTCTTCAACTGAATGGGGAGAGAGAAATCTCTCCGACATCAAATCTCTCCGACACCATGGCCGCCCACGCTTTACCTCCCATGTCTAGCCATCCATAGAATGCCACCTATGATCATATATATATATATATATATATATATATATATATATATACACACACACACACACACACATATATATATATATATATATATATATATATATATATATAAATATAAATATAAATAAATAAATAAATATATATATATATATCTATATATATATATATATATATATATATATATATATATATATATATATATATATATATATATATATATATATATATATATATATATATTTATATATATATATATATATGACTTTTGCACTACATGAGACATCGAATTGATCCAACATACCTCTACATTGTATCTCCCTATTTAGAGTTTTCTAGATCACCATTTAAGATCTTCCTTGAGAGTGCAAGCGTGGATCATCTTTGTACTTGCTATTAGTAGGAAATTGTTGAGATTCTCCTATATCTTTTATCTTCTCTACGATAGGATCTTCACTTCACTTTAGATGTTGAATCTTTGTAAATCCAAAAGCTTTACTTCAAACACGTCTCTTTACTTAAAAGTCACGCAATAACCTGGAGAAATCCACGGGGGTATAATCCTTCACTTTGATCTTGAAACTCCCTTTCTTCACTACTCTTTACTTCAAATCATGAGAAACTTGGGCCTAGAGAGAACCCATGGGGATGAACTCTTTACATTGGACTTTGTTCTTTGGTCTTTGATCTTCAAAATTTACTCTTCTTAGCAAGTCATGGGAATCTGGAAAATCAATCGAAAACTCTTCTCTTCACTTTTCTTCGAATCATGAGCACAATTGGAGAAAATCCATGGGGAACTCTTCACTTTATTCTTCAAAACTTCTTCTTCACTTCATATAATATCTCGAATGGTACTCTTCAAATCATGAGAATCTAGAGAAAATATGTGAGGAAACCCTTCACTTCTTTACTTTACTTTGAATGGTACTCTTCAAATCATGAGATAGCTGACAGAGAATCCACCCTGGAGAGAAGATCCACAAGGGGGGATGTTAGTATATGATCAATGTGTACCCCTCATGATTGTATGCAGATTTTGTAAGGCCCCCATTATGAGGAGAAGCCAAGCGTGCATTACCCTATTGATGGGAATCCCAACTTGCATGTTGGATGAAGATCATATTAGACCATGCAAGGTATTGTAAGAAATGGCAGTTACCAAGTGGCCAATTGTGGGGTCTACGGCAGTAGTGAGCATCCTTGGTTGGGGGTCCAAGGAGGCCAACGGGCCCCCTGGCTGGGGGGGTCCCAAGGGGCCAACAGGCCCCTTAGTGGGGGTCTGAGGGCAACGCCCTCAACGTGACTGTAAAGGGAATAGTCCATGGAATATTCACAATCAGAGTCGAAATCATTTATATTTCATAGGTCAGTTCAATCGGCCTAAGCCGTGTATGGCAATTGCACGGGCCGTGGCCACCCATGCTCTACAACCCATAAATAGCCATCCATAGAAGGCCACCCATGATCGTATATATACATGACTTCTGCACTACCTAAGACATCGAATTGAGCCAGCATACCTCTACCGTATCTTCCTATCTAGAGTTGTCTAGATCACCATTTAAGCTCTACCTTGAGAGTGCACGGGTGGACAATGCCATCATCTTTGTACTTGCTGTTAGTAGAGAATTGTTGAGATTCTCCCATATCTGTTATCTTTTCTGGTACTGGTCCTGTGTTATATTGTGTAACTATTGTCTTACAAGGGAAATGTCATCACTACCAATAGAAATATCATCAAAATTCCATTTATATTTACCCACTTTAACATCCCTTTCCTAGAAATTCCATATGCAACAAATCACTGTCTATGTAATTACAAAAAAAATTGAACCCCAAACAAAACCTTTTACTTTCTTTTTCTAAGGACCAATGGGGCATAAAATCCCTTGGATCCCCTTACGCTTAGAGCAGGCTTACCGAAGCCTCTATGGTTAGATATTGAAGAGTGGGAATCAATTCAGGATGAGCAACAACATACTCCTGACCGATATCATCAGCAACGAGATGCGGCACCCACATGCTTAGATATGGTTGGAACGTCACATTTGGGTAGCCACGGATATGATAGTATGCGCTACTAATTTTTAAGTATCATTTTAATTATTGAATTTGTTTGTGTTAACCACATCATGTATGTTCATCTAGCATTTTGCATCTTTACTATAGTAGTTGGCAGTGGGTCGTCCTCTGACGTGAACCAAAGAAGCTTATGGATATTGTCATGGATTGGCTACATTGTTGCAGTGTGATCATTTCATGGGAGAATCTATGATGAGGTAAACTTATAGCTTGGTTTCATAATTTTAGTTGTTGTTTATAAATATCATGTCAATTTGTCTCATTTTACGCATATGCTTTGTTGCAATATTGTAATTATAAAGGTTTTGATCTGCTTGAGCATATGTATGGTAGTGCTTAGCCACAATTTTGTATTACACTCATATGTGGCAATGGTCCATAATTTTGTATTCGATTTCTATATGGAACTGCTTTATCACATTTTGTATTCGGTTCCTATATGGAAGTGCTTTGCCACACTCTTGTACATGCTTCATTTATGGAATATACAGCTTTTTTGTACATGATTCATGGCTCATTTTTTTTTATCTCTTTTGTGTCCAATAGTATTTTGCTATATGAAATCATGTTTTGGTTGCCATTAGAGTACACATCACATGTAATCAGTTTTCTTTGGGCACAGTGTATTGTCTTTTGATAAACAACATCATGGTAATGTTGTTATAGCAAACGACAACACACTCTGCTCAAAACAAAATTCCAGATATGGTCGTCAGTATAAGCGACAGTATTCCCAACAGGCTATCGATATAAGCATTGGTACTCCTAGGAGTGTCATCGGTATGGGCGTTGTCATACATGCACATGCACACATGCTAAAATCTACATCTTTTTTATTTTTTAATTGCTTCTTTTAGATTTTCGTTACCTTGTTTTAGTTGTTTAATCTTAAGTGCTAATAATTCCTCTCCTGAAACATTATCTTTCCAACCTAAACTCATCCAATTAACTAATTAAGTATGTACAAGAAATATCGGCTTCTGACAGTACATGAGTTCAACCAACATAAAACCAGTTGTCCTCGTATATGTCATCCTATCACCCCAAAGAGCAAATAGGAGATATTTTGGCCTTGTCCAATATCTCCATGACAAGCTTTCTAAATAGCCTTCACTATGGAAGGATGTCCTTGTTCTATTTTACCATTTGCTTCTAGGTTATAGGCAGTCGTAAGAGACACTCGAATTCCATGATGTGCAAAGAATTTTCTCGCCTCTCTAGCATCTAACTCACCTTGATCTGCACCTACTTTTTCTACATATCCAAATCTAGATAATACTTCTTCTAAAAGGTGTACACATACATTATAAGTAGTATTGAAACAAAGTGCTCTATCCTCCACGTGGTTTGTCGAATCTTCTCATGCAAGAACAATATATCTCATACCACTATTGCTTTTAGGCATGGTCACAAGGTCGACTACCCACTTGTAATGAATACAAGGTGGATAGGTCGGGTGAATGGGGTCTCTATGCTTGACAGAGGAATGTAACTGGCACGTACTACAAGTGCTCACAAATTCTTAAATTAACAGTTATGTACATCCTCGACCACCAGTAGCTTTCCCTAATTATTTCATACGTAGCTATAGAGCCTTTATGACCAGCCCAAAGGCTCTCATGCATCTCGTGCATAACTTGCACTTGAAAAACTTTTAAGCCTAGAACTCTTTGAGGGTTTCGTACCTTTCCTCTAGCATGTATCCGAAGATATCCATCTTTCACGAAGAAGTTGAAAGACTTCTTCCTGATGTTCCGGAATCGATTTGAAGACCAGCTTGGGAGAGGCTGAAATGAACTCAAATAGTATCCTATATCTCACCACTCTCCTTCATAATCATCTTCTCTAAATCTCTCATACGCATAGGTAGATGTTTCATAATTTATTAAATTTATATGATTATTTATTGCTTCACTATCATTCTCGAACTTAGCTCTTGAAAGCATACCAGCAACGGTGTTATGTTTACCGAAAATATGTACAAAAGTAGGGTTAATAAATTTAATAAAGGCTATCCATCATAACGTAGCTATATCTGGAGATGAACATTAGCTATTGAACCTATTAATGGAAGACGATCAATCTCTACTATTACATTAACTCCTATAAAGTATTCTTTATCTATTTTTAAAGCTGTAACTAATCCCCATAATTCTCTCTTAATTTGAGGGTAATTCATTTGAGTATCATGTAAAATATTTGCTCCAAATCAAATTGCCTACCTTTGCTCCTCCTCATCATCCTGCCCAATGATCCAACCTATACCAATAGGACTAGTGTCAACGGTTAGGATTATAGGTTTATTTCCTGTATAGTCAATACGTTTCAAAATAGGAGCTTTGATAAGAGATTGCTTTAGATGTCTCATCGTTCTAGAATGCTTATCAATCCAAAAGAATTTCTTTTTTTTTCTTAATAAATCATAAAGTGGGTTTGGTACGTGAGCAAAGTGAGGGATCTAGATGACATAGAAAACACATGCACCTAAGAATCTTTTTCTTCACTAACTGTAGCTCAATGATGAGTAGCACCTCCTTTAATGTCTATCCGCCAAGACGTGAGGATGGTATGAAGACCTCGAACAAGTGATGGCACAAGTGTGGGAGTGAGAAGCACACTAACATACACACACATACACACACACGCGCACACAAGGCAAGAACAAAGAGAGAGACAATGGAGTTCTTTAGATTACTCAAAAGTTCTCTTACAAGTTCAATTCTACAACAAGCTAACCTCAAAAATGAGCTCTCTAGCTCTTTTTATAGTTTTTGACTAGCTTTGGCCCTGTCTAGACCTAGTGTCTAGCCTAGTTAAAAATTAGGTTCTAGGGCCTATTTGGGGGCTCAAATGGAGTCTAAAAAATATGAAAATTGATAGGTAGGTACTTCTAAAGCTCCTCAAGCTCAAGAACTCCTTGGCTTGCACAAAATGGAGCTAGAAAAATATGAAATGGTATTTACAATGGCATTTAGTGATGAAAATCACTATTTTTGTAGGGATTTCTTCTAACAATTTGACATACGCTTCCTGGAGCTCCCCACTTGCTGCTTCTTCTTGTGTGTCCACTGCTTTGATGTGCTCCTATGATTTTTCCTTCACCTTCAGCTTCATGAAAAATGATGGCCTACTTGCCAAATCTTCTTTGACTGTTTTGCCTGCTTGGCCCTTCCTGTTGGCTCTCTTATCTTGTAAGTCCTTGACCGCCCGAACCACTACCAACACTCCCCCTCTCTCGCGTCTGCAGTCTTTGAGAGACCCTTTTTGTGTGGACCGTTGGATGTAGTACTCCATGACATCTGTGGCTAAGTGATGTTCTACTATTCTCAACCCTTTGGCCAAATCAGTGAGTAGGGCATCCCAATCTAGTGGACCGGGTACCTCCGGATGTGGCATGCGTAGCTGTTATGAGTGTAGAGCATGTTCAACCGCAAATAGCTGTAATAGGTGAGATGGTTTGGGTATGAATATCTCGGAATGGTATTCCCAGACCCCTTTGATGAACATTTCCTTGAATGTTTTCTTGAAGAAGGCTGTTAGATACCTGATACGAGCATGCCATGCATAGACAACGTTGATGGGTGGTGTTGTGCTCATATGGTAGGCAAGATCCTGGTTGCCTTCATTGAATCCCAGAGCTCAAAGGTGAGGTTCTTTGACATTTTTAAAGGTTCTGAAAGTGCTCAGCATTAACTCAAATATTTTGAGGCACATCTGTGCCGTGATATCTGGTACATTTTTGAATCTGACTGCCCACTGTCGGATGGTTGAAATCATGTAGCCGATCGTGGGTTGGCCACGAGGGATGCTAAGTACACATAGTTTAGCCACTTCTCACATCCTTTAACTCTCAAAACGGTTTTGCTGTACTCTGGCCAAGACCTTCCTCGAAAGATAGGGTAGTAGCATGGGTTATACTTGATGTATAAAGGCATGTTATTCCAAGTGCGTACCATCTCAGGGTATGTTTCAAGCAAACATATCCTCTAGGTAGGTTGAAATATATTTGCGTGCGTGGCACTTGCAAGAATGTCATCTGGTGCAAACTGTGTTGCCGAGGTTGGTTCTTTTATTATGCACTGCTTTATTTCCGCATTATAATCTGCCATTAATACGTAGAAGGGAACATACAAATCATCGGACGTGCCAATCCACTGATGATGGGAGAGGTTTATGAAGTAATCCGATTTAATGAAGACTTCTTCCAATCGAGACATAGATTGTATCTGTAGTGCCACTCTCTCATCATGGGTTGCATCAACCTTCTCTAACATTTGCATCCATTCAGGAGCTTCGATCTCAATTGTGTCCATTCGTTCCTCTGTTTGCTTACCCCCTGGTGCAGGCATGGGTATGTATGGGTATTCAAAAATCTCCTCAACTTCAATTGGAACTAATTCCTCAGGGTCCGGCTCCACGAGGGGAGAGGGCTGACGTGCATATTGAAGAACTTTATTTTGTAGTTCTTCCAGTTGTGCTCTGAGTTTTGCGACTTCTTCAGATGTGTCTACTGCGGTTGTGACTTCTTTTGGTGACTCTTGCTAAGCTGTCAATTGCTTTACTAGGTCATCCCTTTCCTTTTCTAAGGGTGCATGTGCTTCCAGAAGATCGGCATGTGTTTCAAACACGATCTGCATATTTTCCGATGGGATGGCCTTGAAATGCTCTAGGTCAATTTCCTGCGGTGAACCCTCCATTGTTGCTTCCAGGTTTTCCTTGTTTTGTTTATGTAGTTGTTTATTTTCTTCGAGTGCTATAGACTTGTGCTTTCGTAGTAAGGCAAGGTTGCATCGAAGCTTGAGATTGTCTGTTATGTGAGCGTGTAACATATCATCGAGTTGTTATTTTTCTTCAGTATCTAGCAGGGGTGGATTGGCTACTAATTGATCATGTTGTGCTTGTAAGGTATTAAACTGATGTTGTAATAGCCTCTTCTCCTTCTCTAAATTAATGAATCTTTCTTGTAGCGTTTCATGATTTCTGAACAGGCTCGTATGCTGAGCATCTAGGTGTTGATAATGATGTTGTAGTTGAGACATACACTGGTACAAAGTATAAATACATTATTAACAGGAGTGGATGCGGGGAAGGTGTTGAATGCAGGAGGGTAGGGAAAAGGGAAAGGGAGTGTGTATGCTATGCTTGAGAAGGATGAAGTGGATGGTGGGGGAATGGGAGATTGTGGGAATATGGGGGGAGGTAGAGGTGCAGAAGTGGGTGATATTTCCATGAAGTCATGTATGGATGCGCTCGTGGGAGTGATTATGAACATGGCAATTGTCGGTGTGGTGATGGCTGTGAAGGTGTAAAGTGGTGTGTGCAGTTGTGAGTATGAACCACCAGGAAGTGTGATAGGGGGAATGGGGTTTTCAGTGCCTATAGTTAGAATTACATTGTCAATGGTGGCCTTTCCAATATTGGTGGTGTCAGGTTGTGTGGATTGTGAGGGTTGACACATAGTCTGCACCTCGGTATGGGAAGTGGAATCTAAGGCTACGACAATGGTGGTGACAGTGGAGGTAGGAGGTGAAGGTGGTGGAGTTGGGGGGAGGATGGTAAAGTGGGTGACGGGGGTGCACCTGCAGTATGGGCTTCATCAGTGTGATGAATGGTATGAGTTGTGCCCGTGGTGCTGGATGTGGTGGCCTGTGGTTCTCATACCAAGACATTCATTTGTTTCCCTGGTCTAGGGGGACGTCTGCTGTATCTTCGCTCCGATCTTCGCGAGTGGGTAAGAGCGGTATGCACTGTCTCAGGTACCCCCAATGTATCCACAATCATGTCAAGGGTTTCCGTGTATTATTCATCCACACCTTTGTCTTCCAGGATCAGGTTCATTAGGGCCTTTCCTACTGCCAAAGAGAGTCTGTGTTGTTCCTGAACCCTGTTGATGGTATCATACAGTCTTTTTAATTGCTTCGTATAAGCTGGGATACCTTCAAGTTCCAGTACAACTTCTTGCTCATATCCATGCTCTTCTTCGTCGGATAGTCCTTCTTGTTTATCCTCTTGCTCCTCTTCTGCAGTCTGCTCTTTATCTTCATCTACTTTGACGACTTCTGGTTGGATCGGATGGGGTTGGTCCGTGACTGTTTGTTGCCTGCTTACTTGCTCTGCCTCAACTTCCAAATTAGTAGCATTTATTGTTCTTGCTACTTCCTCATCAGTTAGATCTTCTAGTGTAAAGCCATGAGGGAAATCTAAGTCAGTAGGTATGGGTGGAAACACCAGATTTGGCCCTGATGCACTGTTCCTCGGTAGTCTGATGGTAAAGGGCTGTAGGCACCTAGGAAGTCGTGGAGTTGTGTCCGGTGTCAGTGTAGCACCTCAGGCCTCTACATAGGGCATACGAACTTCTCCCCTCATTTTCTTGGATGGAGGCCCTGCAGATGATATTCTTCGTTGAAATACTTACACCGTGGTCCAAACAAGTGCCCTTTGAATTAGCACATCATATGCCAAGCATCGGTAAACAACCCTTGTGAGAGCACAGCATCCATAAAGTACTGACTTATGCTTCTTATACCATTGTTAATGTGCCAAGTGTATTTGTTCAATAATCCAATGAGGCATCTTGATTGTCAAATTGAAGGCGTCTGCTAAATATAGACTGAACCATATCTTCTTGGGTGGCATCGTGAATCTCTCTTGAGCAGGGAACACGAAATGTTGCATGCACATTCGGAAGTGAATGGCAATAGTTGGTGTCATTGCCACCATGTCCTTTAGTTTAGTTAGGTTCCTAATTTTTCATGTTGTCTGGGACCATTGACTCCTTCTCTGTGGGGATATGCATGCCTTTCATATCCATAGCTTCCCTTACCAAATTGTTCGTCAATTTGAAGCGCTTCAGTTCATTACCTCTTGTAAGAGATGGTAGGACAAAGGTGCTATACCCCTTTTTCTCTTTACTAGGAGTGAGGGTGCTAATCAAGTATGAACACCTTAGAAAGTCGGGCTTCGGTAACTGGGCTTTGAAGTAATCATATAGTCTCCCCTTCTTCCACATCGGTTTCAACCCTTCATTGTTTTGAAGCCTCTCAAACTCTCTAGTAAAGAAATGATACCTGCCCCAGCGTCCGTTGAACTCTATTTTTACATTCCACAAGTAAGTGCCTTCTCCAAGAGGTCCTGCCACATCACTGAACCAATGTGAGTTTTTTCTTACTGGTGATGTGTGTCCTTGGGGAGGATTCTGAATAGGTATGACATGTAATGCTCTCAGTGCGAGTGGTCTTTCCTTCAACTCCTCCTCAATGGGGAGACTTTCAATGTCCACAATTTGAGGGTTGGTGCCTGCTTGGGACCTAGTTCCTGCAGCCTCGACCATATTGAAGGGATTGGTCACCGGTTCTATGAGAATATATAAATGAATGTTAACATTACAAATGGACACCAAGTGTTCATGTGTCCCCGTTAGAACATTAACATGCATTTCTAGTGATATGTTAGTTAGTGAGTGAGTATTCGGTGATTGTGGGTGTAGTTAGTGGATGAATTGTCTTAAGAGCTAAATGGAAAGATGTAGTGTGAGAATGATGCAGTTAGTAGGTCGGTGTGAATTTACAATTGGAGGTCAGGGGGTTTATTACAAGCTTTGGGCTGCCAATCATAGTGGATGGCTTTCGATTTTGTGGAGACTCTGGATGGCTTGTCTACTTGGAAATGAGGCTTTTTAGGGACCCATTTACAAGTGATTCAGCTTGTGCTCATAGTCGAAGATGTGTTGTGCGTGTCCAATAGGAGTGGGTGTCAACTGTTCGAGTGAGTGAACCATGTTGTATAGGGTGTGGTATCTGTGTAGCTATTTGAGCCCGCAAGCAAGCCTTAGGCACCCAAATTAGTCTTGAGTGTGGACCAGCCTTCATGGACTTCTTGGGTACCCAGATAGACTTCACTTTCACAGAAGAGTTTTTGGAAGACTTCTTATTAGTGTCATGTCATCGATCACTAATAGGAAGTTGAGCCACTTGTTGTGGCTTGACCGCAATAGGATGCTTGCCTTTTCACACCCACATTTTTTTTCGTGGCTGGGATACCTTGCTTCGTAATTTCTTTTGGCTTCGAGCATAGGTAGTCTACTTCTTCTGTCTTTTATCTCCCTCTAGTTGCTGCATCCCTGTGGCTTTTGGAAAAGAAGGGAGTTCCGTCGTATCCTTGACTTCTTTGTTGAGATAATCATCCCTCTGCATCACATAGTTTTGGACAAGAATAGCATGGTCATCTTCATGTGTACTCCTGGAAGGACCAGGAGTTTGTGCCTTTCCTAGTTTCTCGAGTGCTTCATTCTCTAATTCAAGTGTAACGCGGTTCCGATTTACCCGGACCTGAAGAAGTCCACTTCTTAGGTTTAGGTTGACTACATGATCATAGATCCAGTCTTGACCCAAGACAAGAGGTTCACTGAGATCCTCATCTTGACACACTAGTACTTTAACTGTCATTAAAACATCTTGAATGTAGAGGGGAAGTTCCACCTCGCCCATGCAAGGGGTTTCCACACCTCCAAATCCTATGAGATATGCTTCCACAGGATTGACATTTAAGTTCAATTCTCGACAGTAAGAAAGTTTAACAGCGCTAGTGGTTATACCTCAGTCAATCAAGGCCCTTACAGTCTTGGCACTCTTTCCTTGTGCTATCTCTAATGTTACAAAAGGATGTCAATCAATTAATCTATGAGAGCTAATACCTGAAACTTCACACATAGCCATATGATATCCTAGGTGTGCATAGTCATCTATCCTAGGCTGATCTCTACCCTGCCTTCTCAACTTCATCCTTCGGATGCGTTCCAATGCTTCTGTCTGTGCTTCTTCTCGGATTCGCTTTTCCTCTTCTTTACATTTCTTTGCAGTATTGAGTCGCAGTAGGTTGTGCGAGTACACATCCAATAGCATAGTTGGATGCATCCACATGAACATGAAAGGGCTTATTCCAATCTGGTGTGGTCAAGATTGGTGCTAACCATAATCGTCGTTTAAGCTCATTGAAGGAGTTCTCATACTCATCCGTCCAGTCAAAATTGGTCAAAAGTCCATACAAAGGCTTTGCGATGATTGCATACATATGTATAAAGCATCGATAATAGCCACAATGCCCCATGAAAGTTTGTACTTCCTTGACATTCTTGGGTCTAGGTAGCTTTGCGATGGCCCTCACTTTCTCCTCATCCGTGGATATGCCATTCTTTGACACTATGTGTCCTAGAATCTTGCCTTCTCTGACCATGAAAATACACTTTTCTGGGTCAGGCAGACTTGATATTCTCTACATTTGTCAAAGATTTGTCTGAGTTCAGGTATATGTGTTTGTCTGATGCTTGAATGAGCACAAAGATCGTCAATATAGACCTCTAAATTCTTTCTGAAGAACTCTTTAAACACGTGGCACATCAATCTTTGGAAGGTTGTAGGAGCATTGGTAAGCCCGAACGGCATTACTCGAAAAGCAAATATGCCCCACTTAGTGACAAAATCTATCTTATGCTGACCTTCTAGAGCTATGGCTACCTGATTGTAACCATGAAATCCATCAAGGAAGCTGTATACTTCCTTGCCAGCTACTCTTTCTAATAGATGCTCGATAATTTGAAGTGGATAGTTATCTCCAATTGTGGCTGGATTAACCCTCTTCAAGTTAATGCATACATGTAGCTTTTCGTTCTTCTTGGGCACCACTACAATGGGGGATACCCACTCAGTGTGGTCAATTTCATAGATAAATCCAGCTTCCACCAGACGATCTATCTCTTCTTTGATCTTGGCACCATAATTATCATTATATGTGTATGGCTTTTGCTTAGAGGGTTTGGCATCTGGGGTCATGGGGATAGTGTGTGAGCATATTTCACGGTCCACACCTTTCAAGTCCTTGTAACTCCAAGCGAATACATCTCTGTATTCTCTTCGCAAGGTTATCAACTCTTGCTCCTCTTCTTCCGTCAGGTCATGTCCTATATATGTGCATCATTCTTCTCCTTCTTCTATGGGAACCACTATATTTTTGGTGGTTTCTTTGTTATCATAGGCCTCTCCTGCTAGTGCATCACGTTTAGGCATTCTTACCATGACTCTCCTATCGTCTATTTCATACTTTTTGAAATTCTCGGGGACCTCAAACAAAGATTCCTCCTCTTCTGGTATGACTTCTTTCTTCTTCCTCTTCTTGCCTTCACTCTTGGTGGCCACTAAGTGGTTAACCTCACTTCTTTTATAAGCTCTTCGTGTCTCTGAGGATGAGCTTCTACTTCATAGAAGTATTCTTCATCTGATGCAAAGGGTGGTTCCATAATCATTGACTCTAGATCGGAGTCACTCGCATCCTCAAATGCATCAGGGATAGATTCACATTCTTCTAAAACCGAATCTCCCATGATTGGCTCTATGGAGAAGACTCAAATGTCATAGCCATCCTCGTCATAGTGGGGTGTCCATTGTTGTTCATTGATGGCTACATCCATTATTGCTAGAATTTCCGCCCAGCCGTGAGGTTCAAATTCTTCATCAGGAAATACTACAGGTGCGTAGGTTGGGTCTTGAATTGATCTATGAGTATCCTTAGCACCTACTTCTCTTGCTTTCTCTCTCTTCTCTTCTTCTACTACCACCTTGCACATCCATAAGTGGGTGTCTTCATGCATCCATGATGATCCTGATCCTATGGTATGCACTGCCTCTGTCTTGTCTTTGGCTCTATGGATGGGATTCCATTGGATAGGAGGGACATCTCTATGAGAGTAATCTTTGAGATTCACTTTGGTTGTAACACCTAAGTGTTGGGAATACAAGGAATTGGTTCCCTAATCCTGTACCACTTGCAACTTTTGCATAAATGGTCTTCCCAAAATCATCTCATAGGCATGGTTCTTGCTAAAATCACATATGGTGAAAGTATGCTCAAACTCAACACCGCATGTAGTGAGAGTTATTCCTTCTAGCAAGCCTAAGGGTCTTTCTATGTGACCATCAGCCATCTGCAATTTCATTCTCGTGGGTGTGAGTGCTGGCTTGCCCTATCGCTTCCATAGGGAAGTGGTAGCAATTGCAACTCCTGCACCCGAGTCTAGAATGGCCTTGGTTGTATATGCTTGATGAGTAATGGGCAGATAGGTATTTCCTTCTTCTCCTTCACTCATGTTTCCTATCTTGTCCAAAGGTATCTCCAACACTCTTCTATGAGAACCTACCTGAGAACGAGGTTTAGCTACCTCTAGTACTTGTTTGACTACATGTTTCCATAGTTCTAGCCTAACCTTGAGTAGCTCTTCTAATGGGAGATTGCAGTGCACTTTAGTGTTCTTCATTACCTCCGTGTTCTTAGGTGTGACTGAATCTTCGTTTCTTACCATGACCGTGGGTGCTCTCATACAAGTAGACTTAGCTTCCCATGGGCCTCTACATTGGGGTAGCTCCTGTAAGGAAATAGACTCGAAGTCTAATCTCTCATGGGATTGGGTACTCTCCTACTCTCCATAAATAGAAGGAATGTCTTGTGGGAATTGGTCATCCGCATCATCCACAAGTTCAATGGGAGGAGGGACTTCACTCTCTTTTGCCCATTTCTCTTCTAGAATCTCTCGTAGAAATCTTGTGTGTACCAATTCATAGAAGAAGATGTGTTTGGTTCAGTGGAATTAGGTGCATAAGCTTCCTAGGGAGAATTAGGTGCGTAAGCTTCCTAGGGAGGAAGGCTTATCCTTTCACTTGCCTTGCCCTTATTTCGAGGGGTGGGTTCCTTTTCTGATTGTGAAATTAGACTCTCCAATCTTTCTAGCAGTCCATCAAAGTGCAACTGCATCTTAGCTGAACTAGAGATGTTAAAGAGGCTACTGGCTTCAAACATGGTATGAGACAATTCCACCATCTTAGCACAAATTTTAGTTCGTTCAAGCTCTAGTTCAGCTCTAGGGTAACACTTTTCATGATCCGTCACGTTTGGACCTTCTTGGATTCTGGCCTGATATGCCTTAAGCATCATATTTAGGTCCTCGGGAGTGGGATCTGCTAATACTAATCATACTCTAGGGGGTGTGGGGTAGCATGAGGCACGTTGGAAGGTGGTGGGTTGGATGGAGATGGGAATGGTGGAGGTGGGGTAGTGTGAGAGGGAGGTTGAGATGTAAGTTCAATTATCTTGGATCTCGTGTCTCTTAGGCTTTCCTTGAGTTCACTCATCCACACGATCAATTCCCACAAGACCTTCCTTCCGTTTATGGAGAACAGGAGAGTGCCCAATCTCAAGAAAGATTAGACTTCGAGTCTAATTCTTTACAAGAACTACCCCATTTCACAGGCCCATGGGAAGCAAAGTCCACCTGTATGAGAGCACCTACAGTCATGGTAAGAAACGAAGATTCAGTCATACCGAGGAACACAGAGGTAGTGAAGAACACCAAAGTGCAGTGCAATCTCACTTTGGAAGAGTGGCTTAAGGTTAGACCAGAAGTGTGGAAACAAGTATCCAATCAAGTGCCCGAGATAGCGAAACCTCGTTCCCAGGTAGGATCACATAGGACAGTGCCAGAGATACCCTTGGATAAGGTAGGAGATATGTGTGAAGGTGAAGAAGGGAACACCTATCTTCCCATTACCTACCAGGAGCACGCCACCAAGGCAATTTTGGACTCAGGTGCAAGAGTTGCAATTGCCACCACATCCCTATGGAAACGTTGGGGCAAGCCTGCACTCAGACCCACAAGGATGAAATTGCAAATGGCTGATGGTCACATAGAGAGACCCATGCGATTGCTAGAAGGAATAACTCTCACCACCTGTGGTGTCGAGTTTGAACATACATTTGCTATATGTGACTTCAGCAAAAATCATGCCTATGAAATGATTTTGGGAAGACCTTTTCTGCGGCAGTTGCAAGTGGTACATGATTGGGGAACCAATTCCTTGTATTTGCAACATCTAGGTGTCACAACCAAAGTCAATCTTAAGGATTACTCTCATAGAGACGTACCACCTATTCAATGGAATCCCATCCATAGAGCCAAAGATGATACGGAATCTGTGCATTCCATAGGATTAGGATCCTCATGGATGCATGAAGACACCCACTTATGGATGTGCAAAGTAGCAGTAGAAGAGGAGAAAAGAGAAAAGGCCAGAGATATAGGTGCAAACGAAACACATAGACCCATTCAAGACCCAGCCTATGCACCTGTAGTATTTCCTGACGAAGAATTCAAACCCCACGGCTGGGCTGAAATCCTAGCAACCATGGATGTAGCCATCAATGAGGAACAATGGACACCCCACTGTGATGAGGATGGCTATGACATTTTAGTTTTCTCCATAGAGCCAATCATGGGAGAGGCAGTTCTAGAAGAATGCGAACCTATCCCTGATCCATTTGAGGATGCAAGTGACTCTGATCTAAAGTCAATCATCATGGACCCACCCTTTGCATCATATGAAGAATACTTCTATGAAGTAGAATTTCAACCCCAGAGGCACGGAGAGCTTACAAATGAGGTGAGGTTAGCCACACAAGTAGCTTCTAAAAGCGGAGGAAAGAAAAGAAAGAAGAAGGAAGTCACGCTGGAGGCAGAAGAATCTTTGTTTGAGGTCCCTGAAAACTTTAAGAAATATGAGATAGACGATAGGAGGGTCATGATAAGAATGCCTAAACGTGAGGCACAAGCAGGAGAAGCCTATGATAGCAAGGAAACTACCAAGAAAATAGTTGTCGCCATCGAGGAAGGAGAAGAAAGATGCACATACATAGGTCATGACCTAACAGAAGAGGAAGAACAAGAGCTGATAGCCTTGCTAAGAGAATATCGAGATGTATTCGCTTGGAGCTACAAGGATTTGAAGGGTGTTGACCCAGACATATGCTCACACACAATTCCCATGACCTCCAATGCTAAACCCTCTAAGCAAAAGCCATATACATATAATGATAACTATGCTGCTAAGATCAAAGAAGAGATAGACCGCTTGGTGGAAGCCGGATTTATCTATGAAATTGAGCACACTGAATGGGTATCCCCCATTGTAGTGGTGCCCAAGAAGAACGGCAAATTACGAGTTTGCATTAACTTGAAGAAGGTTAATGCAGCCACTATTAGAGATAGCTATCCTCTTCCTATCACTGAGCATCTATTAGAAAGGGTAGCATGCAAGGAAGTGTACAGCTTCCTAGATGGGTTTTCGGGCTACAATCAAGTAGCCATTGCACCAGAAGATCAGCATAAAACGGCTTTTGCCACAGAGTGGGGCATATTTGCCTTTAGGGTAATGCCATTTGGACTTACCAATGCGCCAGCAACCTTCCAGAGGCTGATGTGCCATGTATTTAAGGAGTTCTTGAGGAAGAATTTAGAAGTCTATGTTGATGATCTTTGTGCTCATTCCAACATTAGACAAACCCATATTCCTAAACTCAGACAAATCTTTGACAAATGTAGAGAATATCAAGTCTGCCTGAACCCAGAAAAGTGTGTCTTTATGGTCAGGCAAGGCAAGATTCTAGGGCACATAGTGTCAAAGAATGGCATATCCATCGACGAAGAGAAAGTGAGAGCCATAGCAGAGCTACCTAGGCCAAGGAATGTCAAGGAAGTACAAGCTTTCATGGGACACTGTGGTTACTACCGCCGGTTCATTCACATGTATGCTGTCATTGCAAAGCCCATGTATGGACTTCTGACTAACTTTGAGTGGACTGATGAATGTGAGAACTCCTTCCAAGAGCTTAAACGAAGATTATGTTCAGCACCAATCTTGACCACACCAGATTGGAGCAAGCCATTCCATGTTCATGTGGATGCCTCAAATTATGCTATTGGATGCATACTTGCACAGCCTACGGGTGAAGGGAACATGGATCTCCCTATTGCCTATGCTAGTAGACAACTAAATGCAGCTGAACGGAATTATACCACCACTGAGAGAGAAGGACTAGGCATGGTGTATGCGGTTAAAAAGTTTAGACATTAATTGCTTGCAAATAAGTTTAAGTTTTTTACTGATCATCAAGCATTACTATACCTGGTAAACAAACCATGCAACACCGGAAGGTTAGTAAGATGGTTTCTCTTACTAATGGAGTATGACTTTGAGGTTGTGGTGAGGAAAGGTAGGACTCATTTGAGAGCAGACCATCTCTCTAGGCTCACATCCGGAGAGGCCCCACAAGGAGTGTCAGATGATTTACCTGATGCATACTTGTTCAATTTGGAAGTGGTCCCCCAATGGGCCAAGCCCTTAGTGCCAATACTTACATATGGACCTAATCATCCAATAGTAAACACACAGGATAAGGAGGTAGTCAAAGCTCAAAAGTACCACATCATGGCTGGAAGTATGTACAAGCACACGGATCAAGGAATCTTGGCTTGTTGTGTAGAAGAGGACGAGTACGCTAAGTGGTTGCAATTAGCACATGTAGGTGCATTAGAGCAACACTACTCAAAACAACGAACCCTACAGACCCTGAGGAGACTAGGAGTGCATTGGCCGACCATGGAAGCGGATGTCCAGAAGTTGTGCAAGGAATGCCCAATCTGCTGCACTAAACCACCTGTGGAACATGCCACTCTTTATCAAGTGTCCATAGTGCCGGATTGGAGTCAACCCCTAGTATCCTTCTTGAGGACGAAAACATTTCCTCAAGATATGACTCTGGCCAAACAAAGAAGTTTGGAACAAGAAGCCTTGGATTACACCATCATTGGTGATAATTTATACAAAAGGGGTAAGCATGGTTACCTGAGACTATGTGTCCATGAAGGTGAGTACCTAAAGATCTTGGAAACAGCTCACCAGGGTGTAGCAGGAGGACATTTTGGTCCAGATAGGGTGATCAAAGCAATTCTATTTGCAGGATTGTGGTGGCCCACCCTTCACATGGACGCACATACCTATGTGAAGAGGTGTGAGATTTGTCAGCGAACCCAATATCCTATACGCAGAGATGAGATGCCACTGAAGCCCATGATAGGCGGACGTGCATTCTCTAAGTGGGGAATAGACTTTGTAGGTCCTATCAATCCCCCAGCTAAGGGTTCCCATGCTGATTATATCATCGTTGCCACGGATTATCTAACCAAGTGGGTAGAGGTAAAAGCCACAACGAAGAACGACGCTCAGACAACTGCTAAATTCTTGTTTGAGAATGTATTCACAAGATACGGGCTACCCATAGAGCTAGTTAGTGATAGAGGCACTCACTTCTTGAATGAAGTTATTGAAAATCTGCTCCAAGAATTCTCGGTAGTGCATAAGAAGTCTGCCCCCTATCACCCTCAAGCCAATGGGCAAGCCGAAAGCACCAATAAGATCCTATGCAATGTATTGACAAAATTAGTGAACAATAAACGCTCTGATTGGGACAAACATCTACACCATGCTGTTTGGGCATACCGAGTCGCCTACAAAACGGTACTCCAAGCCACCCCCTTTCAGATGGTATTTGGCCAAAACGCAGTGCTACCGTTGGACTTCTTAATACCTACATTAAAAGTAGCACAAGAGCACAAATGGACGGGTCATGAACTCTCCTCTAGACTTTTTGACCTTGAACGATTAGGAGAAACAAGACTGAGAGCAGCTGCAGGGATATATGCAGCTAAGAAGAGACAGAAGGTATACTTTGATGCCCATGTGAAGGATAAGGGCTTGAAAGCAGGAGATCTAGTTTTAGTCTACACATTGAAACAACATGCAAGAAAGCTAGAAAAGAGAGGCTACGGACCTATGATCATCAATAGGATCTCCACGAGTGGAGCAATACAACTAGCCACTTTAGAGGGTGATGTTCTCCCAAACTATATTAGCGGATGCAGATTCAAGCTGTATCAGGACCCCCTCACGGAGGAAATGCTAAGTCGACTCAATACTGCTAAGCAACGTAAAGAGGAGGAAAAACGAATTCGAGAAGAAGCACAGGCAGAGGCCTTAGAGCGTATCAGACGAATGAAGTTGAGGAGACAAGGGAGGGATCAGCCTATGACTGACACTCAAGCGTCTCCAGGCTATCACATGGCCATGTGTGAGGCCTCAAGTGAACGTACCCATAAGATAGTGGATCGAAGACCTTTTGTGACCCTAGAAATAGGACAAAGAGACAGCACAACAAGTGTGAGAGCTTTAATTGATTCAGGAGCAGCCACAAGTGCAGTTCGACTTTCTTATTGCAAGCAGCTGCAATTGGAGGTAAAACCCCTAGAAGCATATCTGATAGGATTAGGAGGTGTTGAAACCCCTTGCATGGGAGAGGTGGATCTTCCCCTCTACATACAAGAGGTCCTCATGCCAGCAAAAGTGCTAGTGTGTGAAGACGAGGATCTGACTGAACCTCTTGTCTTAGGCCAAGACTCGATCTATGATCACGCAGTCAACCTCAACCTAAGAAGTGGATTTCTTCAGGTTTGGGTAGGCCAAAGCCGTCTCACGATTGAATTAGAAAATCAAGCACTCAAACCAATAGAACAGGCACCAACTCCTGGTCCCTCCAGGAATCCACATGAAGATAACAATGATGTACTTGTACAAACTTCTATGGTGCAGAGGATTGTCAATCTTAGAGAAGGTACAGGAGCCAATAAGGAGTTCCTAACTGATCTGAAGAAGATTCTAGACGAGCAGACCGAACATCACTCGACACGAAGGAGGCTGCTCAGCAAGAGGCAAGAGCGCCAACCCATGCAACATGGCGCATCTCGTGGCGCGAAGCAGATCTGGATACGCAAGGATGGGAAACCCGCAACTCTAATAGCAGACTCTCAAGGAGACAAGAAACGAGCCTCACCATCAAGGAACAAAGTGAAGAAGCCCCCTAGGATAACCCCTAGGCATACCATTTCTATTTGGGTTCCTAAGCGGTCAATGAAGGCCATCCCTAATGCTAGACAGATATGGGTGCCCAAGGCCTGCTTAGAAGCCCAAATTACTTCACCTTCAGGCACTAGGATGAAGCAACTTTCACAAACACTCGTGGCCAACTACTCAGAAAATGAAAAGATACCTACACCTCTCACTATCTCCACTCCCATCAACCCTAGGATTGTCTGGAAATGGGTACCCAAAAGGTCCCAAATACATCACACTCTCATCCAGAAATCTTCACCTGTCTTTGGCTCTAAGAGTTACGAATCCGCTATCAAAGTTTGGAGAATTAAACTGTGTATTAAACCCCCTGACCCAATTCTGTAAATCCGTCCACACTAACACAGGAGCATTCTGAGCCCATTGCATAACCAAAGTATGCATCTAGGATGACACTGACCTGTAATCACCACTCACACCTATCACAAACACTTCACCACTAACCACTGACCTCCAGGAATGTCATGTTAGTATTGTGAAGGGAACACCATTACATCTTGTTTCCTATGCAACACTAATGTGCCTTTCTTCTTCCAGCAGATAAGCAACCTCCTCTCATGGCAACCGCGGCAGGCACAAGCTCTCAGGCAGGCTCTGGTGCTCCCATCAATTGGGATGCCATGCCGGTGGAGGCCCCACGAACAGCTCGGCCTGAAGAGTTCATGAATGTGCGGAGAATTCCTATTCCAGATCCACCAAATGGCCTAACCGAAAGAGTAAAGGGGCATTCTCACTGGTTCAATGAGATGCCAGGAGATTTAGGGGACGCGGATCATATCTGGGAGTCCAAGATGGAATGTGGAGGAGTGTGGTGGACCTTCCAGTTCTTCTCACGAGAATTCGAAGCATTACAAAATGCAGCTCCACTTCAAGATATCTGGCAAAAAGCAGGATTACAAACTTATTTCAGTGCAGCTCTGCCTAAACCCGATTTCCTCAGGTGCTACTACCTAATTGCCATGCTGAAGCCGACAGGGGATAAAGATCATTCACGCACATTCTGGGTGCCCTCCTTGTCAAATCTGGAGGAAATGAGGAAGTTCGAATTGAATGTTACTTTAATCAGGGAAGCACTTTAGATGTATGGCACGCATGTACCTTCTGACCGCGACCCCTTGATACCTGAGTCGATGAAAAGCAATAGAATCAAGAAGCTAAAAGAAATGTGCGCCCTCACCCCCAACATCGCCATACCTTTGCGAATGTGCGTCCAACACTTCGCATTCCCAGCTCAGGACCGTTTCACCCAACCTCACAAGAAAATATGGTATGGACTATATCTAGCAGAGACTGGAAGCTTGCCCATTAAGATGCCTGTATGGATCTTGGATCAAGTGTATGAGGCAGGCAAGCGAGGTGTGAGGAAGCCCACTTTACATGGCTGTTGTGCACTTACAAGAATTATCTATAGATTTCTTGCATATGATGTGCCAGTTGCCAGAGCCCTAAAATATGCACAACTAGAGCTGTTCAAAGGGCGGAAGTCAGGGAGCCAGCCTGCAAAATGAATGCGTGGATCGCTCTCCCAGGTAACGATCCCTCAAGAAGCCACGACTGAAGTTTCTCCCTGACCAGAAGCTCAGGTCACACCTTTCACGATCCATCTTCAAGGAGTTCAAGCTGGGGAGGTGGTACAACCCGTTCCATCCGCCCCTCCACTACCTACCGATGCAGAGTTTGCATCTATGTCCACCTTCACAGAAGATCCAAACTTCGATTTTGAAAGATTCCTGTAGACGGTCCCCCTATCAGACAGTGAAGATTCCCCTAACAATGTTGATCCGGGTGCATCAGTCCAAAGAGAATAGCCACGGGGCGAGACGAGCAGAGCACATGGGGAAGAAGTGGCACAACATCCTCATGACCCAAACACACAAGTTGAGGAAGGAGCACAAAGAAATGACCCTGAAGACAGTGAAGAGGAGGCCCCTGCCTACACAGCACAACTCAGACGGCTGTACAAGACAATCAAGCAGGCACAGAGAAGACATAAGATGACAGAAGAGGCGAATAGAGCTCTAGTGAACCAGATGCTTCAAACCGAGAATGTCGACTCACACTTTGTGGAATCATTGAATCTATTGGCAGAGACATGTGGGGTCGGGGAAGCATTGAGGACAATGGTCTATCAGGAAAACCCTATCTATGATCAACGAAGGATTGATACACGGCCACGCCGAGGGAAAATGATTCAAATGGAGGTCTCTACTGCCTTGCCTACCACCATTTCAGAGGATATTCACATGACGAGCCCAAGTCCCGCTAACGAACAAGAGGTAATTACTCAGGTACCATCTCCACCGTCACCTTCCATTCGACCCTCAGAACCCTTCTCCACTAGCCTTTCTGAACAACCGATGTCCACCCATCATGAAACCATTGTACACACCTCTGTTGTTACATCCTTCCCTTTACCCACATCCATCACTTCCACACAAATTTTTGTACCCCACACCGGTCATCCTGCCACCGATCAAACCATAATAGGTCACCCTTCCTATCTCCCCGCGCTTGGACAACCACTTGCCACTAGCCAGACCTCATCCCATCCATTTCCATTCACCCACACCCAAACCCTATCCACCACTTCCCTAGTAACCGCCTCATCCTCAATCCAAGTCACACAACCGTCATTCTAGACGAACCTTGTAAATATACTCCAGCAGGTGGATAATTATAATAAAAAGTCCCTTTCCCAACCACACTCCCCCACATTCACTGCCACCACTATCACACCACCCACCATTCCTGTATTCACAGTTCACGAATCACACACTCTCACGTCCGATCCCATGGACATCTCACCATCCACGGGATCACCCACCACCACTGTTATTCCAACATCACCACGTGTCATTTCACTTACGTCGTCATTTCCAAACACTGTAGGCACATCATCCACTTTTCCCTTTCCCATCTCCCGACCCCTTGCATCTTCCACCCTCACCCCTGCACCCACCTCATTTAGTCATGCACTCAACACCATGCTGGAAGCTGCTGCCCAACTTAAACAGGAATACAGGTTATTAGAAGAAAACAATAAGGAGCTCTGTACATTTTCATCCCACCTCCAGGCACGTGTCACTGCCTTGGAGTTGTCTAATACGGAGTTAGAGCAGGAGGTGACCACCCTCCAACAATATCAGGTGGAGCTCGAGTCCACACATACAGAGAAGAGTAGGGCAACGGAAGAACAACTTAGAGATCAGCTAGCCCGTAACGCTAGACTACAACGAAACATGGCTCTACTCCGACGCCATTTAGCGGCTGCCCAAGAAGAAAAGAAAAGACTACAGCAACAAAACCAACACAACCTCGAAGCAGCCATGGAAAATACTCTAGGGGCACCCATCGACCCTGCTAAATTCCAAGCCATCCCCTCAGAGAATATACAGCAAATATTAGAAACCTATGCCACTCTCTTAGAAGCTCATGATCAGCTTGCTGACCAAGTCAAAGACCTACAGAAAGCCCAAGTGCCTGCACCACACCAACAAGAACCTAAAGAGATGGCCAACGCTGCAACCTCACCAGAGCCAGAATTATCAGTAACCAATGAGATACTTGAGCTACGGCAACAGGTGGCAGAACTAAAGATTAAATTGTTACAGTATGAACGACCTCCCTCTCCACCTGATCAAACCATAGAAGAAGACATAGTAGTCATTCCAGTGGAGGAGACATTTGAAGAGAATTACGAGCCTCAACCCCTTCCAGGAGGCAGAATTATGGAGGAAGGCCAGGATACATATGAGGAACCCCCATCAGCATGGATGAAGCAGGTAGAGGAGATGGGCCACACTCACGAGGAGCGTGTAGCAACTCAGATGCTAGCAATGAAGGCCATTGAAGAAACCATACTTCAATCTGAGTATTTCAGGCACCTTGCTCCTAGACGACTCATCACGAGCTCAGAATTACAATATAAGCCATATTTTGTATTGTTGGCCGACTACAACGCAGAGATCAAACGAGTCACCAACAAGTGCCCTACCTTTGCCACCCAGTTCGAACTAGAAGATATACCAGAGGCAACCAGAAAAGGGGTGATTTTTCAACCTACTTGGAGGCAAAGATTACTGGAAACATACCCGGAAATGCTGAGAACATGGGATCACGCTCCCATGCATTTGAAGTATAACCCCTGTTATGGGCGAGTACAAAGAAGAAGATCATGGAAGGCCTTCGCCATCAAGGTTTAGAACAACGCAAATTGTAAAGAATGTATCAATTACCCCGCAATCGCACCCCCAACCGGCACACCTACAGTATCATACATGATAGCCACCATCAGACATTGGATGCCACGCCTCCACCCCATGCCGGATGTCGCCGCTCAAATGATGCTCAAAATTTTGGACATGATGCAAGTGGTCCTAAAGACCTTTCGAAATGTACGTAACATCCAGCCTTCAATCCCGGGCTTCATCAACGGTAATTATGATTTGCTATATGACATGAGCACGACCCCTAGCATTCGAGTAGCTTACGCATGGCATGCACGAATAAGATATCTCCCTGCCTGCTACAAGCAAACCTTTGATGATATGTTCACCACGGGGTTTTGGGAGTCACACTCCGAAGCGTTCGCACCACGCCCAACCCACCTGCTACATCTATTCGCGTGTGAACAAACCATGAACTCAGAGCTCTACACCACACCACACCCTGATATGCCGGGTGCGGTCAATTGGGATGCCCTCCAGAGAGACTTGATCCGGGGACTACGCATCAAGGAACAAGAAGTGGTAACCGACCTCCTATAGGAATACATTGATCAAACAGTGGAGCAGAGGTCTGGCAGAGGCGACAGACGCTAGGGGGGGGAGAGTGTTGGCCGTATACGAGAAGAAGCAAGTACAAGCATACAAGCAGATCTAGCACTAAGGCAACCCTTTATTTTTTTCAAAACCACTACACCATTTAAAAGTGATTCTCATCACTAAAAACCCATGTAAATACCATTTTCACCTTTTTGTAGCTCCATTTTGTACAAGCCGAGGAGTCCTCGAGCTTGAGGAGCCTTAGAAGTAGTTGCCTACCAATTTTTGTATTTTTTAGATCTCGTTTGAGCCCTCAAATAAACCCTGGAACCTAATTTTTAACTAGGCCGGACACTAGGTCTGGACAGGGCCAAAGCTAGTCAAAAACTATAAATAGAGCTAGAGAGCTCATTTTTTGAGGAGGGAGCTTCTTATAGTTTTGAGCTTGTATGAGAACTTGGTTGCAATATAAGTGATTCCATTGTCTTACTCTCTTTGTTCTTGCCGTATGCGTGCGTGTGCGTGTATGTGTGTGCATGCTTGTGTGCTTCTCACTCACGCACTTGTGCTTCCACTTGCTCGTGGTCTTCATACCATCCTCACGTCTTCCCGGATTGACATTAAAGGAGGTGCTACTCATCACTGAGCTACACCCACATATCTGTGTGGACAAGTTCCAAATAATCATCATGCATATAGCCTCTCCTTGTAAAGGGTTACCTGTGTGATTTACATAACTGACATGCACCACACTTATAGATCATGTGTTGCTTGGATACATTATGGATGCCAAGTACACATTGATCACTACATATCTGCTTCAAGGTTCTCTCACCAATGTGCCTATCTCTAACTCAGACAATGTGTGATCCTTATAATTATAAAGTGCAATGTTTCTAGTGTCCTCAAGCTCAAATGTAAATAATCTACCTATTTTCTCTCCCTTGGCAATTCTCTTGAATCCATGACAAAAGTTCCATATTCATTAAGCCTAACCTACAAACTGTTTTCCACTATGTGTCCAACACTCATCAGATTCTTTGTGATAGTAGGTTCCTAAAGAAATCTTCTCAACAGATTTCTATTCCCATCAAAAGTTTTGACATTTCCTACCTTGACAAATGAATGCTTGGTATCATCAACTGTCTGCAATTGGTGCTTTCCCTTGGGCTGCTCAAGATAAAAAAGAAGAGCTACATTGTCTGCTACATGGTTGGGGGCCCTCCACAAAAGTTCCATATTCATTAAGCCTAACCTGCAAACTGTTTTCCACTGTCTGTCCAACACTCATCAGATTCTTTGTGATAGTAGGTTCATAAAGAAATCTGCTCAACAGATTTCTATTCCCATCAAAAGTTTTGACATTTCCTACCTTGACAAATGAATGCTTGGTATCATCAACTGTCTGCGATTGGTGCTTTCCCTTGGGCTGCTCAAGATAAAAAAGAAGAGCTACATTGTCTGCTATATGGTTCGAACAACTTGATTTAATATAGAAGAGGTGCTCATCATTCATACCTTGTTTTGAAGTCATGTACATAATGAGAAGAGAATCTTCTTGATCCTTTGTGTAGTTGTTGAAGTCTTTTCTTGATTTTTATCCTTCTTGATAATTGTTGTTGTAGCCATGGTTGTATCCTTGATTATTGTTGAATCTTCCTCTTAATTATGAGTAGCCTCCTGTTTGAAATCCTCTTCCTCTCTAGTTCTTGAAGTTCCTATAGCACTCATCTGTTGTGTGATTAGATATTCAACATATATTGCATGGGGGAGAGTTGAAAGGCATCCTCCTACCTTGCTTACCTCCTCTGCCCCTTCATCTTGAGTTCCTACCTCTTCCTCCAAGTTAGTTTGAGAAGTAGTACTTTCATCTTCAACTTTATTGCTCTTTCATTTATCCTTAGACTTCTCTTTATCTGTATAGAGGGCAGATGAATTGTTACCTCTTGTTGAGCTTGGCATCACGGGTAAAGAGTTGTCCCATGAGAGTTGTAAGATCTGGGATTTGCATGTCCATGTAAAGGTCCATAGAAGTTGTGAAAGCTTCCCACTTTTCATCTGTCTTGATGCCATTGATTATCTATCTCAGTATTTGCTCCTCTTGAGTCTCCTCTCCTATGCTTTCCAATTGATCATCCATATCTTTTACCTTGGTCACATACTCTGAAACATTTTTCTTAGGTTTCTTCCTTTGAGTAGTAAACTCAATCCACAATTGATTTTTTCTAGCTCTTGTATTGAAAGAAAAATATGAAGATAATGTAACCCAAGTTTCCTGGGAAGTTTTGCAATTCTTGATGGGAGGAAGAAGGAAGTCAAAATTAGAGTTAAGTAGATATGACCTTGCTAAAGCATCTTTGGCACACCATGAGTAAAGTCTTTCTAGCCCCTCTCTTGTAGCTTGTTCTTTTCTTCTAAATATGGGCATCTCCTCATCTCGTGACATGTATCCATAGAGACTCCTTCCTTGTAGATACCTTCATCTTCAAGGACTATGCTAGGTAATTACTCCTGTCCAATTTGTCAATAAAACAAGGGAAAGAATCTCCCATCTTACCTCAATTTTCTCTGATTCCACTGTTGGAAGACATGGATGGATACGTCAAGAAAGCACTATGGTACTGCTAAAGCCCACATTGTATGTACCCTAAATCACTGAAGAGTTTGATAGTAGGCCCTTTTAGCTTGCAAATAACACCAAGAACTATGTACTTTGGAGTTGATGCCTGAAACAATTGAATCAAAACAAACTGCTTTGTGAATAGCTATTTGTGTAATTCACAAGCCTACACATTTGGCTTGATGGATACATTGAAGTCCATACACATATGGAGAAGCATAGGAACTATTGCTAGTGGTTAACTACCACTTTACATCTTTGTAAAAGTCAGATTTAACTTGGAATCTTTGTAAACACCTACGAAAAGGGATTCATGGAAAACGGTTAGACTTGATTG
Organism: Ceratopteris richardii; assembly: GCA_020310875.1. Classification (NCBI taxonomy): domain Eukaryota; kingdom Viridiplantae; phylum Streptophyta; class Polypodiopsida; order Polypodiales; family Pteridaceae; genus Ceratopteris; species Ceratopteris richardii. The sequence goes on from CM035419.1 coordinate 40,510,353, forward strand.
ATGGAATATCTTCTAGGATATAGGAGATTGATCATAGGGAGCCAAAAGTTTGAATTTGAATTCAAATTTCTACTCACTCAATACAAAAGTGATCATGGAAAAGTCGCGGTTAGGACTCATTATTCTCGACCTGATTACTGTCAATTCTGAGTGTGTAGTGTGAGGCCTACACTCTAGCCCAAACCTATCTACATCATTAGGGAATGATCTTCATGCCAATGGATTTGTATACAAGTTTTCATTAATACATATATCTTCATTGTTCATTTCTGTGTTCTCTGTCATAATACTTGAAAGTCTGTGAACTTGTGGAGACCATATCTCAGACATTTCTTTACCAAATTCAAATATTTAAAGCTTGTTGGAACTAGCTCGAGGCTCTCTACATGCTATCAAAATTTTAAGAGATTCTATTCAGCCATTTGAGAGAAAATCTTGTCGAGGTGATCACTTGTCATTGTCTGCTACAATCCTAAAAAATCGAGGGTAAAGGTTTACTTGCTAACTTGATTTCTCTGAGCATAGTTAATCTTTTTACATCATTCAACTTGGAATAGTTAGCTAGCTAAGCTAATTAGATACCCCTAAAGGGAATTTTTCCAATTCCTATTGTGCAGGTCATATTGAGCAAAAGTTCTAGCATGTATCAAGACATAAATAGAAGGTTTTCTTGAATTCTTGTGTTTCAAAGTTATCTGTTTTGGTTCAGTCTTTACACACATCATTTCCAAAGTACATGGGTCATATTTTGGTGTCATTGGAAAGATAAGGAGGTCTATTTATCAACTCTGAAGATAGAGAGCGCTAGTACAAAGCACGATTTGGGAGTATCTACTCAATCTCTTGGAGTGTCCATCCATCTTTCCCAACAGTGATATCAGAGCAAACTAAGGTAAAATGGGAGATGGTTTTCCTTCATTTATTAATAAATTAGATAGGAACAACTATCAGGCATGGTCTCTTAGGATGAAGACATACCTACAAGGAAGGAGTCTCTATGGATACATCTGAGGAGATGAAGAATTGCCCTCATTCAAAACAAGAGGATTTCCAACAAAGGAAGAACATGAAAAGCTCAACACATGGTGTGCTAAGGATGCATTGGCAAGGTCTTATTTACTCAACTCCATTTGTTATTTTCTTTTGCCACATATTAGGAACTGTAAGAAATCCCAAGAGACTTGGGAGACCTTGTCATCTTATTTCTCTTCCAACACAAAGGCTAGGAAAAATCAGTTGTGGATTGAATTTACCACATTAAGGAAGCAACCTAAGCAAGTTGTTTCAGAGTTTGTGACCAAGATCAAAGATGTAGCAGATCAGTTAGCAAGCATAGGAGAAGAGATTGAAGAAGAGTAGATTGTAAGGCAAGTGATCAATGGGATCAAAGCTGATGACAAATGGGAAAGCTTCACCACTGCCATGGACCTTTACATGGACATCTAGATTCAGACCTTACCACTCTCATGGGGCAATTATTCCCTCATGAAGCCAAAATCAACAAGAATTGAGATACATCCAAAGGTAATAGCTCTTCTGCCCTATACATTGATAAAGGTAAAGCTAAAGATAAAGGCAAGAACAATAAAGGAGAAGATGAAGGCTCTACCTCCCAAGCTAACTATGCAGGGAGAGGTAGATCATCAATAGGAAGGGGCAGAGGAGGTAAGCAAGGTAGGAGGAGATCCTATAACTCCTCACCTTGTAACATTTGTGGTTTATCAAATCATACAACAGATGAGTGTTTCAGGAACTACAAAAATCAGAGAGGAAGAGGATACCAAAGAAGTGGATACTCACAGTCAAGAGGTAGATTCAACCATCATCAAGGCTACAACAACAACTACAACAACAAATTACAACAAGTACAATGGCAACTACCAAGGAGGATTCAAATCTAGAAAGGACTACAACAACTATACAGAAGAGCAAGTTGATTCTCTTCTAATTATGAACATGACTTCAAAACCAGGTACAAATTGATGACCACCTATTCTACATTGACTCAGGATGCTCAAATCATGTGGCTGGCAATGTAGCACTACTCTCCGATCTTGAGGAACCAAAAGGTAAGCATCAAGTACAAACAAGTGATGACACCAAGCACACAGTAGTTAAAGCTAGAAATGTTAAGACTTGTGATGGAAATCAAAACTTGTTGAGTAGGTTACTCTATGTACCAACCATTACCAAAAATCTGATGAGTATTGGTCAGATTTTAGAGAAAGGTTTGTAGGTTAGATTCAACAAATTTGGAGCATTTGTGGAGGATCCTAAGCAAGGGTTCAAGAGAATAGCAAAAGGAGAAAAATCAGGTAGACTTTTCACATTTGAACTAGAAGACACAAAGAACATTGCACTATATAGCTAGAAAGATCAAATACTTTCAGAGCTTGAGATTCTGCACAAAAGATTAGGGCATCTAGGAGAAAGAACCATGAAGCAAATATGCAGGGACCAATGTGTTATTGGAATACCCAATGTTTCAAAACAACACATAATATATAAATGTAGTGCTTGACAATTTGGGAAGTCTCAGAGGTTACCCTTCTCAAGGAAAGGCTACATGCATGATGACTACCTAGAACTTGTACACACAGATGTTTGGGGACCAAGCAAAGACCCCTCAATCTCAAGGTCAACATACTATGTATCTTTTATTGATGATTATAGCAGATGGACTATATTGTACTTCATCAAGCACAAGGATGAAGTATTTAATTTCTTTAAAAAATATATTGCACTTGTTGAGAATCAGACAAGAAAGAACTTGAAGAGACTAAGGTCAAATGGAGGAGATGAGTACTTCTCCAATGAGTTTGAAGAATTTTTGCACGGAAGAGGCATTAAGAGAGAAACCACCACAAGGTACACTCCTGAACAGAATGGGATAGCTGAGAGAAGAAATAGGTTGATGGTTGAGACAGCTAGGTCTATGTTGTTTAGTATCATCACCTGTCTGTACCTGATGTTTGCCCTTGGGTTCTTCCAAATCAAAGAGTAGTGCCACATTGCCAGCTACATGGTTAGAACATCCTGAGTCAATATAAAATAAATGATCATCATTTGTACCTGCCTTGGAGGTCATATTCATGATCAATAAGGAGTCATCTTGCTCCTCTGTGTAATTGTTGTAATCCCTTCTATTTCTGAATCCACCTTGATAGTTACCATTGTGGTTGTGGTTGTAATTGTTGTTGTACTGATTGTTGTATTCATTGTAGCCTTGGTGTTGGTTGAACCTGCCTCTCCCTTGAGAGTATCCACCTCTTTGATAGCCTCTTTCTCTCTGATTCTTGTAGTTCTTGTAGCATTCATCTGTGGTATGATTAGACAATCCACAAATGTTGCATGGTGATGAGTTGTAGGGTCTCCCCCTACCTGACTTACCTCCTCTGCCTCTTCCTCTTGAGGATCTACCTCTCCTTGCATAGTTTGCTTGGGAGGTAGAACCTTCTTCATCAACCTTCTTACTTTTACCTTTATCTTTAACCTTCTTATCAGTATATAGAGCAGAGGGGTTGTTACCTTTTGATTGATCTCCTACCTTTGTAAACTTTGCTTCATGTGTGAATAGTTGGCCCATGAGTGTTGTGAGATCTGGGGTATGCATGTCCATGTAGAGGTCCATTGCAGTGGTGAAGCTTTCCCACTTATCATCTGCCTTGAGTCCATTTGTTACTTGCCTGACTATTTGCTCCTCTTCAATATCCTCTCCAATGCTTGCTAATTGGTCTGCCACATCTTTAATCTTAGTCACATACTCTGAGACTGATTGCTTGGGCTGCTTCCTAAGGGTTGTGAATTCAATCCACAGTTGATTCTTCCTGGCCCTTGTGTTGGAAGAGAAATATGTTGACAGAGTTTCCCAAGTCTCTTGGGAAGTCTTACAGTTCCTTACATGAGGTAAAAGAAAATCAGATATAGAGTTAAGAAGGTAAGACCTTGCCAAAGCATCTTTTGCACACCATTGGTTGAGTCTCTCTTGTTCATCCTTGGTGGGTAGTCCTCTAGCTTTGAATGAGGGCAATTCCTCATCTCTTCATATGTATCCAAATAAGCTTCTTCCTTGTAGATAGGTCTTCATTCTCAGTGACCAGGCTTGGTAATTGTTCCTGTCCAATTTGTCAATGAATGAAGGAAAACCATCTCCCATGTTTACCTTATTTGCTATGATACCACTATTGGGAGAGATGGTAGGATGCACTCAAGAGATTGAGTTGAAGCTGCTAGACCTGCTTTGCTTCAGCCCTCCTTTGCTTCAGATGTGCTTAGTACACAAGTTAAGCTTCCAAATGATACCAAGAAAGAATATATGTACTTTGCAAATGATATATCTAGTGATCAAATCAAAACAGACTACTTGAGGCTTCAAGAATCCAACAAAACTTGCTAATTTGGTATTGACATCTGCTCAGTCTTTCACTCAGTATGACCAGCACACTTACAATTGGCAAAATTCCTTCTAGAGATATTCTATTAGCTTAGTAAGCTACCATTTTCAAGTGGAATGAAAGGAAATGATAAACTACACACTGAGAAATCCCTTTAGCAAGATTATATGTATCCCCGACTTTTTAGGAGCTTTGCAGAAAAATACCAGAGGTCACTTCGAGCAAGATTTCTCCGAGATGGCTGATGCTTTCACCTTGACATTTTGTAGGCGTGTACTATGCTTGGAGCTGATTCCAATGTGCTTTGAATCACTTGATTTGGTTTAGTAGATCTTGAGATATGTCCCTTTGAAGTTGACAGACTTGGAGTAGATGACTCAGAGAAACCAGAGATGATGAATGTGTATACTTCTATTGATTGATGTAGTTGTACAATCTCATTAGCATGACAAGCATAGCTAAGTGAGGTATTGTGGTGTAGGCTATGAAGTAGCACTAACACACACAGAGTTACAGTAGTGGAATGACTCGGGGAGTGAGCTCAATTGGACTAGCTGAACCGCGAGTTTTTTACATTGACTTTTTGTAAGTGATGGAGATACATTTGAATTTCAAATTCAAACTAAGGCTCCCTAGAATCTCTCCTCTAAAAGTAGGGAGATATTCTCTCCATTTACACCATCCAAATTCCACGACTAACCAATTAGGTAAGTGATTACATGTGAATGCCAAGTCATATAGACTTTTACAATGAGTAAAATGTAATAACACATAGGCAAGTGTTCCTATGGTTCTAGCTTCACATAGTGATATCCTTCAAGGGTTCCAAGCCAAAGGTGAAGGCTTGAATTGCACCAACACAACCATTACCAAAAACTTGATGAGTTTTGGTCAGATTGTGGAGAAAGGTTTGCAGGTTAGATTCAATCAATATGGAGCAATTGTGGAGGACCCAAGACATGGATTCAAGAGGATTGCTAAAGGAGAAAAATCAGGTACACTTTTCACTTTTGAGTTAGAAGACACAAAGAATATTGCACTATACAGTTATAAGGATCAAACACTTTTAGAGCTTGAGATTTGGCACAAAAGATTAGGGCATATAGGAGAAAGGACCTTGAAGCAAATGTGCAGGGACCAATGTGTGCTTGGGATACCTAATCTATCCAAGCAACATATGATTTACAAGTGTGGTGCTTGTCAATTTGGTAAGTCTCACAGGTTACCCTTCTCAAGGAAAGGATATATGCATGAAGACTACCTAGATCTTGTACACACAGATGTATGGGGACCTAGCAAAGACCCCTCAGTCTCAGGTTCAAGGTACTATGTGTCTTTTATTGATGATTATAGCAGATGGACTATATTGTACTTCATGAAGCACAAGGATGAGGTGTTTAATTACTTTAAAAAATATCTTGCACTAGTTGAAAATCAGACAGGAAGGAATTTGAAGAGGCTAAGGTTAGATGGAGGAGGTGAGTACTTCTCCAATGAATTTGAAGACTTCTTGCAGGACAGAGGCATCAAAAGAGAAATAACCACAAGGTATTCTCCTGAACAGAATGGGGTAGCTGAAAGAAGAAATAGGTTAATTGTTGAGACAGCTAGATCTATGCTTAATGAGAAGAAGTTACCTAACTATCTATGGGTAGAGAGTGTTTCTTCTGCCACTTACCTCATAAACAGGTTACCATCAAAGTCTCTTGATGGTATGACACCCTATGAAGCATGGCATGGTAAGAGACCATCATTAGATCATTGCAAATTTTTTGGATGTGTAGCATATGTGCACATTCCCTCTCAGATAAGAGGTAAGCTAGATCCAAAGGCTGAAAAATGCATTTTCATTGGATATGATTTAAATAAAAAAGGTTACAGGTTTTATAACCCTACCAATAAGGGATTTATGGTAAGAAGAGATGTAATCTTTGATGAAAATGATTCGTGGTATGAGTATGAATGCAGGAAAGTGAAACTACCCTATGATTTGGAAGAGGAATTTCCAAAACTTGCAAAGGAGGAATCTACTCAGAATGGAGACTCAAGTTCAGATGATGAAGACACTATCAACCTTGAAGAGTTCAAGGCATGGAAGTCCAAAAGCAAAATGAAGATGAAGAAGCTTGAAGACATACGTGAATCCTCAACTCAGTCAATTAGAAGGTCTCTGAGAGAAAGCAAAAATCCTATTAGATATGGGTATGATAATCTCTTGTTACTAAACATTCAGTTTATTTTGCCAAAGATCTGTTAAATGAAGAACCAGGTTCATATGAAGAAGCAATCACCAAATCAGAATGGAAAGAATCTATGGATGAGGAGATTGAAGCACTCGAGGAGAGTGACACATGGGAGTTAGTACCTAAGAAGGACTCCATGAAGGTAATAGGATCCAGATGGATCTATAAACTTAAAAGAAATTTTGATGGCACAATTAACAGGTACAAAGCCAGATTAATATCCAAGGGTTTTGCACAGACCCAAGGCATTGACTATGAGGAGACATTTTCCCTTCTGGCCAAGATGCCAACAATTAGAATGTTGGTTAGTGTGGCTGCATCAAAGAATTGGAACATGTACCAATTGGATGTCAAGAATTCTTTCTTGAATGGATGGATTTCAGAAGAGGTTTATATGTCACAACCTCCTAGCTATGAGGACCCTAAGAAGGTAACTTATGTTTGCAAATTAAAGAAGGCTTTATATGGATTGAAGCAGGCACCTAGGGCATGGAATTACAGGTTAACAACATACCTCCAAGATCAAGGTTTTGTCATGAGCAAGACATATACTTCTCTATTCATTAAGAGAAGTAATTGAGAGGTAATATATCTTTGTGTTTATGTTGATGACATCATCATTATAGGCAATGATGTCAATGAAATCAGATATATCAAAAGCCAGATGATGAAGGAGATCAAGATCAATGATCTTGCTCTATTGAAGTATTTTCTAGGACTTGAATTAGTTTACACTAATTCAGGGATATACATTACTCAGAAAAAGTATGTACAGGAGATGTTGAAGAAGTTTCACTTGCAGGATGCTAAATTAGCAAGCACTCCAATGGAGGTAAACCTAAAGCTAAGTGCCCATGAAGGTGATGAAGTCAAAGACATTACAGGTTATCAAAGTATGATGGGTAGTTTGAATTATGCTATTGGAAATGATGTGTGTAAAGATTGAACCAAAACAGATAACTTTGAAACTCAAGATCTCAAGAAAACCTTCTATTTATGGCTTGACACCTGCTGGATCTTTTGCTCAATATGACCAGCAGAGTAGGAATTGGAAAAACCCCTTTTAGGGGGTATCTAATAAGCTTAGCCAGCTCACTATTCCAAGTGGAATGATGTAAAAAGATAAACTATGCTCACAGAAATCAATTTAGCAAGTGAACCTTGACCCGATTTTTTAGGACTGTAGCAAACAATGACCACTGATCACCTCGATGAGCTTTTCTCTGAAATGGCTGAGGAGAATCTCTTAAGATTTTGATAGCATGTAGAAAACTTCAATTTGGTTCCAACAAGCTTTAAATCTTTGAATTTGGTGAAGAAATGTCTGAGATATGCTCTCCACAAGTTGACAGACTTTCAAGTACTATGACAGAGAACTCAGAAATCAACAATGAAGATGTATGTATTAATGAACACTTGTATGCAAATACATTGGCATGAGGAGCCTTGTCTAATGGTGTAGATAGGTGTGGGCTAGAGTGTAGGCCTCACACACACTCATAATTGGCACTAATGAGCTTGGGAATGATGAGTCCCAACCGTGACTTTTCCATGATCACTTTTATTGAGTGAGTAGAAATTTGATTTCAAATTCAAACTTTTGGCTCCCTATGATCAAGCTGCTATATCCTAGGAGATATTCCATCAATCAAATATAACCTTTTTCCACGAATCCCTTTTGGTAGGCGTTTACAAAGATTCCAAGTTAAATGTGACTTTTACAAAGAAGTAAAGTGGTAATTAACCACTAGCAATAGTTCCTATGCTTCTCCAAATGTGTATGGAATTCAATGTATCTATCAAGCCAAATGTGTAAGCATGTGAATTACACCAATAGATCCCCCTCAAGCCAAACATTTTGGCTTGGTCTTCATCTTCAATCTTCATGTATAATTTGCAATCCAATCATTGCTTTGAACCTGCAATGTTTGGTCCATCCAAAGCTTTAGTCAACAAATCTGCACATTGCATGTTGGTTGATACATAGGTTAATTGAATGTCCTTGTTTAACAACTTCTCTCTCACATAGCGGTAATGGACCTCTATATGTTTGGTTCTAGCATGATAGATAGGATTAGCTGCAAGGTGACGTGAGCTTGTATTGTCTCCAAAGATTATTGGTGACCTAGTATATAAACCCAATTCTGTATACAATAGCTTGATCCATATGGCTTCTTGTGTGGCATTAGACAGTCCTCTATATTGTGCTTCTGTAGAAGAAATCACAACAGTGGGTTTCTTCTTTGAAGACCATGATATTGGCTTATCACCTGCAAATGAGATGTATCCTGAAGTGCTCCTCCTATCATCCTTGCATCCTGCCCAATCTCAATCTAAATAGATCTTGATATCAATGTCAGAAGTGTAAGGAAAATACAAACCATGATGTTGTGTACCCTTGAGATACTTTAATATTCTCTTAGCAGCTTCTAAGTGAGGTATCCTTGGCTTGTGCATAAACACACTTAGCACACTAACTCCATATGCAATGCCTATCCTTGTTAAGGTAGCATAGTTTAGGCTACCCACCATGCTTTGATAGCCTGTAATGTCATTAATTTCATCACCTTCATGGGGCACTTAGTTTTAGGTTTACTTCCATTGGAGTACTTGCCACTTTGGCATCGTGCAAGTGAAACTTCTTCAACATATTATGTATGTACTTTTTTTGAGTAATGTATATTTCCGAGTTAGTATAGACTAATTCAAGCGCAAGAAAATTACTTTAGTAGACCAAGATCATTGATCTTGAACTCCTTCATCATCTGGCTCTTGATTTGTTTGATTCCATTAACATCATTACCTGTAAGTATAATGTCATCAACATAAACACATAGTTATATTACCTTTGAATTACTTCTCTTCATGAATACAGAGGTATCTGCCTTGCTCATGGCAAAACCTTGGTCTTGAAGATAGGTGGTCAACCTATGATTCCATGCCCTTGGTGCCTGCTTTAACCCATATAAAGCTTTATTCAGTTTGCACACATATGATACCTTGTTAGGATCCTCATAACCAGGAGGTTGTGACATATATACCTCCTCTAAAATCCATCCATTCAAGAAAGCATTTTTGATATCCAATTGGTACATGTTCCAATTTTTTTATGCAACTACACTCACCAACACTCTGATGGTTGGCATCTTGGCCACAGGAGAGAATGTCTCTTCATATTCAATGCCTTGGGTTTGTGCAAAACCCTTGGCTACCTTCTGGCTTTGTACCTGTTAATTGACCCATCAGAATTTATTTTCCATTTATAGATCCATCTAGATCCTATTACCTTCACGGATTACTTCATTGGTACTAGCTCCCATGTGTCACTTTCCTTGAGTGCTTCAATCTCCTCATCCATAGCTTCTTTCCATTATGTCTTGGTTATGGCTTCTTCTTATGATCCTGGTTCTTCAATTGAAAAATCTTTGGCAAGATAAAGAGAGTGTTTAGTAACAAGAGATGTATCATACTCATATCTGATAGGTTTTTTGCTCTCTCTTTGTGATCTTCTGATTGACTGATTTGAAGATTCATGTATATCTTCAAGCTTCTTCATTTTGATTTTTCCCTTGGACTTCCAGGCCTTGAACTCTTCAAGATTGATAACATCTTCATCATCTGAAGTTGAGTCTTCATTCTGAGTAGGTTCCTCCTTAGCAAGACTTGGAAACTCCTCTTCCAAATCGTGGGGTAGTTTAAAGCTCCTGCATTTATTCTTATACAAAGAATCATTTTCATCAAAGACAACATCTCTACTAACCATGAATCCCTTATTGGAAGGGTTGTAAAACCTGTACCCTTTTTTATTCAGATCATATCCAATAAAGATGCACTTCTCAGCCTTAGGGTCTAGCTTACCTCTTATCTAAGAAGGAATGTGTACAAATGCTACACATCCAAATATCCTGCAATGGTCTAGTGAGGGTCTCTTACCATGCCATTCTTCATAGGGTGTCATCCAATCAAGGGACTTAGATGGTAACCTCTTTATGAGGTAAGTGGCAGTAGAAACACTCTCTGCCCATAGATAGTTAGGTAACTTTTTTTCATACCTAATGTATCCAAGCAACACATGATTTATAAGTGTGGAGCATGTCAGTTTGGTAAGTCTCACAGGTTGCCCTATTCAAGGAAAGGTTTCATACATGAAGACTACCTAGACTTGGTACACACAGATGTTTGGGGACCTAGCAAGGATCCTTCCATTTCAGGTTCAAGGTACTATGTGTCCTTCATTGATGACTATAGCAGGTGGACTATCTTATACTTTATGAAGCATAAAGATGAAGTGTTTAATTGTTTCAAGAGGTATCTTGCACTTGTTGAAAATCAAACAGGAAGAAGCTTGAAGAGGCTAAGGTCAGATGGAGGAGGAGAGTACTTCTCCAATGAGTTTGAAGATTTCTTGCAGGAAAGAGGCATCAAGAGGGAGATAACCACAAGGTACTCACCTGAACAAAATGGGGTAGCTGAAAGAAGGAATAGACTCATAGTAGAAACAACTAGATCTATGCTCAATGAAAAGAAGTTGCCAAATTATCTTTGGGCAGAAGGTGTATCCACTGCCACCTATCTCATAAATAGGTTGCCATCCAAATCACTTGATGGCATGACACCATATGAAGCTTGGCATGGTAAGAGACCTTCTCTGGATCATTGCAAAATCTTTGGTTGTGTAGCATATGTGCATATTCCCTCACAGGTAAGGGGAAAGCTAGACCCTAAAGCTGAAAAATGTATCTTCATTGGTTATGATTTGAACCAAAAGGGATACAGATTCTACAACCCAACAAACAAAGGCTTCAAGGTAAGCAGAGATGTCATCTTTGATGAGAATGACTCATGGTATGACAATGAATGCAGGAAGGTTAGTCTACCCTATGATATGGAAGAAGACTTCCCAAGGCTCACCAAGGAGGAACCAATCCAGAAAGAAGACTCAAGCTCAGATGATGATGATACAATTAACCTTGAGGAATTCAAGGCATGGAAGTCCAAAGGAAAGATGAAGATGAAGAAGCTAGAGGATATACCAGAATCCTCAACTCAAGCAATGAGGAGATCTCAGAGAGAAAGTAAGAAGCCTATCAGATATGGGTATGACACATCACTTGTAACTAAACATTATGTATATCTTGCAAAGGATTTGTTGAATGAAGAACCAGGTACCTATGAAGAAGCAATCACCAAACCAGAATGGAAAGGAGCTATGGATGAAGAAATGGAAGCTCTCAAGGAGAGTGATACTTGGGACTTGGTACCCAAGAAGGAATCTATGAAGGTGATAGGATCCAGATGGATCTACAAGCTTAAGAGGAATTCTGATGGAACATTAAACAGGTACAAAGCTAGGTTGGTAGCCAAGGGTTTTGCACAAACCCAAGGCATTGATTATGAGGAGACATTTTCTCCTGTGGCTAAGATGCCAACTATCAGAATATTGGTGAGTGTAGCTGCATCCAAGAATTGGAACATGTACCAATTAGATGTCAAGAATGCTTTCTTGAATGGATGGATATCTGAAGAAGTCTACATGTCACAACCACCTGGCTATGAAGATCCCAAGAAGGTAAATTATGTTTGTAAATTGAAGAAGGCCCTATATGGATTGAAGCAGGCACCTAGAGCATGGAATTACAGTTTGACAACTTACCTCCAACACCAAGGATTTGTGATGAGTAAAGCAGACACTTCTCTGTTCATAAAGAGGAGTAGTACAGAGGTAATATACTTGTGTGTCTATGTTGATGACATCATCATTACAGGCAATGATGTCAATGGGATTAGACACATCAAAGGACAGATGATGAAGGAATTCAAGATCAATGATCTTGCATTATTGAAGTACTTCTTAGGTCTTGAGTTCGTCTACACCAACTCAGGTATATATATCACTCAAAAGAAGTATGTACAGGATATGGTCAAGAAGTTTGGCTTGCAGGATGCTAAAGTCTCAACTACTCCAATGGAGGTCAACCTAAAGCTAAGTGCTCATGAAGGGGATGAAATACAAGACATTACAGGATATCAAAGCATGGTAGGTAGTTTGAATTATGCTACCTTGACAAGAATTGACATAGCATATGGAGTTAGTGTGCTAAGCCAATTCATGCACAAACCAAGGGTACCTCACCTAGAGGCAGCAAAGAAAATCTTGAAGTACCTCAAAGGGACTCAAAGCCATGGTTTGTACTTTCCTTATACATCAGATATTGACATTAAAGTATATTCAGATGCAGATTGGGCAGGATGCAAGGATGATAGGAGAAGCACATCAGGTTACATTTGTTTTGCAGGAGATAAACCTATTTCTTGGTCAGCCAAGAAACAACCTACAGTGGCTTTGTCATCCACTGAAGTAGAGTATAGAGGGCTAGCCAATGCCAATCAAGAAGCTATCTGGTTAAAGCTTTTGTATACAGAGTTAGGTCTATACACTAGGCCTCCAATTATCTTTGGAGATAACACAAGCTCTCTTCACCTTGCAGCTAATCCAATATATCATGCTAGAACCAAACACATAAAGGTTCATTACCACTATGTGAGAGAGAAGTTGCTTAGTAAAGACATTCAATTGACTTATGTGTCTACTAATATGCAATGTGCAGATTTACTCACTAAAGCTTTGGATGGAAACAAGTTATGCAGATTCAAATCCATGATTGGATTGCAGGATGTGATTGAAGACTAAAGATGAAGACTTAAGCCAAAGGGCTTGGCTTGAGGGGGAGCTATTGGTGCAATTCAAGCCTTCACCTTTGGCTTGGAACCCTTGAAGGATATCACTATGTGAAGCTAGAACCATAGGAACACTTGCCTATGTGTTATTACATTTTACTCATTGTAAAAGTCTATATGACTTGGCATTCACATGTAATCACTTACCTACTTGATTAGTCGTGGAATTTGGATGGTGTAAATGGAGAGAATATCTCCCTACTTTTAGAGGAGAGATTCTAGGGAGCCTTAGTTTGAATTTGAAGTTCAAATGTATCTCCATCACTTATAAAAAGTCAATGTAAAAAACTCGCGGTTCAGCTAGTCCAATTGAGCTCACTCCCCGAGTCATTCCACTACTGTAACTCTGTGTGTGTTAGTGCTGCTTCATAGCCTACACCACAATACCTCACTTAACTATGCTTGTCATGCTAATGAGATTGTACAACTACATCAATCAATAGAAGTATACACATTCATCATCTCTGGTTTCTCTGAGTCATCTACTCCAAGTCTGTCAACTTCAAAGGGACATATCTTAGGATCTACTGAACCAAATCACGTGATTCAAATCACATTGGAATCAGCTCCAAGCATACTACACGCCTACAAAATTTCAAGGTCAAAGGATCAGCCATCTCGGAGAAATCTTGCTCGAAGTGACCTCTGGTATTTTTCTGTAGAGCTCCTAAAAAGTCGAGGGTACATATAATTTTGCTAAAGTGATTTCTCAGTGTGTAGTTTATCATTTCCTTTCATTACACTTGCAAATGGTAGCTTACTAAGCTAATAGAGTATCTCTAGAAGGAATTTTGCCAACTGTAAGTGTGCTGGTCATACTGAGTGAAAGACTGAGCAGGTATCAATACCAAATTAGCAAGTTTTGTTGGATTCTTGAAGCCTCAAGTAGTCTGTTTTGATTTGATCACTACATATATCATTTGCAAAGTACATATATGCTTTCTTGGTATCATTTTGAAGCTAAACTTGTGTACTAAGCACATCTGAAGCAAAGGAGGGCTGAAGCAAAGCATCTCTAGCAGCTTCAACTCAATCTCTTGAGTGCATCCTACCATCTATCCCAACAGGTTGGTACATAGAGCACCCTGCTCAACAAATTTTGATTTCCATCACAAGTCTTAACATTTCCAATTTTAACTACTGAATGCTTTGTATCATCACCTGTTTGGACTTGATGTTTACCTTTTGGTTCCTCAAGATCAGAGAGTAGTGCCACATTGCCAGCCACATGATTTGAGCACCCTAAGTCAATGTAAAATAGGTCATCATCATTTGTACCTGATTTTGAAGTCATGTTCATGATCAGAAGAGAGTCATCCTGCTCCTCTGTGTAGTTGTTGTAGTCTTTTCTGGTTTTGAATCCTCCTTGGTAGTTGCCATTGTAATTATTGTTGTAATTGTTGTTGTAATTGTTGTTGTGGCCTTGGTGATGGTTGAACCTTCCTCTTGACTGTGATTATCCACCTCTTTGGTAGCCTCTTCCTCTTTGATTTTTGAAATTCCTGAAACACTCATCTGTAGTATGATTTGACAAGCCACAAATGTTGCATGGTGATGAGTTATAGGGTCTCCCCCTACCTTGCTTACCTCCTCTGCCCCTTCCTCTTGAAGATCTACCTCTCCCTGCATAGTTGGCTTGGGAGGTAGAGCCTTCATCTTCCACCTTCTTGCTCTTGCCTTTATCCTTAGACTTCTTATCAGTGTATAGGGCAGAAGAATTATTACCTTTGGATGTATCTCCATTCTTGGTGAGCTTTGCTTCATGTGTAAATAGTTGTCTCATGAGAGTTGTAAGATCTGGAGTGTGCATGTCCATGTAGAGATCCATTGCAGTGGTGAAGCTTTCCCACTTGTCATCAGCCTTGATTCCATTGATCACCTCTCTCACAATCTGTTCTTCTTCAATCTCTTCTCCTATGCTTGCTAACTGATCTACAACATCTTTGATCTTGGTTACAAATTCTGAAACAGCTTGCTTAGGTTGCTTCCTTAATGTTGTGAATTCAATCCACAACTGATTTTTCCTAGCCCTTGTATTGGAGGAAAAATATGATGACAAGGTTTCCTAAGTTTCTTAGAATGTCGTACAATTTTTGATATGTGGCAAAAGAAATTTAGAGATAGAGTTGAATAAATAAGACCTTGCCAATGCATCCTTAGCACACCATGTGTTGAGCTTTTCTTGTTCTTCCTTGGTTGGCAATCCTCTTGCTTTGAATGAGGGCAACTCCTCATCTCCTGAGATGTATCCATAGAGATGCCTTCCTTGTAAGTAGGTCTTCATCCTTAGAGACCAAGCTTGATAGTTTTTCCTGTCCAATTTATCAATAAATGAAGCAAAACCATCTCCCATTTTACCTTATTTGCTCTGATACCACTGTTGGGAAAGATGGATGGATGCTCCAAGAGACTGAGTAGGTATTGCCAAAACCTGCTTTGTACCAGCCCTCTTTTGCTTCAGAGTTGATACGTACACTTCATTAGCTTTCCAATGACACCATAAAATATCCTATGTCATTTGGAAATGATGTGTGCAATGATTGAATCAAAACAGATAACTTTGGAAGTCACAAACTCAAGAAAACCTTCTATTTATGTCTTGACACCTGCTGAATGTTTTGCTCAGTGTGACCAGCACAGTAGCAATTGATAAAATTCCTTCTAGGGGTATTTAATTAGCTTAGTAAGCTAACTAATCCAAGTCAAATGATATAAAGAGATAAATTATGCTAAGAGAAATCAATTTAGCAAGTTTAGCTATACCCCCGACTTTTTAGGACTGTAGCAGAAATAGACCAGTGAGCACCTCGACACAGATTTCTCTCAATTGGCTAAATGGAATATCTTCAACTTTTGATAGAATGTATTAGAGCTCAAGCTGAATCCAATATTCGGTGGAGTATTGACCGAGATATGCCCTTGACATTTTGACAGACTTTTGAGTAGACTAGTAGAGAACACAGAGATGAATGATGTAAATGTATCTATTAATTAACACTTGTGTACAATCCCATTGGCATGAATAGCAATGCCTAATGGTACAGAGAGGTGTAGGCTATGGTTTAGTCCTTACACACACTCAAAATGAGTAGAATGAATCTCGGGAGTGATCTCTCTTACCCGCGACTTTTTCATGTCCATTTTTATAGGAAGTGAGTAAAAGTTTGAATTCAAATTCAAACTTTTGGCTCCCTATGATCAAACTCCTAAAAGTTTGGAGATATTCTTTCAATCAAATGAGCTACTTTTTCCACGACTCACTTTGGTAGGTGATTACAAAAGATTCTAAGTCAATTTGACTTTTACAATGAGATAAAGTGGTAATTAACCACTAGCAATGGTTCCTATGCTTCTTCACATAGGTAGAGTCTTCATGATATCTTCCAAGCCAAATGTGTAGGCTTGTGATTTACTCCAACACTTGTTTCAATCCATAAAGTGCTTTCTTTAACTTGCATACATAGTCAGGATAGTTTGGGTGCACATAACCTTCTCGTTGCTGCATATAGACTTCCTCATGTAATTTTCCATTCAAGAATGCATTCTTAACATCCATTTGATACAATTTCCAATTGTTCATAGCAACCCATGCAATCATGCTTCTCCCTGTTGTCGTTTTCACCAATGGACTAAAGGATTCTTCATAATCCAATCCATATACTTGTGCAACTAAACGTGCTTTAAATCTTTCCCATGAACCATCATTTTCACACTTCACTTTGTATACCCATTTACATCCAGTAGCTTTCTTATTTGATGGTAATTTCACTAGATCCCATGTATTATTCTTCTTCAATGCATTCATAGGAACCTTATTTTCTTACTTGTAATCTCTGCACATTTAATATTTTGGTGCCACATCAGTCATTGTACTCTGCCATTAGGCACTTGAGACCATATAATGCAGCCATTGCAGGTCGTGCTTGTCGGATGTGGGGTTTATATTGCTATCATTCGACCTTTTGCTTAGCTGCTCAAGTTATTCAAAAACAGGAACCCTGCTCATCATTACTGTTAAATTTGGTATGTATGAGACTCTCCCTTGTCGATATTTTGTCATTAATCTCCAAAGACTCACACTTGTGCATTGTTCTGAGTCATTATACCTCAAATAATGTGTTATATAAATTTCTTATGAACTTTATTTCTCTTCGGAACGTTTTGTACTATCGACATATATGTCACACCAATCTCACATCACTTCGCTATTTATCTATGCAGCATAGAATTGCTTTACTTTAAAATAATCATGCATTTTTTTCTGCAAATAATGTTGTTGTTCCATCAATTTGAACCTGACAACCATGAATCACGTTCTGTGATACGTTTATGAGTTATTAAGTCCAATTAATTAGTTCACTATCTACTTCAAAGCAGCAAAGAATTGCTTTACTTTAAAATAATCATGCATTTTTTTTCTGCAAATAATGTTGTTGTTCCATCAATTTGAACCTGACAACCATGAATCACGTTCTGTGATATGTTTATGAGTTGTTAAGTCCAATTAATCAGTTCATTAACCTTGCGCTTGGTAATAACGTAGAAAGTTCTATGATGATGAACGGATAACAACAATCCTGAATTATCTAGTTATTTGAAGTGGAACATCCAATTGATTTGTCTGTAGAATAGGTTAAATAGAATAGATCAACTTATCCTTAAAAAATATATATATATCTGCAATCTATGTCCTCAATCCTTGCATTGAACAGTTCCAAATACAACATTTTTCTTGTGCATCGGAATTAGACTTCAATAATACTAATGGATACTATTCATGCTTGATCGTTCATTGTGGTAATCACTGAATTTCGTTAGGAAGGATTTCATGTAGCTTGTGTATGTTGCAATTGTGTGCCTATATTTTTAACCCAATTTACATGAGTTTTATCGATTTTTAATATCAAGTTCAATTTTTGCGATCCTTTGCATAAAACATTCGGTTCCGCGATGCTGAACTTTGACAGTTTTGCATCTTCTAATGAGACAATATCCGAAACTCTGATTATGGAAAAGCTAACTCATTGGAATTAGTGAAGAATATGTCAAATACTGATGCAGGAGAATCGAAAGAAGCTTATGAGCTAAAGACACTCTTAAGAGATGAACTATAGTGATTTGTCTAATGACCAAAGCTCCTTGAAGTTGTTAAGGTATTACTAATGTGTAATGATTTTCTCAATAGAACTAATAGAGTTGAAGTGTCTTCATGTTCCTATATAGTTTCGATGATGACTGAAAAGGGTATGATCTGCTTTATCTAAGACTCTGATGTTATCTCAATTTATTTTCATTTGCTAAAATCATTTCCCCTGACAAATCCACTTTGTGAAGATCAAGAATTTTGCTTTTGATATAAGAATCACACACACACACACACATATATATATATATATATATATATATATATATATATATATATATATATATATATATATATATATATATATATATATATATATATATATATATATATATATATATATATATATATATATATATTCTTTTATTGCAACTTGATGATAAATGTTATGCTTAAATATCTGCATAATTTCCGAAAGTTAATCAAGACAAACTTATATTTCACAGTAGCTCAAAGATGTTATTTGAACATATCGATGCGCTAAACATTTTCATATATAAATTTTATATTTGTTTATACATTACGTAACAGTTTGATTGAAATGGACTATTAAATTATTCACAATGATCAATCGCATATTCCCAAATTAAAACTTATTTCCAGTTGTGATTTACATTGAAATTCGATTTGTAGGTATGTTCGATATTTAGACTAGGATATCATTTGAGAAAAACACATGAAACAAATTTCTATCGCTCACGCATTATCACAACTTTAGCCATACTTTTGTTTCTTATATTTAAGTTCATGAAAAACAAACAGGTATATGAATATATGATGAATAATTGGTCTTTATCGGATAATACAGAGATGTGATGATATGTCTTGAATTCTTATGAACCACATAAATAAGCTTTTGTTTAAGCTTCCAGAGTGATATTATGCGAAGCATGGATATTGGAATCATCCAAACCTAAATTTAAAATCAAACTCAATACCACCATTTGTGCTTACGACTTGATACTGTGTGAAATCGGAAGTACCTTTCTTTTCCATAAAAGATTAATACACTAGGATTATGAATTACAATTGCATTGCTAATTGGCTTCTTTGAGTCTACATTGCACCTAAGCTTACTCCAAGCACCCGGCATGCACCGTAATTCCAACGGTTGGCTTGATCCACTGACCGTTGCTTTCACGTCTACATTTGGTGAATCTGACGTGAAACACCACGGCCGGACAATCTCAGGTGATGTATGTTTGAAGTTTGGTTTATGAATGAGCATGTTCTTTCAGAAGTTTCTATTTTCTCCCTCATCAAAGAAGGTAAGTTATGAACGAGAGTTTTTATTTTCTGCCTCATCAAAAAAGTAAGTTATGAATGGGAGTTTTTACCTTCTTCCTCAACAAAAAGGTAAGTTATGAACGGGAGTTTTTATTTTCTCCCTCATCAGAAATGTAAGTTAACAATGAGTGTTTTTACTTTCTTTCTCAACAAAAAGGTAAGTTATGAACGGGAGTTTTTATTTTCTCCCTCATCAAAAAAGTAAGTTATGAATGGGAGTTTCTCTTTTCTCCCTCATCAAAAAAGTAAGTTATGAACGGGAGTTTTTATTTTCTCCCTCATCAAAAAAATAAGTTATGAACGGGAGTTTTTTATTTTCTCCCTCATCAAAAAAATAAGTTATGAACGGGAGTTTTTTATTTTCTCCCTCATCAAAAAAGTAAGTTATTGATCCTGGGAGTTTTTATTTTCTCCCTCATCAAAAAAGAAAGTTATGAATGGGAGTTTTTATTTTCTCCCTCATCAAAAAATAAGTTATGAGCGAGAGTTTTTATTTTCTCCCTCATCAAAACAATAAGTTATAAACGGGAGTTTTTATTTTCTCCCTCATCAAAAAGATAAGTTATGAAAAGGAGTTTTTATTTTCTCCCTCATCAAAAAAGTAAGTTATGAACAGGAGTTTTTATTTTCTCCCTCATAAAAAGAAGTAAGTTATGAACGGGAGTTTTCACCTTCTTCCTCACCAAAAGGTAAGTTATGAATGCTCACGAGAGTTTTACTTTCTCCCTCATCAAAAAGATAACTTATGAAGAATATGGAGTTTTTATTTTCTCTCTCATCAAATAAGTAAGTTATGAACGGGATTTTTTATTTTCACCCTCATCAAAAAAGTAAGTTAAGAATGGTATTTTTTACTTTATTCCTCAATGAAAAGGTAAGTTATGAAGGGGCGTCTTTATTTTCTCCCTCGTCAAAAAAGTAAGTTATGATTGGAAGTTTTTACTTTCTTCTTCATCAAAAAGGTAAGTTATGAATGATCACAGGATTTTTTACTTTCTCCCTCATAAAAAAGGTAAGTTATGAATGATCACGAGAGTTTTTTCTTTCTCCCTCATCGAAAAGGTAAGTTATGAATGATCACAAGATTTTTACTTTCTTTTCAATCCTATGATCATTAAATGCGATTTGATGTTATAATCATTTGCTTAAGTCTCTTTTTGATGTTTGAGACAGGTTCTGGTTGAAGGAGAAAGATTAAATTTATGAGTTTTGGAGTAGCTTGTTCAGGTGGAAGGACCATCGAAGAAGATGGAATGAAGAATTGAGTTGGTAATGGTGTCGAGGAAATCAAATCCAATTTTTATTTCTTGCACCATGATGTTTAATTTTACATTCAAATTATGCATATGAATGATGTAAAGGGCACATAAGGTTTTTCTCCCTTAGGTGCACGTCTACTTGCATAAAATCTAAATGTAATTTGAAACATGATGAAATTGTTAGAAACCGATATAGATTTTCAAGATGAAACCTCATCATCAAAAACCAGTATCCTATCTATGCACCATTTCTTTTTCGGATGCATGAAAAGTATGCATGATAGGGTCACATTTCATGACCGTGCATCAAGGCACAATGTTTTCTCTTACCTATGCACCATGAGTGATTTTGTAAGGTTTTATGTATTTTCACATTGATTGTATATGAGAGAGAGCACTAGCTTCAACATCAGATGTTATTTCCTTCTTGTTTGCACCATAATATTTTTACATGCCTTTTAAAGTATGCATTCCATAGGGCTAACTACACGGCCTTGCATAGAGACTTTCTTTTTTCTTAACCCATGCACATGTTATGAAGTTGATCATCAATATGAAAAATGATTTTAGATCTTTGTTGTCCTATCGAGGGCGATGTGTAGGTTTGACAGGGGTGACTATCATGAATAGTTTTTCTTCACGATTATCATCCAAGATTATGAAAACACCCTTATGTTGTCTCTATCTTTCCAAGTAGTACTTGGTTGAGAAGAGTGAGGGGTTTGTCGAAGTAAATTATCATGCTTCACATAAATTTCAATGGAATGATATTAACATGGATCCATGAGATAGTTCAAAAATCATGTATTTGGATTATTTTCTCTCTTTTTCCTTTAAAGAGGTCTTACAAAAGATGTGATAAGGGAAACTAAATCAAACGGTTTATGTTTTTTGTAATCAACACTTGAAGAGAAGGAGAGCATAATAGAGAGGTTCGATGAAGATTCTAAAAGTCTAGACTCTCCTAGCTTCTATTCACCCTTATGGAAAAGTTGTCTCCTTGATTGTCACTTCTAGAGTTGTGATTCTAGATGTACAATGGCATTCGAAGGTATCAAGACAAGCTGTCTTCCATTCGGTCAAAAGGATGAAGGAACATATTTGCAACCTGGCATGATACTTTGTAGTGATGTGTCCAGAGGCCACACAGGCATAGAGGAGGTGAAGTGAATCTTTTTCACATAACAAATGAATAGAAAAAGGACAATCTAAAAAACCCATGGCAGTCATTATATGTGTCAAAAGCTTGTATGGGAAAAGGACCGAAAAGGAAATGCAAGAAGGGGTAACACCACCCTATCCGGACATGGACAGGAGTGCGTGAGGCAGATTTAGAAAGAGTAGTTACTTCTTGAGGTGGGCATAGCGAGAGAGAAGGGGTAGTTCTGCATGGGAACGGTCACTTATTGTGGATCCGACATCCTTATGAAGGTTTAATCGAATGAAAAGGAAAGGGGAGGGCATGATCATAAAGGAAAAGAAGATTCTAAGGTGTAGGAGGGAAGGTTCCCAATCAGAAGAGGAGGAGGGAGTTGATTCTGGAGGTTGTCTTCTATAGGGAATCAGGAATATGCATGAGAGGAGGCAGATAGTCAAGGAGGAGAATGCGTCCGTCACATTCCGGGATGCTATTGATAGTTTAATCAACAACACTGCGCTCTATTAATGTTGTAGACAAAACAACACGTCTCTAGAATAGTATCTACGCAAAATTTGGTATGTCTAGACTCTCCCTTGTCGATATTTTGTCATTAATCTCCAAAGATGCACTTACGTTTTGTTCTGAGTCATTATACTTCAAAATAATGTGTTATATATATTTCTTCTGAACTTTATTTCTCTTCCGAACGTCTTGTACTGTCGGCACATATGTTAGACCAATATCACATCAGTGCGCTATTTATCTATGCAGCAAAGATTTGCTTTACTTTGAAATAATCATGCATATGTTTCCGCAAATAATGTTGTTGTTCCATCAATTTGAACCTGACAATCGTGAATCCTGTTCTGTGATAAGTTCATGAGTAAAAATCTTGTTAAGTCTAATTAATCACTTCGCTATCTACTTCAATGGTCAACGTTAACCTTGCGCTTGGTAATAACGCAGATAGTTTTGTTTACACATTTCAGTATGATGATGAAAGGATAACAACAATGCTGAATTCCTAAGTTATCCAAAGTGGAACATCCAATTGATTTGTGTGTAGACTAGGTTTAATATAATAGATCTACTTATCTTTATAAATATATATATATATATATATATATATATATATATATGCAATCTATGTCCTTAATCCTTGCATCGAACAGTTCCAAATACAACATTTTTCTTGTGCATTGGCATCAGACTTCAATAATACTAGCCGATACTATCAGCGCTTGATCATTCATTGTGGAAATCACCGAATTTCGTTAGGAAGGATTTCATGTAGCTTGTTTATGTTGCAATTGTGTGACTATATTTTTAACCCAATTTCCATGAGTTTTATTACTTTTTGATATCAACGCTCATACATGTGTTGACAAGTTCAGTTTTTGCGATTGTTTACGAAAAACATTCGGTTTTGTGACGTTGAACTTTGACAGTTTTGAATCTTCTAATGAGACAATATCCGAAACTCTAATTATGGAAAAGATAACTCACTAGAATTAGTGAAGAATATGTCAGATACTAATGCAGGAAAATCGAAAGAAGCTAATGAGCTAAAGACATTCTTCAGAGATGAACGATGGTGATTTGTCTAATGACCAAAGCTCCTTGAAGTCGTTAAGGTATTACTAATGTGTAATGATTTGCTCAATAGAACTAATAGAACTGAAGTGCTTTCATGTTCTTGTATAGTTTCGATAAAGACTGGAAAGGGAATCATCTAGTTTATCTAAGACTCTGACGTTATCTCAAGTTATTTTCATTTTCTTAAATCATTTCCCTTGACAAATCTACTGATATAAGAATTACATTTATGAATAGATGCATATTTTTGAAAAAAATGATTGCCCAATTTCGTGGTAAACTGTGAATAGTTTCTGTGAGTTATATATATATATATATATATATATATATATATATATATATATATATATATATATATATATATATATATTCTTCGATTGCAATTTGATGATTTTTGTTATGCTTAAATATCTGCATAATTTCCGAAAGTTAATCAAGACAAACGTATATTTCACAGTAGCACAAAGATGTTTTATGAATATATCGATGAGTTAAACATTTTCATATATTAAGTATATATTTGTTTATACATTGCATAAAAGTTTGATTAAAATGGATTATTAAATTATTCACAATGATCAATCATATATTCCCAAATTAAAACTTATTTTCACGTGTGGTTTACATTGAAATTCGATTTGTAGTTATGTTAGGATCAAACTAATTACCTACAACCTTCGAATTCCAATTGCACATGGATCTTGAAACTTCTTTCTTCCTGTTTCACTTTTGCAACTAGTGTAGCTCTCTAGTCTCTGTTGAAATGAGTGAACACGCAAAATGTGATTTAGGTCACAATACATTTACCATCAACTGACATCTGGAAATTGTACACATTAATGGATTTCGTGCATCAATAAAATATTTTTAGAGAAATCAGATTCTAAAAACATACAATAATTTCTCTTGAATACTATCTCTTACTAAAATCAGCACGAACAAGCAAACAGAAGGTACTCTAACTAACTAAAAAGTTAGAAATTTCTTTAAAAAACAATAGATAATAAGCAGACTTAAACAAGATCTTATTAGTAGTTACATGCGCTTTGATGAGAAGATGAGTGCATTTTTTCCTGCCAACAATTCAAACAACTTCATTATGCAATGTGCAGACTCTCTGGTGTGATCTGAGGAGTTGGGACTTGGGAAAGCCTAGTATCCTTTAGGTGTAACTCACATAAATGCTTCAAAATCCATAACTATTTATAGTATGAGCTTCATTGATATCTTTATAGAGACTAGGAATTGCCGCATTGGGAAAGCCAACTCCCCACTACACGTATGAAAAGAGGTAGGAATTTACATATAAGCTTTTCACCCATCTAATGAAATCAAATATCGCTTTGTGGATTATTGCTTTCAGTTTCACTTATGTACACTTTGAACAAGAGCATGTTCAAAATGTACACAACCATGATATCATCTATTTTGAAAAAGTATAGGCATAATTCTACACATTCTATCTTCCTCACTTAGATGCTACCATGCCTTGGATAGGTTACTAGAAATGCGAACTTGGGGTTGCTCATGCATAACATAAAAAATGATATTTATAACAAAATAACGATATAGGTGGAGTATGTAAGGGATCGAGGCTAAAGCAATAAAGATGTAAATATGTAGGTGTTTGAGGTGAGGAGAGCAAAGCTGAAAGCACAATTCAAATGGCTCCAAAAGTATGAAGGTATTCTGTGTCTTATCAACAGTGGCATCTTATGATCATGAATCCACATTCTCATGAAGAAAAACTACTATTTAATTATTTTTTGACATGTGTTGTGCTGAATGATGCAATGGTGTAAGCCAGTCCTACTAAAGAAGAAGTAGTTTTGTTATAGATGTTGAGAGGGGCATTAAGGAGATTAACTCTAACACTTCATCAATGATGAACTCATAAATAGAGAATGGAATTGAAGATTAGGTACACTAGGCTCCTACAAAATCATTCACATAAAAAACACAAGCAACACTACAAAGGTAGGGGTGGTCTACACTACCATGTGATACAAATACAATGGCACTCTTACTTGCATGATGCCAATATGTATAGAAAAATGGTTGGAAGTTTGATTTATGTAACCAAGACAACACTGGATTTGAGTTTCGTAGTTGGTTTGGTGAGTTAGTTTATGCATAAACTATGTAGTGTGCACTTGGATGCACTGTGATGCATATTGTGATATGTTAAATGAACATGTAATTTTGGCTTGTCTTATGAGAGAAAAGTTCAGCCATGTATATATGCATACACAGATGCGGATTGGGCAGGAAATGTCATGGATCAAAGTTCAATGAGTGGATTCTCATTTTCACTTGGAAGTGCAATCATTTCTTGGAGTAGCAAGAAGCAACCAACTGTCACTTTTTCAAGTACCGAAGCTGAATATAGAGGCATTACACAAGCCGTTTGTAAAGCAATATGGATTAAGTACCTACTCGAAGACATGGGAGTCTACATCACCGGAAAGGTGACCATCTATTGTGACAATGTGAGCAGCATAATGTAACGTATCAAAGAATCCAGTTTATCATGCGAGATCAAAGCACATTGAAGTTCATTATCATTTTGTTTGTGAGAAGGTTATCAAATGAGAAGTGGAGTTGATTCACATCAACATTGGAGAACAAGTGGCGGATATCTCCACCAAAGCTCTTTCCAAAGAAAAGTTTCTCTACTTCAGAGAAGATTTGGGAGTTAAAAAGCTTTAGTTTGTATTTAAATTTCATTTGATGTTATTTCATCTTGTATGGACATATGTATTTCATTCATTTTGTATTCAAGCTCATTCTAAGCTTGAGGGGGGACTTGATGATGTGGCATCACACATATGTAAAAACATAAAAAACAATTGTAAGAGAGTTCGCTGCTGCCATGAGCACGTAAGCTGCCGCTACGAAGGTTTTTTTCTGTCTGTCTTTCTCCATCCGTCGTGCTGCATAACTACATAGAGATGCATTGTCTTGTCTATAGCATCAATAGAGTGGAGTGCTATTGATGAAACTATCAATAACATCCAAGAATGTGACGGATGCATTCTTCTCCTTGGCTATCTGCCTCCTCTCATGCATAATCTTGAATCCTTGTAGAAGAAAACCTCCAAAATCAACTCCCTCCTCCTCTTTTGCTTGCACGCCTTCCCTCCTATACCTCAGAATCTTCTTTTTCTTTATGATGATACCCTCCCCTTTTCTTTTCATTCGATTAGACCTTCATAAGGATGTCAGATCCACAATAAGTGACCGTTCCCATGCCAAACTGTCCCTTCTCTCTTGCTATGCATACGTCAAGAAGTAACTACTCTTTCTAAATGTGCCTCAAGCACTCCTGTGCATGTCCCGGTAGGGTGATCTTTCCCCTTCTTGCATTTCCTTTTTGGTACTTTTCCCATACAAGCTTTTGACACATATAATGACTGCCATGGGTTTTTTAGATTGTCCTTTTTCTATTCATTTGTTATGTGAAAAAGATTCACTTCACCTCCTCCATGCCTGTGTGGCCTCTGGACACATCACTACAAAGTATCATGCCAGGTTGCAAATATGCAAATATCCTGTGCATGTCCCGGTAGGGTGGTCTTTCCCCTTCTTGCATTTCCTTTTTGGTACTTTTCCCATACAAGCTTTTGACACATATAATGACTACCATGAGATTTTGAGATTACCCTTTTTCTATTCATTTGTTATGTGAAAAAGATTGGAATTTTGTCCCTCTTCAATTTATGATATTTCTCACAATTTCCTACTCATCAAACATCATCGAAAAAGCTCAAACTTGCACTTCATCTCCTCCATGCTTGTGTGGCCTCCGGACACATCACTAAAAAGTATCATACGAGCTTGCAAATATGTTCCTTCATCCTTTTGAGCAAATGAAAGACGTAGCACACAGCTTGTCTTGATACCTTCGGATGTGATTGTACATCTAGAATCACAACTCTAGAAGTGCCAATCAAGGAGACAACTTCTCCATAAGGGTGAATAGAATCTAGGAGAGTCCGGACTTTTTGGATATTCATCGAACCTCTCTATTATGCTCTCCTTCTCTTCAAGTGTTGATTACAAACAACATAAACCGTTTGATTTAGTTGTCGTTATCACACCTTTTGTAAGACCTCTTTTAAAGAAAAAGAGAGAAAATAATCCAAATACATGATTTTTGAACTATCTCATCGATCCATGTTAATATCATTCCATTGAACTTTATGTGAAGCATTGTAGTTACTTCGACAAACCCCTCACTCTTCTCAACCAAGTAATAGTTGGAGGGATAGAGACAACATAAGGGTCTTTTCATAATCTTGGACGATAATTATTAAGACAAAATCTTCACGACAATGACCTATCTTAATTTTTCAAGACTAGCAAGATATGACTAGCCGGTTGGAACCAACACTTGCCAACGATCAGCCCATGAGGGAACCACTCTTTTCGAAGCCACTGGTGTGAGAAGTAGAGTATGACATGCTTGGGACTCACCTCCCAGCCTGTTTATAGCCCTTGCCTAGTCACCATCTAGAGTTTTCTCTAAGGTTCCTCTACTCATCTGGCCATCATGAGTAGGTACCTCATATGAACTCTCTGGCTTTTGGTCTCGCTATCCCTCGAGCAAGGAACTTCTCATTCCTCCAAGCATGTACATCTCTGGAATATAAAATTTTCTCCCTATTCTAACGATCATTGTCCTCAATGATATAGAAGGAGCTGTAAGCTAAGAATCAAAATCTGTGGTTCCAAATAATAAGAGTAGAGTGTGCTTGGTGTCTGAAATACTAAATGCTCAAAAAGTAGACAACTAGTCTCGGTACTTTATATCTAGCATTTCCACCAATAAATATTAGTCCTTGCCTTGGGCATACTATAGGAATCCCTCTGAGGCCCAATGAGTCCATATGTGCGCATCATAAGTACTCGGAATATCCTCAGACTCCCTATGCCTAGACCTTGACCACTAACTTATGACAGCTTGTCACCTTTAGAGACCTAGGCAGCTTTCCTTTATCTCCTTGAAATACCCACTCACAACTGGTCATATGGTACAATCATGCAAAATCACATACTCCAGTGAAGTAATAAAATACTATGCTCATCTAAAATAATCTGACTATGTCCAACTCTCTGTGGAAGAATACTAAAAAGAAATGGAAATCTTTTCCAAGTAGTATTTAATTTCTAAGCTCAAGTAAATGTACTTGATTTACTATCTCTAAGCTCGAGTAAATCTACTTGATTTACTATCTCTATGCTCAAGTAAATCTACTTGATTTACCTACTCTAATGAAAATGAAACTCAACAGAATCTCATCATGATCCAAACTATGAATCCAACATGACAACCTATCAACGATCCAAACTATGGAACAAAATATCAATATGTCAATCTATCAACTATTGACCAAGATATCAATATGTCAATGATCCAAACTATGGATCAAGACCTCAATCTATCACATCCAAACTATGGACTAAAATCTCAATCATTCATATCCGAACTATGGATCCAAATCTCGATCTATCATACATAATAATCCAAACTCTGGATCAAAAGCTCAATCTATCATATATGATAATCCAAACTATGGATTAAAATCTTTCCCATACAAAGTAAATCCTAATCCACTCTCTGGAATCAAGTCCATCATGCCACGTGAAGACGTGCTAAGAAAGAATAGCAACTAGTGGAACTACCACCACCTTCTCAATAATAACATGTAAGATGTTCCAAGTGGATGAAATTTTCTTTATCCGTGACCACCATCTGATCATCACTATGATCAAATCAGTCCTAGCTAGGAATGAGGTATCTCACGAAAACTACTGTAATAATTTGGCCTCCCAGATATAATTAGAACCAAAATGTAAGTCCACTAAATAATCTGAAAAATGGTAAGTACATGTGTGCACACTCATAGCCCACTAAGCTAAGCATCTAGCTCACCTCATACACACTATGTATGAACCATGGCCTATTCCTAGGCATATCAAATAAAGTAGTACATACTATATGGATTTCTTCTCAATGCAATTGCCTATTCATAGTTCTTATGTGCAAACCTTGCCTTTCCGCTTCTAGGCTATTGGCTTGTGGACTTGCCTTGTTTGCGATCACATACAGAGTGACTGTCTCAACTGCCCCTCTATTGTCTAATAATAAGATGATACCAGAAGATCATATAAATGAACTCCAAATCATAAAACTATAATCTCTGAGACTTCTCTCCCATACCATCTGTCCTACACCTAGGTAGAATACAAAGTTTGATGTCCCATACCACAAACTTTATACTCCACATAGATGCGTGTATGAGATTAAAGTCGAACTCTTCTCTCAAAAATGATAAGAATAACTCGGTGAGTACTCACAACCATAAATAATGTAATGAAATCATGGAGTGTTCATGAAGTGTTTCCTTCCTTCGATGAAAAGAATAGAGTCATTATCTTGAATGGATTATTTCATGGAGATATATCCATGCATATAATGATCATCTAGATCAATGCAAACCAAATAATCATCCAAATCAACTCATTGAAAAAAAATCAAGTCTTTTACATAGTATTCACCCTTTTCTAAAAGTGAACATCTATGGATGTCATTCTATTCATTGTGCTTCTTGCACATCCATTAATCTCATCATAACCGATCACATACAAGCACTTAATACTTGTATTGATGATCATAACCATAGCACTCTTGTGTGGACTCGAGATACACGTCTATATCAAGTACATATACTAGTTTATGTGCTCATGCATTATTAAGATGTAAATACCTTATCTTTTACTTTGTAAAGGCATAATTACCCTATGCTTAGTACCTCGATCACATACCTCATGCTCACCCTAACTAGTCGTGGTGATACATAGAAGTGATCTTTTTTAAACAGAAAATGCATCATGCATTTCAACTTTCTAGCAATCATATTATCTATGTATACATGCATTCACTCATGCATTTGATTCGCCACTTCAATAAAATTATATGCTTTTAGCTATGCTGACAGAAAACTTCCTCTCTCACACAACACAACATCACTCTAGTTCTCACATGGCATATAATGCCATGTGGCTAAAAAATTTCCGGCAGCATTTTGCCAAGACAATGAAGCCTAAGAAAAATAATAATATTCTTTACAATGATAGGCATCAACTTAGTGGTTGGCAAACCACTATCTTTACTCTTGAAACCTGCAAAATAAAAAACTTTCCAAAATGTGTTGTTGGGCACTACACACCCTCATAACCATGTCTTTTTTCTGCCTTTAGTACCTGCAAAAGATTCTAAAATATACAAACAAAATCTGTGCATGCTTTTATGAATCGAGATAAGTTAGTGTAACTTCATGTGCATAGATAACTTCATATAAAAACTAGCTTTCATGCACATTCCAATGTTGATTTCATAAAACGCGAAGAAAATACAATGCAAAATACAATGCTCTGATACCAATTGTGGGAATTGAACTCAAGGCCTACCAGCTAGAAATATGATGGGCTAACCACTTGCCCCAAAAGCCATGGTTGAGGATTACTTCCTAATCCTCCCTCTTAGGGTGTGGTTCAACCATCTCTTGTTGATTATATCTTGAGTCTAACACTCTCTTCCCCTTCTAGAGATCATTGTCCTCAATGATCAATCCTTGCTCTCCCCTTGGATTTATGTCCGCACCCTCGCACAATCTCTTGAACCATCCTCTCCTCAACCTTGGTCTCTTGAGCCTTGCCTTTCTGCTTCTTGGCCACTTTGCCTACATACTTGCCTTGCTCTCAACCTTGGTGTCTTGAGCCTTTCCTTTCCACTTCTTGGCCACTTGCCTATGGACTTGCCTTGCTCTCAACCTTGGTCTTGAACCTTGCCTTTCCGCTTCTTGGTAACTAGCCTATGGTCTTGCCTTGCTCTCAACCTCGGTCGCTTGAACCTGGTTCTCACCCGTGCAAGATATCTCGGATCTCCAATTTAGTATCTCCATTGGAATGCTCATTTCAAGAGATTTCCAACGGTATATTACACGTCAAAATCCGACCTAAGGATTGGGAGATACACTCAAATCTTTGTTAAGCTTACCTTTGAAATCGACGCGCGCACCTTCCTTCAACTTCGCCCAAGCCTACTTCCTATGCTCTGATACCAATTGTGGGATTTGAACTCAAGACCTACCACCTAGGAGTATCATGGGCTCACCACTTGCCCCCAAAGCCATGGTTGAGGATTACTTCCTAATCCTCCCTCTTAGGATGTGGTTCAACCATCTCTTACTGATCATATCTTGAGTCTAACAATTGGTGCACAGTTTTGAGTGGCAGCCTAGGGCCAAACACTTGTCGAACAAGACAAAATTTCTTGAGTTCTTCTTACTTTGATAGGATTGCAAAAGTTTTACAGAGCAACAATTAAACATCGCTTTCCTTTTGCGTAAACAAGAGGAAAATTTTTAGTTACGTATCAATGCCATGATCTCTACACCTAAGTCTATGTATGTGACTTTGTATGTTCAATTACAGTCAAAATTCAAACACGTATAGTGCACAAGTTTAAATCTTAGAACATGACAGAAACATTCGAGGGCTACAATCATCTAAGAAGCAACCATTGATATTTGTAAATATTTATGTGCAATAATTTTCGCTACAAAGAGTCATACAAAGAGTCACTTGTAACCAAGTCAAATCAGTTGTAACTAAGTTGTGTTCTTGTCTAACCCTTGCTTTGCGACATACACGAGCTCCCACGGATACTATGCCTATTCACTTGTAAAGTTGCAATTTCAAAATAAAAGCTTGGAGGTATAGGCTTTAGGTGAACCTCCAGTAAAAAAAAGTCACTTGAAATACGAATGCATTTTTCGTGCAGTATTTTAACAAGATACTAATATCAACAAACTAATACAAGAGAATGAACATACAAGCTCACACATTCCTTATCTGTAGATACATGAATTTGTAGGTTTCTCTTCAATGAGCATTGTGAAAGTTTCCCAGCGAATCTCATCAAAATCCTGACGAACGAGATCCCAGAAGTATCGCCCTTTGCTCTCTTTCAAACCACAGCATGCCTCCCATAACATAGGCAATTCACGTAGAAGCATATCTCCATCTTTCTCTTCATCTGGCCGACTCATATCACCAATGTCAGCAAGACAACAGCTCCTCTCTTAAGAAGAGCTGTATAGGGGATGCAAGTTCTAAAGCATGACTCCAATCATTCTGTTCTCTCCACCCCTCGTTTTCCTTGTGATCTCCACAAGACTTTCTCTCTTTCTGTTGAAGCATAGCCACCCCTCTTTTTTTCCTTTTCTCTCCTCCCCCTTCGTTCTGATCGGTTTTCCAATTTTATGTGTGCTCTAGTTCAGAGTACAGAACCCAGTGCCTCCGCCACGGTATCTCCCATATCCTGAAAAACATTGTTGTCAAATCTACTATATTTGGGCATTCTCCTTCGTATGTCTTCTACCCGTCATCTATTCCTTCGGTCACCTTCCTCTCTTTCATGAAAAGAACACACGTAAAAATTTCCCTTTTTCTTCATATATGTTCAGTTTTCATTTAGCATTTATTCTATGCACATTCATATTTACACACATATGTTTTTTTTCTTAATGGAGGTTCAGCCGAGGCTTACTCCGCCAGGCTTTAACTTTGAAATTACAATTGTACAAGGGAGGGCATAGTACCCATGGGACCCCCCTTATGCCACAAGATAGGGGTTTACGTAATTGGGTTAGACTGTGATCACATCTACCGCGTAGCAAAACAAATGGTGGCACATCAGCACAATACAAGGTTTCCATGTTAACATGTCCCCTACATGTTGCTGGTGGGGGTTGAACCCTCGCCCCCCCCTCAAGAGGCGAAAGGCCCAACCACCAAACTAAGTGGCTTGGGACATATGTTAACAAATGTGTTTGCATGTTTACATTAGTACACATAAATTAGCAGATTTTCTTACGTACTCTTAAATAATACACATTTTCTCACGTACTCTTACACGCATTTGCATGATCATAAAAGAATGTTCGTGCATATATTTACATGATCGCACACATTCAAACACTTATACACATACAAACAATAAAAGAGTGTGCATAGATGTCTATTTCTATGGACAAAGAGAAGCATGTTCACATATGTATGAACTTACACATTGCCCTTCCGGAAACATATGTACACTCATGCATTTTCCCTTCATGCTCATATTAATGTCTTTTGTAAGAACAATGAAAATGGAAATCACAGACCACAAACTATACTAGATATTGAAGAATGTGTGCAAGTCAATCATTCAGACATCAAAATGCAATGAGAGTCCTCTGTCTAGAGTAGAGATCACTGATTGATGAATATGTGATAATTTTTATATGAAGATTCCTTCACAAAGCAACCATTTGAATCTTCATGATAGTATCCTGGTACCCTATTTAATTTACTTTGTCCATGATGATGTTTGATGC
Organism: Ceratopteris richardii; assembly: GCA_020310875.1. Classification (NCBI taxonomy): domain Eukaryota; kingdom Viridiplantae; phylum Streptophyta; class Polypodiopsida; order Polypodiales; family Pteridaceae; genus Ceratopteris; species Ceratopteris richardii. The sequence continues at coordinate 40,544,599 of CM035419.1, forward strand.
ATCTAGCTTGGGTCAATGAGTGGCTTTGATTCCTGATGACATCTACTCCCTAAATCTCTTTAGTAGAGCTTTAAACCGCTATTTCATGCTTGATTGTCAAGCTTGAATTCAAATCATGACCACAACATGACCCCTCTACTAACAATCTTTCCAATTAACAGGTGTAGAGAGTGATGAGTGCATTGGCTAAGTATGGCCATTGAGGTGCAGCAATGACGAGGGAGAGTGTGATAGAATGTGTGAATGAGGAAGAGTTCATTTATGATGTTCTTTATGCCGACTATCATCTTTGAAAAAAAGTGAAGGTGGTGGTGTTAGTAGTGGGTCCTTGGAATAATGGCAAGAGCTCATTGATCGATTGAATTGTTGAAAGGAAGGAGGCAAAGAGAGGGTATTATAGGGTGCATATGGAGGATCTGATGTGCTACCCTAGAGGCAAAGATGTGCTACCCTCGCACATCTTTGCCTCTAGGGTAGCACATCAGATCCTCCATATGCACCCTATAATACCCTCTCTTTGCCTCCTTCCTTTCAACAATTCAATCGATCAATGAGCTCTTGCCATTATTCCAAGGATGCGATGGACTTGGTGATCATGGTGATGCTCTTTGAAGGGCACACCAATGAAAGTCTGTAGGAGCCTTCGGGAGCGGTGGCCAAATGGACCCTATAATACCCTCTCTTTGCCTCCTTCCTTTCAACAATTCAATCGATCAATGAGGATGCGATGGACTTGGTGATCATGGTGATGCTCTTTGAAGGGCACACCAATGAAAGTCTGTAGGAGCCTTCGGGAGCGGTGGCCAAATGGACCAAGTGCCTAAGCCAGATTCTGGTGCTCAACAAGTGTGACCAAATTCTCTTTGACTCTCATAGTTAATCTAAATTGTATCATAAAGCCATGATAGAAATAAGATACATTGAATTTGTTTCGATCAAAAACATATTCATTCAAAGAAATTTCAACCAATAAATTTTTTGATAAAAAATGTTTTTGATCGAAAGCATGTTCGATCGAAAATTAATTACCGTGAGAAAAGTATTTTCTCATGTCCAAAGAAGGTGACATGGCATCGAATAATTCAATAGAATAATGGAGTGTTTCCATAGAATTCTGTAATTTTACAAATAAATGAATTGCCGAATAATGAATAATGCAACCTAGATCACATCTATGGGAGGATGGAGGTTTTCTGTCACTTTCCTTTATGACCATACATGGAAATTGTGGGTATATTTCATGAAAGGGAAGAGGGAGGTGTTCACTCACTTCCAAACTAATTTTATGTCATATGATTTTAGTAGCTTTCTAAAAATTCATGGAATTCAATGATAGTTTTCATGCAGCTACACATGATAACAAAATGGCATTGTTGAACGCAAAAAAAGTAAATATATTCCAAAAATAGGAAGCGCCTTGATGGTTGAGAAGAACAAGCCTTATTGTTATTGGGCAGAAGTTGTACACACTACTCTATACATCATGAACAGAACTCGGAATACTATTGCACATCAAGTGAAACTTGAAGAGAAGTTTACAAATAAAAACCCAAACTTATCACATATGAAATAATTTGGCTCTATAACATATGTACATGTCCCAAATGAGTTAAGGACAAAGCTTGATCCAAATGTAATAGAAATGTATCTTCATTGGGTACTCCCTTGAGTAAAAAGGGATCTAAATGTGATAACCCACTCAGACAATAGGTGAAGGTAAGCAGAGATGTATCAAGCTTCTATGCAGATGCCAAAGAAGGACTTAATCTTGACTAAAATGACAAAGGAAATGCTGAAAAATAAATTTCAAAATCTGAAGTTTTCAAAAGACTTGATGTGTCACCGAGCAAAAGTTCCATGGAGTGAACCAATAAAGGTAAAATAAATCTTTATATTGTTAGTAAAACATCTACAAGTTTTGGAGACATTGATGGAGACTCAAGTGGTTCACAAAAGAGCCTTGATGAGGAACCTAGATGGCACTTTGTGAAGAATCTAGGAGTAACATAGGAGAAGTGACCCAAGACTAAGAGGATGTAGGAGGATGTAGAATTCAATGCAACAATTGATGTATGATATTTACATGGCCCCTCATTATGCCTACATGACCAATGTAATAGAAGATGCTCAAACTTCTTATTTTGAATATGTAATTGGAAATGTTGATCGTGAGAAAGCTCCAAATGAGTAGATGGCTACACTTTATAAGGCCTATTCAGGAAAAATGGGACTTATTCATGATTTTGGGACAATTCTAAATTTCCCAGCTCTATGTTTTTTGAATGACTCATGTTATTCCAATATTTTAAAAAATGACTAGAGACTGGTATTCAAGCTTCTCTAGGTAGTTTCCTCTCTTGTTGATGATAAAATCTTCAAATCTCAGCTGGGCCTAATATTGCAAATTGGAAGGGACTTGGGCTGAAGTTTCTCCTAATTTACAACACTAAGGTTTAAACTCAATGAGCCCCTTCCTAAGTGGATAACAATATCCATATTGTCAATATACATATTACAATTATAATTGTTTAAAGGGTGAATATTAGAGTTTCAACCTCCTGTAGTCTCAAAATTCTAGTCCTTAATATTAAAAAAAATAAAGTTTTGAGCATAATTAAGAGCCTCTTTCAACTCTCAAATTACTCATAAACCATATTAGTCACACTAAGATTGAAGTTCCATATAAGAAGCAAAATATTATTTAGAAGACTCAAAATTGAGCATACTAATGAGACAATTGACAAAACTCAACATTGAGCATATTATTATAAATTTAAAAACTAGTTCATAAATGGAACTTCTAGGAAAAGAAGCTTGACCTTAATATTATGAAAATGCAAATTGATTATCTTAGTTTTATAAACATATTGAAAATTAGATTAAAAGATAAAACAGATGAAGTCTTTTAAAAGTATTAGGTACTTTAAAAATTATATATATATATATATATATATATATATACATATATATATATGTGTGTGTGTGTGTATGTGTATGTATGTATGTATATATGTATATATGTATGTATGTATGTATGTATGTATGTATGTATGTATGTATATATATATATGTATGTATGTATGTATGTATGTATGTATGTGTGTGTATATCTATATTTGTGTATGTGTGTATGTGTGTGTACATGAGTGTGCAATGTGTGTATATATGTATATAACCATATAAGTTATTGAATTAAATATCTTAAAATTATAAAGATACACCTATTTCTAGAGAAGTCAAAATATTTAGAAATGTTAAATATTGATACATTTATGCATAAAGAAATTTCAAACATATATACACATATATATATATATATATATATATATATATATATATATATATATATATATATATATATATATATATATATATATATATATATATGTGTGTGTGTGTGTGCATACATCCAATGATTTGAATCAATATCTTCAAAATATTAAAGAATTATAACTTCAAGAGAATCTATGAATAACATAGAATATTATTAAATGATGAGAAAATATAACTTAATCTATAACTATCCATTTAAAGAAAATTATCTCAAAAATAGATGGTGGTTAGAAACACCTAATTAAAATTAATGCACGGTTAACTATCCACGTAATTGAATGATCTTGAAATTGTATGGGGTATAGAAACAACGGAAAAATTTTAATACATGATAATAGTCCATCTGATTGAATGTAGTCAATACTGTCCCTTTGTAGTCAACAACAGTGGTGCTAATGGAGAGCCATCTATTCGACATTATTTCCTTCACAAAAAGTTAGCAGAGCCATATGGTTGACATTAATTCTTGCAACATAAAAAGTTAGTAGAGAAAAAGAAAACACAAGCTTTGGATGATTACCCCCTTCCAACATTCCATGTATTACACACAAGAGAACTATCAATATCTAAGCAATTGAGATGAGAAAAGGGTGTTTCAAACAATCAAAACTTCACGATGAAGGGAAAATGGATATATTAAAAATAATAATGATCTTTAAATACGATCAATATCATCTAAGCTTTAATTGAATTACAAATTGCAATCATCTTCATTAGAGAAGTAGCTCAAATGTTCCAATACTTCATTTCCTTTCCCTTGGCTTTGTTTTACCTTCGATATCACTGTTGACGGAGTTTTGGTTTTATTTGGTTTGCGCCCACGTTTTGGTGTCCAAGCCCAAAGAATGGAAGAAGTATTCTCCCAACATTGAGGATCAGCAATATTTTCTCTCCAATATTTTGTCCAAGAATCCCTATATAGTTGTTCATCACTAATATTTTTCCTTTTTGAAATCAATATCCAATATTGTATTTGAACCTTAAGATATGTTTCTGATTCTCTAATTTGATTAACTTTAGTTTCTGCCATGCCAAGCCACACAGGGTAAATTACATCGCATGGTTCTATGAGAATGAAGTCTCCTTTTCTCACATCAAGGCATGGATCAAATTCTTTTGCTATTTTGTTACCACAATGTACATCATTTTCATTTGTATCTTCATTATCAAATGTATTATCTTGCACAAGATTTGAAGATCCAAATGCTTTGCATCCATTTTTTGGCCAAAAATCATGATTAAATGTATCCTTCTGTATTATTTGAGATTTTAAAACCTCCGTAAGGTTTTTCCAATCAGTAAGTATCGGATTAATCCATTTGCGATAATCTGAGTTATCGCCCTTCTCTTCCAAGTGAACTTTCCACCAATTGACATATTTAAGGAGTCCTTCCATGACCCTTTCATTATCCTTCACATACTCACTAGGTGACCATAATTTTGGAACTCAAGGAAGCTTTGATATGACATCTTCATTTTTCTTCCATAACTCTATACCATTTGTAGGTAACCAATCAATATTTTTTGGATGCAATTTATATTGCATCAAGGGTATCCCTTGACTCCTGTAGAATCTGAACTGCAATGGTTTTGAATGTGCTCCATCATTTAAGTACCCTTTGATAAAAGTTTTGAAATCTTATGTATCAAAGCTTTTGCTATTTTTACATGTTTGATACTTTTTCTAAGTATTCCATTATTCCCATGAATGGATACCTTTTGACCAAGTAAAACATTTTCTCATAGCCTATAAAATGAGCATTTTCAAATACCATGAATTAAATGCCATGCCTTGGTACATACTTCTTTTGCATCAAACATGAAATTAAAACTCAAAGAATGACTTGATTTCACATTGTTACCTTTGTAGGCCATATTCATGCAATCCAATACATATTTGCATCTATCTGAATAGCATTGTTCCCAAAAGTTTAACTTTGCATCCATTATTTTAGCCCTAATAGCTACTTGACAACATCTCCGTTCACAACAATCATGCATTGAAACCATCTGAATCATCTCAAATGAGCATCTCTTATTAGGAATCAATGTAGCAATTTTTCTATTATGCACTCTCACCTTGTGGATGTAACTATTTTCCATATGAAAATCGCCTTGTTGATCTGATTCCATTCGAAGAGGAGAAGCAACTTGTATATCATCAGAACAATGTTAAATATCAATAGCATGAGAATAATTCTTCTCAACATCTACATCCTCAATACCATTGCAATTATCATCATCAATGCTATAAGATGATGTAAAGCAAAAATTTGGATTCTCTCCAACCTCAAGATCTTCATCCTCAATACCATTGCAATGATCATCTTCAATGCCCTATAATGAGTTCAAGTCTATTTTTGTATCATAGGCTCACCATCTGCTGTAATGATTTGGAGTATAGGACAACTCACCAGTTTCAAAGTTAAATCCAAAGTTGATGGTTCCACATTTTCATCCATAATAAAACCTAGGCAACTTTCCCCCAACTTTTTTCAACTTATAGCATCCCATGGATTTACCAATAAAATAATAGCAGTTGCATATCTTTCACGCTTTTCATGGTCCAACAAGATGACTCTATTTCCTTTCCACTGTTCTCTTTCTTCAAGTTGTTCTTATATAGTTTGCTTTGTTGCCATCTTGATTTTTCCTATAAAAAGAATAAATGAGAAATGAGCAATGCTATTCAAGTGATCATTCTTTCAATTATTGTAAGTTTTTCTTATAAAAAGAATAAATGACAAATTAATAATGCTATTCAATTGATCATTCTTTCAATTACTGTAAAAATAATCAATTTAATTAAATATAGAAAAAAACATAATTTCCACAAAAAAAGAATCCATATTTGCATATATGGACATTCATTACTTCTATATGATTAAAAATACTCTTAAAATTTTAAAAACTTTCAAAATAATATCCATATTTGCATGTATAGACATTCACTAATTAGTGGAGAGTCTATTAAAAAATTAAAGAACCTATAAGATAAAAATCTTGAACTTCATTTTGATGCTAGCATCTTAAGAGGCACTCAAACCATCTTTCATTTGAAGTTTATTAGAGGCTTAAATTTAAGTTCAACCCTTTTTTTCTCCAATTTAAATAGCCTCTCAAATTTATATTTGAGCCTTATTGAATTCAAGTTGAATAAAGGTTCCATCTTAAGTTCTAGCATATATTACTTTAACTTGAATAGAGGCTCAAATTTAAGTTTGAGATTCTTTGACTCCAACTTGAATCAACATCCAACTTCACTGACTTGAAGTTGAATAGAGGTTCCACTATAATTTTGACTCTAAATCTAAGTTAAATGGGAACTGAAACTTAGGTTCGAACTGCTCTAACTCCTGAACTTGAATTTAAACATGTCTAACTCTCCGACATAAGTTTTCACCTGTAAAATTTCGAATTAAATGCAAGCTCAAACTTAATTTCTAGCCTTTTTGATTCCAACTTGAATATTACAAACTCAAACTTAAGTTTTAGCCTCTCTCATTCAAAGTTGAATAAAGACTGGTAGTTAAGTTCAAGCCTCTCTAACTCCTAATTGAATAGAAGCTCAAATTTAAATTTGAGCCTTTCAAATTGCACATTGAATAGAGGCTCAAACTTAAGTTTGAGTCTCTTCGGCTCCAAGATGAATAGACGTTGAATCTTAAACTCCAACTTGAATCGACATCCAAACTTTAAGTTCCAGCTTCACTGACTTGAAGTTAAATAAAGGTTCCACTATAAATTTGAACTTATCTTATTCAAAGTTGAATAGAAGCTCAAACTTAAGTTCGAATCCAAACTGAATAGAGGTGCAAAGTAAAATTTGACCCTAAAATGCTACTATGTATAATTTTGTGTGTGTGTATTTTTGTGTGCATAGTACTAACTTCAAGTTGAATAGAGGTTCCACTTTAAGTTTGAGTTTACGTTACTCAAAGTTGAATAGAGGATCACTTAAGTTCGACTCCAAATTGAATACAACTCAAACTCTCTCTATCTCCAAGTTCAATTGAAACTCAAACTCAAGTTGAATCCTCTATGACTCTCAAACTTAAGTTTGGGCTTCTAGAATTCCAACTTGAATAGAGGCGCAAACTTAAGTTCGAGCCTTTTAAAGTGCACATTGAACAAAGGTTCAAACTTGAGTTTGAGCCTCTCTGACTAAGTTCAACAGAGATTCAATTTTAAACTCAACTTACATTTCAGCTTCACTAACTTGAAGTTAAATAGAGGTTTCACTATAAATTTGAACTTACCTTACTCAAAACTAGAGGTTCAAACTTAAGCTTGATTCTAAATCTAAGTTAAATGGGAACTAAAACTTAGGTTCGAGCCGTTCTTACTCCCAAACTTAAATTCATGTCCGTCTGACTCTCATATGTTACATTTCACCTATAACATTTGAAAGTAAATGCAAGCTCAAACTAAATTTCTGGCCTCTTTGATTCCGACTCAAATATTATAAACTCGAACTTAAGTTTTTCCTCTCTCACTCTACGTTGAATAAAGAATCGAACTTAGGTTCAAGCCTCTCTTGCTATGAATTGAAAAGACACTCAAACTTCAACTCAAACCTTTCAAATTGCACATTGAATAGAGGCTCAAATTTAAGTTATAGCCTCTCCAACTCCAAGTTAAACTGAGATTTAAATACTTAAATTGCAACTTGAATCAACATCCAAAACTAATTCCATCTTCACTTAGTTCTTTTCGATGTAAGAGAGTGTTCAACTTAATGGGCTATAACTCAAGTTCAAGCATCTTTTGTTTGGATCTAAAAATAGATTTGAGATAAAAATACTATTCTTTTTGTTGCAAAAGCTCAGAGGCTCAAACTGAAGTTTGAGCCTCATATCATTTAACTCAATAGACTGAAACTTGATATGAGTCAAAGGCTCAAACTTAAGTTTGAGCCTCATATCATGTGAACACTCAAACTTGATATGATTGAAATGCTTGAACTTAAGTTCAAGCCGAATATCTCTTCCAAGAGTTAAGAGGCTTGAACTTGAAATGGAGCATCTTTCGTTCATCTTTGAGAGGCTCGAACTTTTCTTTAGCCTTTGATCATCTTGGCATGATTCAAAGGCTTGAACTTAAGTTTTATCCTCGTAGCTCTTTTGGATGCATAAGTTAAAAGGCTCAAACTTAAGTTCCAACAAGTTTTGGAAAAGCTTAAAAAGTTTGAGATTCATATCATTTGCCCCAACAAACTCAACTTGATATGATTCAGAGCTTAGCTCTTGTAGATGAAAGACGATTTGAGTTAGAAATATTATTCATTTTGTTGGAGAACTTGAGAGACTCAAACTTAAGTTCGAGCTTCATATCCCCAATTGATAGGATTTAGAGGCTCAAACTTGAGTTCGAGCTGGATCCAAGAGAGTGTTGAACTTAATAGGCTCAAACTTAAGTTTTATCCTCTCTCACTTTAAGTTGAATAAAGAATCGAAGTTAAGTTCAAGCCTCTCTAAATCCGAATTCAATAGATCCTCAAACTTAAATTCGAGCCTTTCAAATTGCATTGAATGAAGGCTCAAACTTAAATTCAAGCCTCTTGGACTCCAATTTCAATAGAGGTTGAATCTTAAACTCGAACTTGAATCGATATCAAAATTTAAGTTTCAGCTTCCATGACTTGAAGTTGAACGGAAGTTCCACTATAAATTTGAACTTATCTTACTCAAACTTGAATGGAGCCTCAAACTTAAGTGGTACTCCAAACTAAAACTTATGTTTGAGTCGCTCTAACTCCCAAAATTAAACTCAAGCATGTTTGACTCTCAAACATAACTTTTCGCCCGTAAGATTCAAAACTAAATGCGAGTTCAAATTGAATCTGTAGCCTCTTTGATTCCAATTTGAAGATTACACGCTTCAATTTAAGTTTTAGCCTCTCTCACTCTAAGTTGAATAAAGACTGCAATTTAAGTTTAAGCCTCTGTAATTCCAAATTGAATATAGCCTCAAACTTAAATTCGAACCTTTCAAATTGGACATTGAATAGAGGCTCAAACTTAAGTTATAATCTCTCTGACTCCAAGTTCAATAGGGATTGAATCTTAAAGCCCAGCTTGAATCGACATCCAAAATTAAGTTGCAACTTTACTTACTTCTTTTGGGCGTAAGAGAGTGTTCAAATTTACAGGCTTGAACTTAAGTTTAAGCGTCTTTTGTTCAAATATCAAAATAGATTTGAGTTAAAAATACTCTTCTTTTTGTTGGAAAAGTTGAGAGGCTCAAACTTAAGTTTGAGCTTCATATCATGTAACTCAAGAGACAAAAATTTGATATGATTCAAGAGCTCGAAGGTAAGTTCGAGCCTCATATTATAAGACAGAAAAAACTCAAAATGTAGAGACTCAAACTTAATTTCAAGCCTCATATGGTATTTAGAGGCTCGAACTTAAGTCTAAGCCTCATATCATGCAAAGTATCAAACTTGATATGATTCAAAGGCTAAAACTTAAGTTCGAGCCCGACATGTCTTGCAAGAGTTAAGAGACTTGAACTTAAGATTGAGCATCTTTTGTTCATCTTTGAGAGGCTCGCACTTTTTTTCATCCTTTGATCATCTCATATAATTCAAATGCTCGAACTTAAGTTCGATGCTGTTAGCTCTTTTGGATGCATAAGTTAAGATACTCAAACTTAAGTTCCACCATCTTTTGGAAAAGCTGAAAAAGTTTCAGCTTCATATCATATGCCCCAACAAACTCAACTTGATATGATTAAGAGGTTTTGCTCTTGTAGATGCAAGAAGATTTAAGTTAAAAATACAAGTCTTTTTGCTGGAGAACTTGAGAGGCTTGAACTTAAGTTTCAGCCTTATATCATGTGACCCAACAATCAAAACTTGATAT